>JAJKFL010000005.1:1285000-1680000 GCA_021186555.1 Reticulitermes speratus | reverse complement strand
CAAGAGCTGGGCTGCTTACCTGAGCAGTCCTTCTGTTTGCATGGCAGACCGCCTGGCGCACGAACACTTCTGCGACACTTCGTGACGTTTCTACGACTCTGCTTCACCAGAGTGCCCTAAACGTCGCTTTACCAAGACACGTTCCACGGAAACACGGCTTTACTTACAGCCAAGGTGCAAATTCAGCGCGCGCACACACACACCAATGACACAAGAGCCTATCGAAACGTCAGGCAGTGTAACCACAGCGCCATTGCAGACATGCGTCACATGCAACAAACACGTTCTTCATTGAACTTTTACAAGTTCTGTAAGTTAAGCGAGCCGACGGGAAGTGACTAACGGCAGTTGTCAGATAAATTGTCTCTACCACTGCCACATGAAGACAAGTATAGCCAACTCCCGAAACGTCTTGTACATCGAATATACCACAGACAATAGACGCAAGCCAAAGACGTGTTGAAGCTATTCGCTGTGCTGTGACTTACGTCCCAAGAATTGGAAGACAGAAGAGAGGTGATGTAGACTGCGTGTGCGTGCCTGTTGCTATAGGGTGTTCCTGATTCGCCCATTCCGTCGACAACGCGACAGGTGTCGACACTTTGATTGAAAGGTAGACGGAATATACAACTTCCATCCACAGCAAAGAAACTTAAAAATAGAACGTTACAACCCTGAGCATCTCAAAACTCATTCAGCAGTTCCTCTATTGGAGCAGACCTACAAAAAACTACATCGACTATTTCTGGGAGTTATATTGCGGTTCCTATTTGTGGAGGCGTCAGACTTCGGAAACGAAACACCAGCAGTTAATGCCTTTGACTTATGTATGTACAGTCAATAAAAAGCTATACAGCCAGTACATCTGTTTAGCTAGACATACAGCATTCATGTGAAATCCCTCTACGGACAAATAGCACGTTAAATTTCAGGTTATCACAGCAGTCCTGATGTGGATTCATTCTTCTTGTATCTGTATCTTTTGGTGAGTGGTTCTTACAGGACTGCTTGACCCTCGAGGACGAGGACACTACATTCATTCGAAACGTCGGAAACAACCCACAGACAAAGTCACATTCCGGAAGACTTGAATCATCTAGAATTTTTTGTAACAGGACATTTTTTTTTACTGAAATTGACTATGACATGGAAACTGTTCAATAGCAAAGGGTCCTTAGGCCATAAACATTCTAACGACAGGTCGTTAGAACGTTAGATATAGCTCATTTATTGCACAGAAGTATCGTTATTTTGCAGTATAATACCCGAACACATTGATGCACTTATCCCAAATTGGTACGAGTTTCAAAATTCTGTCGCGGTAGAAACCGGACCTTTCCATTCGCAACCATTCACGAACAGCCATCTCCACTTTCTTCCTATTGTAGATTCGGCCATCTCCCCACTATTGCTTTAGCAGCCTCCTACCGGAAAATAAAATCCCTGATTAACACGAAAGTTACAGCCTTAAGGAAACTTCCTCATTGAACATCGCTCGTAACGACTGCATAGAATTCTCGATTATCCGGGAGTCCAAGCTTCGTATCACAGTACTTTTTATGAATTCATAGCCTCACTGTCGGGGAATTTGTAAGTTTTAAGGAGCCTATCACAGTACTATTTATGAATTCATAGCCTCACTGTCGGGGAATTTGTAAGTTTTAAGGAGCCTATCACAGTAATTTTTATGAATTCATAGCCTCACTGTCGGGGAATTTGTAAGTTTTAAGGAGCCTATCACAGTAATTTTTATGAATTCATAGCCTCACTGTCGGGGAATTTGTAAGTTTTAAGGAGCCTATCACAGTACTTTTTATGAATTCATAGCCTCACTGTCGGGGAATTTGTAAGTTTTAAGGAGCCTATCACAGTACTATTTATGAATTCATAGCCTCACTCTCGGGGAATTTGTAAGTTTTAAGGAGCCTATCACAGTAATTTTTATGAATTCATAGCCTCACTGTCGGGGAATTTGTAAGTTTTAAGGAGCCTATCACAGTAATTTTTATGAATTCATAGCCTCACTGTCGGGGAATTTGTAAGTTTTAAGGAGCCTATCACAGTAATTTTTATGAATTCATAGCCTCACTGTCGGGGAATTTGTAAGTTTTAAGGAGCCTATCACAGTACTTTTTATGAATTCATAGCCTCACTGTCGGGGAATTTGTAAGTTTTAAGGAGCCTATCACAGTACTGTCTTGGCTTCCTAGTCTCTGCGTATAGCGGTTACTTTACACACAGCCACTTGTAATCTTCCACAGACTGTATCAATGTGTTTCGTATAATTGCCACAACAAGCAGTGATCTTTAGGCGCGTTCGCAAAATTTCGAAAAGCAACCATCATCTTCGTCATGTCTGTACGTCTCTCCGTCCGCATTGAACAACTCGGCTCCCACTGGACGGATTTTCGTGAAATTTGACGTTTGAGTATTTTTCGAAAAAAAAAAAAAAAGAAGAAGAGATTTTCCTGTTGTACAAAATCTCCAGACCCGCTCTGGGGCCCAACCAGCCTATTACACAGTGGGAACGTGAGGCTCTATCCCGTGGGTAAAGCGGCAGTGGCATACTGTCAAATCACGTACATCTAGCACCGATGTCAAGAATCATTGGAGATATGCCTCCATTCCCTGATATATCTTCATGGCGCGGACACGGAGAATATTACATTTACATTTACAAGAGAATATTAGGTTAAAGGTCAGCGTAATAGAGGACGGAAGCCAGCACCAACCTCAGTAACGCAGTAATGCCAACTATGGACACCTTCGCTCACTGCAGGAGACCTTGATTTATCAAATACTCTTTTCAGACTTCTTTTTTGTTTTACCCTTTAATTTTCTTCTTCCGTGTATACAGCAATGATAAGAAACATAATATATATATAGATCATCCAGTTACCAACTGCTTCTTAAACCTGTTTTCGGTACAACCACCCTGCCGATACGTACAACCACCCTGCCGATACGTACAACCA
This sequence comes from Reticulitermes speratus, assembly GCA_021186555.1. NCBI lineage: Eukaryota > Metazoa > Arthropoda > Insecta > Blattodea > Rhinotermitidae > Reticulitermes > Reticulitermes speratus. The sequence goes on along the minus strand of JAJKFL010000005.1, from coordinate 1,677,025 downwards.
CCCTGCCGATACGTACAACCACCCTGCCGATACGTACAACCACCCTGCCGATACGTACAACCACCCTGCCGATACGTACAACCACCCTGCCGATACGTACAACACCCCTGCCGATACGTAGGAGTAATCGCATCTAAGTATCTGTAGTGAAAAACTCTTCATTCATTCCGCAGTCTGTCTTACGACAGGTCCGTAGCCTCTTCCAAAGCGAGTTCGCCACACAGTGCGATCTAGTGCTTCCTCTTTCAATTTCCAGTATCTTCTCTTTTCCTTAAGGTCATCCAGCAGCTGCTTACGTCTTCTCCCTCGTCTTCCCGTCATTTCTATCCTTCCCTCTAACTTTCCTTCAATCACATGTTTCAGAAGGCAGTTTCTACGCAAGATGTGACCAATCCAGTTAGCCTTTCTTCTTTTTATTGTATGTACGATATTCCTCTCCTCCTTCACTCTGTGTAATACCTCTTCATTTCTCACACGATCGGTCCAACTGATCTTCTCCATCCTTCTCCAGCACCACATATCAAAACTTTCCAGATACTTCCGATCCACTTTCCGAAGTGTCCACGTTTCAGCACCACACAAAGCTACGCTCCAAATGTAGCACTTTACTAGTTTCTTCCTTAAATTTAATTCCAGTTTGCTGATGAAAAGATTTTTCTTCTTGTTGAATGCTGCTTTTGCCATGTCAATTCTGGATTCAATGTCACGTGTACACCTTGCATCACTTGTTATCATGCTACATAAATAATTGAAATATTCCACATTCTCCAATTGTCTTTGATGAAACTCTAACTCATAAAAAAACACTACCCACTAACCTTGTTAGTGTGTGATTGGCACTGAGCGTAAAATGGGGCTGCTATGTGAAGAATATATGTGCGAATATAGTCGACCCCCAAAGAAGAGTGTAGGCTAGTGATGGGTTTAAGTCTCGGCGAGTTAGAGGTGACCCGCAAGTATTCAGACTTCTTTCTTCTGAATGTGATATACGAGCTTTGTACGTCTGTCCGTGTGTTGATTCAACTGCCCACGTCACAACGTCAGTATAATTTATTGTGCGCTGTGGAAGGCATTAGGATACGGGACAGTTAGGATCACACAACTACAGGATGACCTACTGACGTACGTACGACACGGAAGTAATAAAACTCGCGTAAAATTTTAGGTAAATAAACCTCGAAAAGGCCATATGGGAGGTCTAGGCGTGGGACGATATCAACATTGGGCTCTGGAAAGAGCCTGTGATGAAATATGAACTGCATAAAACATCTCGAGCCAAGGTTCACTGTGATAATATTTTTGTTGGGGCGATGAACCTTTGGGTACTAAACACTGAGTGAGGATCGTGTTTAGCTTGATCGAGTGTGTTAGTTGAGACTTAATGGCAATGGGAGAGTGTTCAGGCAGCTTTTTGATATGTACAGATGCACAGTGGGCCTGTGTCACGAGGACTTTACCATCAACACTGCAGACCAGCTGTGCTTAAACCGTTGAAAACCGAGTTTAACCTCAAATAAAGATACAGCTCGTACCGCGCAGTAAGCACACTCCGTCTCAGTTATACAAACCAGTCAGTTAATGTTGTACAGTGAAATAATCGCTGTTTGTTCTGAGATCCACACAAAACACATAAATACAGTCCGTACCGCGCAGTAAACACACTCCGTCTCAGTTATACAAACCAGTCAGTTAATGCTGTACAGTGAAATAATCGCTGTTTGTTCTGAGATCCACACAAAACACATAAATACAGTCCGTACCGCGCAGTAAACACACTCCGTCTCAGTTATACAAACCAGTCAGTTAATGCTGTACAGTGAAATAATCGCTGTTTGTTCTGAGATCCACACAAAACACATAAATACAGTCCGTACCGCGCAGTAAACACACTCCTTCTCAGTTATACAAACCAGTCAGTTAATGCTGTACAGTGAAATAATCGCTGTTTGTTCTGAGATCCACACAAAACACATAAATACAGTCCGTACCGCGCAGTAAACACACTCCGTCTCAGTTATACAAACCAGTCAGTTAATGCTGTACAGTGAAATAATCGCTGTTTGTTCTGAGATCCACACAAAACACATAAATACAGTCCGTACCGCGCAGTAAACACACTCCGTCTCAGTTATACAAACCAGTCAGTTAATGTTGTACAGTTAAATAATCGCTGTTTGTTCTGAGATCCACACAAAACACATAAATACAGTCCGTACCGCGCAGTAAACACACTCCGTCTCAGTTATACAAACCAGTCAGTTAATGTTGTACAGTGAAATAATCGCTGTTTGTTCTGAGATCCACACAAAACACATAAATACAGTCCGTACCGCGCAGTAAACACACTCCGTCTCAGTTATACAAACCAGTCAGTTAATGCTGTACAGTAAAATAATCGCTGTTTGTTCTGAGATCCACACAAAACACATAAATACAGTCCGTACCGCGCAGTAAACACACTCCGTCTCAGTTATACAAACCAGTCAGTTAATGCTGTACAGTGAAATAATCGCTGTTTGTTCTGAGATCCACACAAAACACATAAATACAGTCCGTACCGCGCAGTAAACACACTCCGTCTCAGTTATACAAACCAGTCAGTTAATGCTGTACAGTGAAATAATCGCTGTTTGTTCTGAGATCCACACAAAACACATAAATACAGTCCGTACCGCGCAGTAAACACACTCCGTCTCAGTTATACAAACCAGTCAGTTAATGCTGTACAGTGAAATAATCGCTGTTTGTTCTGGGATCCACACAAAACACATAAATACAGTCCGTACCGCGCAGTAAACACACTCCGTCTCAGTTATACAAACCAGTCAGTTAATGCTGTACAGTAAAATAATCGCTGTTTGTTCTGAGATCCACACAAAACACATAAATACAGTCCGTACCGCGCAGTAAACACACTCCGTCTCAGTTATACAAACCAGTCAGTTAATGTTCTACAGTGAAATAATCGCTGTTTGTTCTGAGATCCACACAAAACACATAAATACAGTCCGTACCGCGCAGTAAACACACTCCGTCTCAGTTACACAAACCAGTCAGTTAATGCTGTACAGTGAAATAATCGCTGTTTGTTCTGAGATCCACATAAAACACATAAATACGCTGTGTGGGCAGAACGTAGAAATTTTGAGTTTTACACCTTGTGGTACGTATAGTAACCACTGAACAAGCCGATCACATACATTCATTCCATGCAGATACACATCCCAGCTTCCCTGTGTTCTACCAGCCAAGCTTCGTGATTGTCAGCCAGCTTTGTCAGTGCTTTCAAAAGCCCAAAGCACGTACTTGTTTATCAACAGAAAGAGGCGACCAGTCTGGTCCGTAATATCTGATGAATAGATGAACTGAAATTGACGCAAGCTGCACTCAAAGAGATAATACCCCTCCTGAGTTTGATTAATGGGAATGTTGGGGAGGCGCTGGGGGTGAGTCGAAGGACTTCAGCACTCGGGGTGATTCTGGCTATAATTATGTTTTGTGAATGGGCAGGAGGGAGAGAGCGAGAGAGACAGACAGACGGTACGGCCATCTGGCAGATCACGTGACCCCGCAACTATTTATAACCACCCTCATTCCATCATCTTCTGAAAATCCTATCAAGATGCCCAATTTTCGTACTATCCAAAATGTCTTGAGCTAAAGGAAACTGAACGCAAAAGGCAGCGCTGCGGCCGACCTCTGGCCGACAACCTCGCATTTTGATATCACTAAATGTGACTCTGTAATGTATCACGCATGTTTCACGCGTCGTGTTAAAGTCGTTATTATATGTTTACAAATCAATACATTTCGCCCACTTGTCGTGTTGTTCTCTTCGTTGCAAAGCAGTAACTAACTATGCAGTTGTAGGAAGCAGTCATTCTTGAACAGCTAATAGTTACAATGCAGCGGGACGCTGACTGGAAGAAAAATAGCAAATTGACGTCGTGGTTTTATGGTTACGACACTGCATTATTTCACGGGCTGCTACCGTGAGAAGGGAGACAGTGATATCTCCGAAACATCGGTAATCAGCAATAAATAATATTGTCGTAACTAACAGGGACACAATCTGAATTGTCACCGTGTTAATAAAGCCACCTGTCACTTGTGTTTGTTACTGTATGTATACAGCAGGACACAGGTGGCACTGTGTTACTGTCTGTATACAGCAGGACACAGGTGGCACTGTGTTACTGTCTGTATACAGCAGGACACAGGTGGCACTGTGTTTGTTACTGTATGTATACAGCAGCACACAGGTGGCACTGTGTTACTCTCTGTATACAGCAGGACACAGGTGGCACTGTGTTTGTTACTGTATGTATACAGCAGGACACAGGTGGCACTGTGTTACTGTCTGTATACAGCAGGACACAGGTGGCACTGTGTTACTGTCTGTATACAGCAGGACACAGGTGGCACTGTGTTACTGTCTGTATACAGCAGGACACAGGTGGTACTGTGTTACTGTCTGTATACAGCAGGACACAGGTGGCACTGTGTTACTGTCTGTATACAGCAGGACACAGGTGGCACTGTGTTTGTTACTGTCTGTACACAGCAGGACACAGGTGGCACTGTGTTTGTTACTGTCTGTATACAGCAGGACACAGGTGGCACTGTGTTACTGTCTGTACACAGCAGGACACAGGTGGTACTGTGTTACTGTCTGTACACAGCAGGACACAGGTGGCACTGTGTTACTGTCTGTATACAGCAGGACACAGGTGGCACTGTGTTACTGTCTGTATACAGCAGGACACAGGTGGCACTGTGTTACTGTCTGTATACAGCAGGACACAGGTGGCACTGTGTTTGTTACTGTCTGTACACAGCAGTACACAGGTGGCACTGTGTTTGTTACTGTCTGTATACAGCAGGACACAGGTGGCACTGTGTTACTGTCTGTATACAGCAGGACACAGGTGGCACTGTGTTACTGTCTGTATACAGCAGGACACAGGTGGCACTGTGTTTGTTACTGTCTGTATACAGCAGGACACAGGTGGCACTGTGTTACTGTCTGTATACAGCAGGACACAGGTGGCACTGTGTTACTGTATGTATACAGCAGGACACAGGTGGCACTGTGTTTGTTATTATCTGTATACAGCAGGACACAGGTGACACTGTGTTTGTTACTATCTGTATACAGCAGGACACAGGTGGCACTGTGTTTGTTACTATCTGTATACAGCAGGACACAGGTGGCACTGTGTTTGTTACTATCTGTATACAGCAGGACACAGGTGGCACTGTGTTTGTTACTATCTGTATACAGCAGGACACAGGTGGCACTGTGTTTGTTACTATCTGTATACAGCAGGACACAGGTGGCACTGTTTGTTACTGTCTGTATACAGCAGGACACAGGTGGCACTGTGTTTGTTACTATCTGTATACAGCAGGACACAGGTGGCACTGTGTTTGTTACTATCTGTATACAGCAGGACACAGGTGGCACTGGAAATGCTGATGTATCGACATGTGCGGAATTCCGTGCGCACTAACGATATGGCAGAACACGCTACGTGGAAAATGAAATGATTTTATTACGAGACAGCTTACAAGAGTTTGACTTCACCAAGTACTGTAAAGGATGCCAGGAAATAAAATTGTCTGTCGTCAACCGCCCTTTCTGACAGCAGTGAATATTACACCAGCCCTTTCAAGACTGAGAAAATGTGAAAGTGTTTTTCTATCCAATACTCCCCGATTTCCGAAAGAGAATTGCTTTTTGGAAGGTTTCCACGCTTCGTTCTTTTGTCCTGGTAAGACCAGCATGTAGACGAAGATGAGATGAGTATGGAGGAGTGGTGGAGTGATACTGACAGTGGAAACTGAAGTACTGGGAGAAAAACCTGCCCCAGTGCCGCGTTTCCACAACACATGGACCTCACATGGACTGTTTCGGATCGAACCCGGGCCTCGACGGTGAGAGTTCGGCGACTAACCGCCTGAGACATGGCATGGCTTAAGGACTAAATGTAACTGATTGATATTTAAAACCCCAGTCCGTACCACGCAGTAAACACACTCCGTCTCAGTTATACAAACCAGTCAGTTAATGTTGTACAGTGAAATAATCGCTGTTTGTTCTGAGATCCACACAAAACACATAAATACAGTCCGTACCGCGCAGTAAACACACTCCGTCTCAGTTATACAAACCAGTCAGTTAATGCTGTACAGTGAAATAATCGCTGTTTGTTCTGAGATCCACACAAAACACATAAATACAGTCCGTACCGCGCAGTAAACACAATCCGTCTCAGTTATACAAACCAGTCAGTTAATGCTGTACAGTGAAATAATCGCTGTTTGTTCTGAGATCCACACAAAACACATAAATACAGTCCGTACCGCGCAGTAAACACACTCCGTCTCAGTTATACAAACCAGTCAGTTAATGTTGTACAGTGAAATAATCGCTGTTTGTTCTGAGATCCACACAAAACACATAAATACAGTCCGTACCGCGCAGTAAACACAATCCGTCTCAGTTATACAAACCAGTCAGTTAATGCTGTACAGTGAAATAATCGCTGTTTGTTCTGAGATCCACACAAAACACATAAATACAGTCCGTACCGCGCAGTAAACACACTCCGTCTCAGTTATACAAACCAGTCAGTTAATGCTGTACAGTGAAATAATCGCTGTTTGTTCTGAGATCCACACAAAACACATAAATACACTGTGTGGGCAGAACGTAGAATTTGTGAATGTTCTACGTAATGGGTATGAAGTAACCACTGGGTTTAGGGGGTTAAATCTCCTACCACTAATCTCAATACAAAATTATTGGACTTTCAAAAAGAGAAATATTTCTAGAACCCTAGAACACCGGAAGCATCTGCTTTTTCTTCAGTAACGTGCTTGTCTGTAAGGACGGAAGTTGGCGCAGTGAACCCATAGTTGATATTCTGGCTAGAGGTGGCAGTGAGTACCAAAAGGAAGCGAAGAAAGGGGCGGACTCTGCTGCGTCCACGTGCACGCGACGTGGCCCATGTCGTCGACATAAACACATCCTTTATAGGGTTATATTTGTATGACACGTAATAAATACGTAGCTGAGTTTAGTATTGTACGTGACTGCTGCACATGTATGGTGTAGTGCAGTACAGCGCCAGTAAAGCTAACACAGCGGTCAGCACATGGCACGGCAGGCTTCCATTGCATTTGTTATCAAATAAACATTATATGGGAGGAAATAGTTCTGGTTTGCTTCTCTGGTCGAGAAGTATTTCTCACAAAAGACATTTATAAAGGCTTTTAAATTTTTCTTTAATCTACCGGATGTTTTGTTTATGTTGCCTGTGTCTGTCCGCATATCAGTGCACATGTGTGTCTGCTGTTTATGGATGGTTACTGACAGTATGCGACGTGACTATCAACGTGCAGTAGCAGTCTTAGACACAGTCGTCACTTTCATGAAATAACAAGATTGCTGTACTTGTAACAAAGTAAGACATAACCAAGTTTAGTGTATCAAAATCCCACTTCTTCCTCAGTCACATAACACATCCAGTCATACGCCCTGTGAACCAGTAACTGCCGAACTGCTGTTCGCAGGACAGTAAACACTAATTTCTCCTGCAATTAAGCAGTAACCTTAAAACGTTTATCTTATGCTATGACCACCCTGTAGGAGCCGCGACAACTCAGTCGATATAGTGACTAGGCTACGAGCTGGACAGCGGAGGAATTGTGGTTCATTTGCCGGTAGACGCAAGACATTCCTGTCTTTGGCACAAAGTCCAAACCGACTCAGACCCACTCAGACAGACTCAGACCGACTCAGACAGACTCAGACCGACTCAGACAGACTCAGACCGACTCAGGGCCTCACCTGCCTTCTGTTCGGTGGACACTGTAAGAGATTCGACAGAGGCGTAAAGCTGACCTCTCATATCCTTCTAGTGCTGCGGTAAAGAATTAGTGGAGCTGTAACTCTACTTCCCCATACGTATTCCTGTCGTGCACAGGCCTCTCTTTATTATCATCCTGTTGATATTCTGCTTGTAGAAGTGCTGTAGAGAATTGCAACTGCGAATTTTTATGCACACCCTGTACGAACTTCATAATCTAAAATAATGTACGGGAGACAGTGTCTGTCTGTCTGTCTGTCTGTCCGTCTGTCTGTCCGTCTGTCTGTCCTTTCGTATGTTTCAATTCAGAACCGCTAGACGCGTTTTGTAACATATTGTTATCAGCTCTGTCAAACAGCTGTAACGTGTGCCCGTTGTAACGTGTGCCCGTTGTAACGTGTGCCCGTTGTAACGTGTGCCCGCTGTAACGTGTGCCCGTTGTAACGTGTACCCGTTGTAACGTGTGCCCGTTGTAACGTGCCCGTTGTAACGTGTGCCCGTTGTAACGTGTGCCCGCTGTAACGTGTGCCCGTTGTAACGTGTACCCGTTGTAACGTGTGCCCGTTGTAACGTGTACCCGTTGTAACGTGTGCCCGTTGTAACGTGTGCCCGTTGTAACGTGTACCCGTTGTAACGTGTGCCCGTTGTAACGTGTGCCCGTTGTAACGTGTACCCGTTGTAACGTGTGCCCGTTGTAACGTGTACCCGTTGTAACGTGTGCCCGTTGTAACGTGCCCGTTGTAACGTGTGCCCGTTGTAACGTGCCCGTTGTAACGTGTGCCCGTTGTAACGTGTGCCCGTTGTAACGTGCCCGTTGTAACGTGTGCCCGTTGTAACGTGTGCCCGTTGTAACGTGTGCCCGTTGTAACGTGTGCCCGTTGTAACGTGCCCGTTGTAACGTGTGCCCGTTGTAAAGTGTGCCCGTTGTAACGTGTGCCAGTTGTAACGTGTGCCCGTTGTAACGTGTGCCAGTTGTAACGTGTGCCCGTTGTAACGTGTGCCCGTTGTAACGTGTGCCCGTTGTAACGTGTGCCCGTTGTAACGTGTGCCCGTTGTAACGTGTGCCCGTTGTAACGTGTGCCCGTTGTAACGTGTGCCCGTTGTAACGTGCCCGTTGTAACGTGTGCCCGTTGTAACGTGTGCCCGTTGTAACGTGTGCCAGTTGTAACGTGTGCCCGTTGTAACGTGTGCCCGTTGTAACGTGTGCCCGTTGTAACGTGTGCCCGTTGTAACGTGTGCCCGTTGTAACGTGTGCCCGTTGTAACGTGTGCCCGTTGTAACGTGTGCCCGTTGTAACGTGCCCGTTGTAACGTGTGCCCGTTGTAACGTGTGCCCGTTGTAACGTGTGCCCGTTGTAACGTGTGCCCGTTGTAACGTGTGCCCGTTGTAACGTGTGCCCGTTGTAACGTGTGCCCGTTGTAACGTGTGCCCGTTGTAACGTGTGCCCGTTACCGTAAATATTTTCTTAACACAATCACTGTTTTACGTAATACTATGTCTATTATGTTTGTGTGTGTGTATGTATGTGTGTATGTGCGTATGTATGAAGTACACTGCAACATTATGTGCGAGTAGATTTGTTATTATTATTATTGTTACATTTAAATTTCATTTTGCAATACTTCCAGTATAACAACTGTTGAAGGTCACAGTAAAACATGGAAGTTGTCCTTTGCACGCCGTAAAGGAATATGAGGTGGGGGGAGTAGGGGATTATGTCCACTCATTCTTAGTGTCGGCAGCAGCTGCAGGACAGCAGTGAACTTCACAGTCCGTACTTACCCTTAACCCTGAACCGGGACAAATAGCGATTATTTCCCTACAAAGAAAGTGAAAGCACTCTTCTATCCAATACTCCCCAATTTCCGAAAGAGCATTGCTTTTTCGGAGGTTCCCAGGCTGCGCCCATTTGTCCTTCTGATAAGAGCAGCAAGTAGATGAAGTTGAGTATGGCGCATTGGTGGAATTGTACTGGCAGGGGAAAACCGTGGGAGGAAAACCTGTCACAGTGCCACTTTGTGCATCACAAGTCCTAAATGCTCTAGCCTGGGACTGATCCCTGGTTGCCGGGTAACTAACCACCTAAGCCATGGCACGGCCCATTATCTATCTTATACTAAGTCATTAGCTTTTTGTAACCTAGACAGATTGTGTTTACTGCGCGGTACGGACTGTATTTATGTGTTTTGTGTGGATCTCGGAACAAACAGCGATTATTTCACTGTACAGCATTAACTGACTGGTTTGTATAACTGAGACGGAGTGTGTTTACTGCGCGGTACGGACTGTATTTATGTGTTTTGTGTGGATCTCAGAACAAACAGCGATTATTTCACTGTACAACATTAACTGACTGGTTTGTATAACTGAGACGGAGTGTGTTTACTGCGCGGTACGGACTGAATATTTATGTGTTTTGTGTGGATCTGAGAACAAACAGCGATTATTTCACTGTACAACATTAACTGACTGGTTTGTATAACTGAGACGGAGTGTGTTTACTGTGCGGTACGGACTGTATTTATGTGTTTTGTGTGGATCTCAGAACAAACAGCGATTATTTCACTGTACAGCATTAACTGACTGGTTTGTATAACTGAGACGGAGTGTGTTTACTGCGCGGTACGGACTGTATTTATGTGTTTTGTGTGGATCTCAGAACAAACAGCGATTATTTCACTGTACAGCATTAACTGACTGGTTTGTATAACTGAGACGGAGTGTGTTTACTGCGCGGTACGGACTGTATTTATGTGTTTTGTGTGGATCTCAGAACAAACAGCGATTATTTCACTGTACAGCATTAACTGACTGGTTTTGTAAACTGAGACGGAGTGTGTTTACTGCGCGGTACGGACTGTATTTATGTGTTTTGTGTGGATCTCAGAACAAACAGCGATTATTTCACTGTACAGCATTAACTGACTGGTTTGTATAACTGAGACGGAGTGTGTTTACTGCGCGGTACGGACTGTATTTATGTGTTTTGTGTGGATCTCAGAACAAACAGCGATTATTTCACTGTACAGCATTAACTGACTGGTTTGTATAACTGAGACGGAGTGTGTTTACTGCGCGGTACGGACTGTATTTATGTGTTTTGTGTGGATCTCAGAACAAACAGCGATTATTTCACTGTACAGCATTAACTGACTGGTTTGTATAACTGAGACGGAGTGTGTTTACTGCGCGGTACGGACTGAATCTTTAAATATAATTCAGGTTAAATTCGGTGTCGAAAGAGTTAAAAATAACAAACCATCGTCTGAAATATAGCGGAAATCTAATTCTGTGCAGTTATTTTGAATATCGCTGACCTTCTCTGACACAGAAAAACATGTTTATATATCGATATTGCGTCACTCATAAGCACATACTTAGTTTCCGGAAGTGACGTCGCCAGTCGTAGGAAGAGTAGGAAATTAGTCGGGTAAAGGATCACGACTTGTCAGCTGCCATAAGTATATGTCTGTCGCAACCTTCAGGATCGCAGCGGAAGTTGCAACAAAAAACGTAGGGTGTACCAAAGTATGCGACCTCACAAATTGCTGACGGCGCAAAGTCCTTTTTATTTAAGAAAATATCTCACAAAAAGGAGTGCTTGTTTCTCTTTTGGACAAAGAATGGCCCTGTTTAGCCTAACAGAAACCAACTGCTGCGTTAAAGGTACTATCGGTACCAAGAATATTCAGCAGTTTGCCCAAGTTGAAACATGATTGGTACTTTGTTTCAAAGGAGTTTGCTGTCCCCATCTTCAGGATAGTCCAAGTAACTTCTTCGTGAACTACCCTGAAGATGGAGGCAGCAAATTTATTCGAAACGTCGGTAAAAATTTACCAATCCACGGAGACTAAGCACATTACTTTAGTGTCTTTGCAGAAAGTACTGCTGGCGACTGGTAAATTGAGACTTGGTAGGTGCTGACACATAGCCACGACTTGGTAGGTGCTGACACATAGCCACGACTTGGTAGGTGCTGACACATAACCACGACTTGGTAGGTGCTGACACATAACCACGACTTGGTAGGTGCTGACACATAACCACGACTTGGTAGGTGCTGACATATAACCACGACTTCGTAGTACTGACATAGCCACGACTTGGTAGGTGCTGACACATAACCACGACTTGGTAGGTGCTGACACATAACCACGACTTGGTAGGTGCTGACACATAACCACGACTTGGTAGGTGCTGACACATAACCACGACTTGGTAGGTGCTGACACATAACCACGACTTGGTAGTACTGACATAGCCACGACTTGGTAGGTGCTGACACATAACCACGACTTGGTAGGTGCTGACACATAACCACGACTTGGTAGTACTGATATAGCCACGACTTGGTAGGTGCTGACACATAGCCACGACTTGGTAGTACTGATATAGCCACGACTTGGTAGGTGCTGACACATAGCCACGACTTGGTAGTACTGACATAGCCACGACTTGGTAGGTGCTGACACATAGCCACGACTTGGTAGTACTGACATAGCCACGACTTGGTAGGTGCTGACACATAACCACGACTTGGTAGTACTGATATAGCCACGACTTGGTAGGTGCTGACACATAGCCACGACTTGGTAGTACTGATATAGCCACGACTTGGTAGGTGCTGACACATAGCCACGACTTGGTAGTACTGATATAGCCACGACTTGGTAGGTGCTGACACATAGCCACGACTTGGTAGTACTGATATAGCCACGACTTGGTAGGTGCTGACACATAGCCACGACTTGGTAGTACTGATATAGCCACGACTTGGTAGGTGCTGACACATAGCCACGACTTGGTAGTACTGATATAGAAACGACTTGGTAGGTGCTGACACATAGCCACGACTTGGTAGTACTGATATAGCCACGACTTGGTAGGTGCTGACACAACCACGACTTGGTAGGTGCTGACACATAGCCACGACTTGGTAGGTGCTGACACATAACCACGACTTGGTAGGTGCTGACACATAGCCACGACTTGGTAGGTGCTGACACATAGCCACGACTTGGTAGTACTGATATAGCCACGACTTGGTAGGTGCTGACACATAGCCACGACTTGGTAGTACTGATATAGCCACGACTTGGTAGGTGCTGACACATAACCACGACTTGGTAGGTGCTGACACATAGCCACGACTTGGTAGGTGCTGACACATAACCACGACTTGGTAGGTGCTGACACATAGCCACGACTTGGTAGGTGCTGACACATAGCCACGACTTGGTAGGTGCTGACACATAGCCACGACTTGGTAGGTGCTGACACATAGCCACGACTTGGTAGTACTGATATAGCCACGACTTGGTAGGTGCTGACACATAACCACGACTTGGTAGGTGCTGACACATAGCCACGACTTGGTAGGTGCTGACACATAGCCACGACTTGGTAGGTGCTGACACATAGCCACGACTTGGTAGTACTGATATAGCCACGACTTGGTAGGTGCTGACACATAGCCACGACTTGGTAGTACTGATATAGCCACGACATTGGTAGGTGCTGACACATAACCACGACTTGGTAGGTGCTGACACATAGCCACGACTTGGTAGGTGCTGACACATAACCACGACTTGGTAGGTGCTGACACATAGCCACGACTTGGTAGGTGCTGACACATAGCCACGACTTGGTAGTACTGATATAGCCACGACTTGGTAGGTGCTGACACATAACCACGACTTGGTAGGTGCTGACACATAGCCACGACTTGGTAGGTGCTGACACATAACCACGACTTGGTAGGTGCTGACACATAGCCACGACTTGGTAGGTGCTGACACATAGCCACGACTTGGTAGGTGCTGACACATAACCACGACTTGGTAGGTGCTGACACATAGCCACGACTTGGTAGGTGCTGACACATAGCCACGACTTGGTAGGTGCTGACACATAGCCACGACTTGGTAGGTGCTGACACATAGCCACGACTTGGTAGGTGCTGACACATAGCCACGACTTGGTAGGTGCTGACACATAGCCACGACTTGGTAGGTGCTGACACATAGCCACGTCTTGATAGGTGCTGACACATAGCCACGACTTGGTAGGTGCTGACACATAGCCACGACTTGGTAGTACTGATATAGCCACGACTTGGTAGGTGCTGACACATAACCACGACTTGGTAGGTGCTGACACATAGCCACGACTTGGTAGGTGCTGACACATAACCACGACTTGGTAGGTGCTGACACATAGCCACGACTTGGTAGGTGCTGACACATAGCCACGACTTGGTAGGTGCTGACACATAACCACGACTTGGTAGGTGCTGACACATAGCCACGACTTGGTAGGTGCTGACACATAGCCACGACTTGGTAGGTGCTGACACATAGCCACGACTTGGTAGGTGCTGACACATAGCCACGACTTGGTAGGTGCTGACACATAGCCACGACTTGGTAGGTGCTGACACATAGCCACGACTTGGTAGGTGCTGACACATAGCCACGTCTTGATAGGTGCTGACACATAGCCACGACTTGGTAGGTGCTGACACATAACCACGACTTTCGTTTCCCTCCTTTTTCCCCATTTTATCGCCCCGCAAGTCAGAAATCTAAGCAGAATTTTATAAATAAACGGGTAAAGGTAAAGGTAAAGGTAAAGATAAAGGTAAAGGTAAAGGTAAAGTTCTCCCTAGAACGGGCCATGAAGGTCCAGAGGGGGAGTAGAGGTATAGCTGTACTCTTTCTTTAACCCTGGCACTAGATGGGGGTGGGTGGTCAACTCCACGCCCCGGCCGCTTTACCCCCGGGAAAGAGACCCGGTACCTATTGTACAGGAGGCTGGGTAGGCCCCAGGGCCGGTCTGGACGGGTGCGGAAAATCTCGCCTCCCACCGGGGATTCGATTCCCGGACCATCCGGCCCGTAGTGAGTCGCTATACCGACTGAGCTATCGCGGTCCACATGACTAAATGTATTTAGGACATACAGTAGCTGTTTAACGACGCGGTGTCCTTCTCAAACCGCTATAATCCGACAAAAATGTTAGACGTGTCTCTGAACCAAGCGGAAATCCAAACACATGCAACTGACGGCGACGAGCCGCCCTCTTCTTTGCGGCAGTGTCGGCATTAATCAGAACAGCATCCTGAAGTACCGTCTGACCGTCCTCTCACACACTCTTCAGCTCTTCTCCCGACTCACCGGACACATGCTCACTCTCTTAGTCCCTGAGAACCTAACAGTCTCCGTACAGTGAAGAAATCCCACCCGCATGGTCGAAAGAATTACAACACTTAGTCCAACAAAATACACTCTATTGTAAGGTAAAGCAATCCCATTACAGGCTTGGACAGGCCGTTAGGGTTCCAGGAGGTTGAGGCTTCCAGATATCTAGACAATCGGCACATGAAGGTGGTAAGGTTGTCAGCCCTACGCACCGACCGCCTTTACACCTCAGGAAATATTCCTGGTACTCATTTCTGTTAGAGGCTGAGTCGACCCCAGGGCCAGACCTAGTGTCTGTCTCCTTCGCTTGTAATGTATAAAGTCATGCCAAAGACTAACGTCTAATTAAACTTCAAATAATGACCATCCAATTTTGGTTCTGCGGCCGCTAGCTTACTGGGATTGCGGGTTCGAATCCCGCCTAGGGCATGGATGTCTGTCTGTTGTGAGTGTTGTGTGTTGTCAGGTAGAGGTCTCTGCGACGAGCTGGTTACTCGTCCAGAGGTGTCCTACCGAGTGTGGTGTGTCTGAGTGTGATCGTGAAGCCTCGAACAATGAGGTGGCCTAGGCCCAAAGGGGCTGTCGAGCCTTGGAAAAAAAAAATTAAAACCTACAGCTTCAACGTTTAAGCTTCCAGATGACTGTTGCTGTGTACTGCAGACTGTGGCTAAGACAGAACACAGTACTTAATGTACCGTTACCAGCGAAGACACATTTTGTCTGTGTGCCAGTACGTTAGGTTGTTCACACGTCAGGCACTTCTGTTAGCGCTCTGTGGTCGCCAAATCATGATTATCGCTGACAGAGTAACAGCTCGGCTAATACAGTTTGCAAGCTGCTATATCCGGAGTTGCGACAGGGCCACGGTGCACCGTATTACATTCTTACATTAATGATGTCAGTTCTAACTTCACAAGTGTGAACAACCGTCAACACCTGTCCAATTACAACTTAGTTAAGTAAAGTCATCACCCTCTAAAGTACAATGGCAAATCTACGTACCACCCACAACAACGGTAATTGTTTATATCACCTGCTCCATAATTCTCTCTACATTTTAAGTATACAGCGTGTGATCCCCAAAATAAAAGGCGTTTAATTCCCCAAACAGCATTCACTGAATGATCTTTGTAATGGGGATGCAAAGTGTTTTCTGTTACGTACGAGTAAGCTTTTAAATACGTACATTTGCTGTATAAAACACCTGCTTCATATATTAACACGCACTGCTCTGCCGTTTTCGGGCCACACAGCGTATTTATGTGTTTTGTGTGGATCTCAGAACAAACAGCGATTATTTCACTGTACAGCATTAACTGGCTGGTTTGTATAACTGAGACGGAGCGTGTTTACTGCGCGGTACGGACTGTATTTATGTGTTTTGTGTGGATCTCAGAACAAACAGCGATTATTTCACTGTACAACATTAACTGACTGGTTTGTATAACTGAGACGGAGTGTGTTTACTGCGCGGTACGGACTGTATTTATGTGTTTTGTGTGGATCTCAGAACAAACAGCGATTATTTCACTGTACAACATTAACTGACTGGTTTGTATAACTGAGACGGAGTGTGTTTACTGCGCGGTACGGACTGTATTTATGTGTTTTGTGTGGATCTCAGAACAAACAGCGATTATTTCACTGTACAACATTAACTGACTGGTTTGTATAACTGAGACGGAGTGTGTTTACTGCGCGGTACGGACTGTATTTATGTGTTTTGTGTGGATATCAGAACAAACAGCGATTATTTCACTGTACAGCATTAACTGACTGGTTTGTAATACAAAGTTATACAAATTTTGTATAACTGAGACGGAGTGTGTTTACTGCGCGGTACGGACTGGATCTTTGTGTAGTATTTGCATGAACGTCCTACTTGAGAAGCTTGCTTGGTGCAACAGACACAGATGCTGCCTCTGAAACGCAACATATGTCGCACAACAAACAGGCTCACCAGGTCACGGCGCTATATAACTTGTAGCCTTATGACGAACCAGTCACTTCTACCGTATTTAAAATCAGCGTGAGCTTAGATTTGGTTCAGTCCCGCTCGGAGCTTTCGTTTGTGTTTTGCTGCTACGTTACAGACCCTTCATGGTTTAATTCCACAGTATCTTTTGTGTGTGGTGAAGGGCCCCGCAGCAGAAGCTACAGACCACCGCAGCCTTAAGGCTTATTGTGCAACCCTGTGATGAAGATGAAGAGAAAGATGATCAATTTTTTTTTAATTTGTCCAAGTAATGGAGCAACAGTGGAATGAAATTGACAGGGGAAAACCGAAGTACTCGGGGGAAAAACATGTCCCAGTGCCACTTTGTCCACCACAAATCCCACATGGACTGACCCGGGATCGAACCCGGGCCTCCGCGGTGAGAGGCCGGCGACTAACCGCCTGAGCCATGGCACGGCCGAATTCCACAGTTAGTTCCAAACCATAAACAGATGTGAATGTAGCAGCATTGAACGAAGAAAACTCGTTGATCGGTGTCCGTCATGACCGTAACCATGCTAGTTCTACGTGTATTGTGAATGAGGGGAGTGGCTGTATGAAGTCCTTTGAAATTTGTGTGAGTTAGGAACAGTTTATCAAAATACGTTTTCACAAAATTTTATCCAAAAGCCGGCCACGTGCCTCCTACTGCCAGTACCGCCCTGTCTTGATCTCTAGTTATGACGTAACTGGAGCTGGTCTAAATATAATTATGGGCTTACAGGCCAATATGGCCCGAGGCTTCCCTTTTAAATTGTGGGGCTTCGAGGTGAAAGTTGACGGTGTGTTGCCTGTCACTGTTGACTGTCGTAATGCCTGCAACAGTCTGTTGCCTGTCACTGTTGACTGTCGTAATGCCTGCAACAGTCTGTTGCCTGTCACTGTTGACTGTCGTAATGCCTGCAACAGTCTGTTGCCTGTCACTGTTGACTGTCGTAATGCCTGCAACAGTCTGTTGCCTGTCACTGTTGACTGTCGTAATGCCTGCAACAGTCTGTTGCCTGTCACTGTTGACTGTCGTAATGCCTGTCACTGTTGACTGTCGTAATGCCTGTCACTGTTGACTGTCGTAATGCCTACAACAGTCTGTTGCCTGTCACTGTTGACTGTCGTAATGCCTGTCACTGTTGACTGTCGTAATGCCTGTCACTGTTGACTGTCGTAATGCCTGTCACTGTTGACTGTTGTAATTCCTGTCACTGTTGACTGTCATAATGCCTACAACAGTCTGTTGCCTGTCACTGTTGACTGTCGTAATGCCTGCAACAGTCTGTTGCCTGTCACTGTTGACTGTCGTAATGCCTGTCACTGTTGACTGTCGTAATGCCTGCAACAGTCTGTTGCCTGTCACTGTTGACTGTCGTAATGCCTGCAACAGTCTGTTGCCTGTCACTGTTGACTGTCGTAATGCCTGTCACTGTTGACTGTCGTAATGCCTGCAACAGTCTGTTGCCTGTCACTGTTGACTGTCGTAATGCCTGTCACTGTTGACTGTCGTAATGCCTGTCACTGTTGACTGTCGTAATGCCTACAACAGTCTGTTGCCTGTCACTGTTGACTGTCGTAATGCCTGTCACTGTTGACTGTCGTAATGCCTGTCACTGTTGACTGTCGTAATGCCTGTCACTGTTGACTGTTGTAATTCCTGTCACTGTTGACTGTCATAATGCCTACAACAGTCTGTTGCCTGTCACTGTTGACTGTCGTAATGCCTGCAACAGTCTGTTGCCTGTCACTGTTGACTGTCGTAATGCCTGTCACTGTTGACTGTCGTAATGCCTGCAACAGTCTGTTGCCTGTCACTGTTGACTGTCGTAATGCCTGCAACAGTCTGTTGCCTGTCACTGTTGACTGTCGTAATGCCTGCAACAGTCTGTTGCCTGTCACTGTTGACTGTCGTAATGCCTGTCACTGTTGACTGTCGTAATGCCTGCAACAGTCTGTTGCCTGTCACTGTTGACTGTCGTAATGCCTGCAACAGTCTGTTGCCTGTCACTGTTGACTGTCGTAATGCCTGTCACTGTTGACTGTCGTAATGCCTGTCACTGTTGACTGTCGTAATGCCTGTCACTGTTGACTGTCGTAATGCCTGTCACTTTTGACTGTCGTAATGCCTGCAACAGTCTGTTGCCTGTCACTGTTGACTGTCGTAATGCCTGTCACTGTTGACTGTCGTAATGCCTGTCACTGTTGACTGTCGTAATGCCTGTCACTGTTGACTGTCGTAATGCCTGCAACACATCTGTCCTTTGTTATGAAAATGGGTTTCTGGAACCAACTAATTAGCTAACTAACTGCAGGCAACAAAGTTCCTAAACTAGTCAGGAAATTCCCCGCATTTTATGGCACTGGAAAGTTCATCACCTTGTTCACAACAGCCCGTCATTTGTCTCCAATCCTAAGCCAGATAAATCTAGTCCATATTCTCCCTGCTATTTCTTAAGATCCATTTCAATATTATCCCCCCATCTAAAGCAGATTTTCCGTCGAAGACCATGTATGTATTTCTCTACTCCCCCATACGTGCCACATGCCCCACCCATCTCCTCCTCTTTGTTTTGATCGTGGCTTTCTGGAAATATTTTTAAGCATGACATAGCATGTAAACAACAGTCAGTGTTTACACTAACACCTCACCTGAGCACAGACACTGACAGCACTAACATTAGTGCTAGTGTATACGCTGCAAGGCACATATTCCTCCTTGCTTATTTACACAAGTCTTCCTCTACTGCGTTTACATTAACGAGATCAAAAATAATCACTTCTTACTCTGCTGGTAGGTCACTGCGCTCAAGTAAACTTCTGGTAAGGCGAAGCTGTCAGTTCCTGATATTCCGTACGAAACGTCTGAAGGCGACGCAGAGAATTTCTCGCACATTATTGCAGTCCAAACTGCGTGCACAGGGCGGTCGGTATGTCGTCTGTCTGGCGGACCTGCAGCAAGTATCGCACAGTGTAGACGGAGGCTTAAGAGACACACGCAGATCACTGTGCCTTGCTATGACGCAAGTTCCTGCGACCTCCTTCGATTGCAACACGCCTTACTACAGATACAGACGTCCCTGTCTACCGTCTGGTCCCTTAGCACGGTAGCCCGGCGGTGCAGGGCTTTCTATGCGATAAAACAACCGCGCTCGGGGACACGATAAAACGGACATCCAGAATATCCAGTACGGCTAGCAATGATTTCCAGATTTGTTATAATACAGTACTTCAAGTTGTTGCTATGTTGTGTGCAGTTCAGAGTGTTGTTGTTGTTCGAAGTAAATGAAGCACACTAAAATTTTCGATGAAGTACAATTTTAGGGCCCATGCTAAGCTACAAGTTATTATAAAAACTTCCAGCACGACGCAACAAAGACGCCGTGTGACGCTCATCGTAACGTCTGGAACAGTCAGTCCGACTTTATGGTATTGGACTTTATGGTATTGCACTTTATGGTATTGCACTTTATGGTATTGCACTTTATGGTATTGGACTTTATGGTATTGCACTTTATGGTATTGCACTTTATGGTATTGCACTTTATGGTATTGGACTTTATGGTATTGCACTTTATGGTATTGCACTTTATGGTATTGCACTTTATGGTATTGCACTCTTTGCTCGCAGTCCTAAATATTTTCAGTATATTAATTTCTGCTTCCTGTGAAGAGTCGATTTTTAGTAGGTGGGTAAAGGTAAAGGTAAAGGTAAAGGTAATGTTCACCCTATAACAGGCCATGAAGGCCCAGAGGGGGAGTAGGGGTATAGCTCTGGGGCCGTGCAATGGCTCAGGTGGTTAGTCGCCGGCCTCTCACCGCGGAGGCCCGGGTTCGATCCCGGGTCAGTCCATGTGGGATTTGTGGTGGACAAAGTGGCACTGGGACAGGTTTTTCCCCGAGTACTTCGGTTTTCCCCTGTCAATTTCATTCCACCGGTGCTCCATTACACGGAAAAACGAAAAAACTAATCATCTTCATCACAGGGCTGCACAATAAGCCTTAAGGCTGCGGTGCGTCCGTAGCATCTGCTGCGGGGCCCTTCAATAAAAAAGGTGTACCTCTACTCTTTATTTAACCCCAGCGCTATATGGGGGGACGTGGTCAGCACCACGACCCGGCCGCTTTACCCCCGATAAAGAGACCCGGTAATAATTATACAGGAGGCTGGGTGAGTCCCAGGGCCGGTCTGGACGGGTGCGGAAAATCTCACCTCCACCGGGAATCGATCCCTGGACCGTCCAGCCCGTAGCGAGTCGCTGTACCTAGTAACTTTAAGGTCTACAAAAATAAGGCTTAACAAGACGCGTAATTTCAGAAGTCCGACATCACACATTCGCACAGCATATCACGGTAGTAATGTGGTTTACACTTCAGAAGTTTGCATACTTTCCATAATGGTGTACTTTTGCAGTCAGAAGATAACAATACAGGCAATATACGTATAACGTAACATTATGGCGCGTTCGCGTAACCGTTGTTGCAGTGGAAACACAACAATGCATTCTCTTTGTGTTACTGAGCTACATGTCACTGTCAACTGTATAAAAATATTGAGTGTTGCACAACAATGCTTTTATGGCAAATTTGTTTCGCCGGCAACAATACAACGTACGTAGGTCTTCATGTAAAGTGCCCGATGCTGCATTGAAACAAAAGAATGTTCGTTTGCTCGTGGCCTACTTTAGACGTACAGTTTGGCTAAACAGATCGTAATGACAGATAAGTCGGAGCGCAGTTTCTTTGCTTTTGTTTTGCCGTAAAACATTTTACGAGTTCAGACGGATTTAATCAGTTGTGAAGCAATAAGTATTGAATATTGTAAATGTGTGTCTGTATTCCTGTCTCAGCTATCCAGCATGCAAATCGCATCTTTTCTGCGCCATATTATATTGTCATCTGTGGCCTGTCTGACTCTACCATAGTTTTCCCATATTATCTCATATATGGCACGATTTTCGGAAAAGATTTTCTGAACATAAACTGTGTGTTTTGATTTTCTCTACAACTTTTGCAGGAAAATTTCTCGTTCTGAGAAGAATTGAGCGAGATATTATCATAAATGTACATAGGTCTTCGTGTAAAGTACCGTTATTATTGTCAGATTTTAATGAAACTCGAATTTTCTCGACAGATTTTGGAAAAAAAATCCTCAAATATTAAATGTCATGAAAATCCGTCCAGTGGGAGACGAGTTGTTCCATGTGGACGGATGGACATAGTCGCTTTTTACAATTTTGCGAACACACCTAAAACGTTAGGAATTTTTTCACGCCTCCAATGTTATGACGCATGTAAGTAGTTTTATCGCACTTCGTCAAATAGTGCAGAAGTGTTCAAGGACAGACAGACAGACAAACAGACACACGTTCACCGACGTACACAAAACCAGACGTAATAAGACCGTAAGCCTATATGGCCTACTAAATTGCGAACAGTAAACAAAGGATGACGTCATCGTTCTGTTATTTATAGGACTAGGTCATTCATTGATCACCAGACTGCGCTGCGGTATGAGTCGGTGTGGGTTAATGTGGCCGGGTACATGAAGCAAGGACTTGAAGGTGTTTGAGACGTCGTCACAGCCTTCTTAAGGCGCTGCTCTATAAACTTTGAGCCGTGTATGAAATCCGAACGTTAGGAATAGTGTGCAAACTAGCCCACCGCTGGACCTTGTCATAAGCCAGCTGAATCCAGCCCACATGTATAAACCCTGCTTGAGACCCATTTTAATATTATCCTCCCACGCTTCTAGATCTCCCAATTGTGTTTCTTCCATTCAAACTTTGCAACTTAAATTTTGTATACATGTTTCATCTCTCCCCCACCCTTGACTCTATCACCCAATTATATTTGGTGTGGTTTTCTTCTGTAACATCCTGTACCATAAATACCACTAAACACAACTTCTTCGTATATGGATAGAGACCAAAATTCACAACCATATAAAAAGACCCGGTAGGTAAAGCGGCAGGAGCGTGACGCTAACCACTCACATCCATCTAGCCTTGTAACATGTGGGCTGTAGTAACAACCCCACTTACAAAATGAAGTCTACGGATATTATATTTAAATGTAAGTTCTTGGTAACAAACAGGAGTAAAGGTAAAGGTAAAGGTAAAGGTAAAGGTCAAGCAATCCCATTACAGACCTTGACAGGCCCTTAGGGTTCCAGGAGGTTGAGGCTCCCAGATTTCTAGACAATCGGCACATGAAGGTGGTAAGGTTGTCAGCCCTATGGACCGGCCGCCTTTACCCTGGTACGCATATCTGTTAGAGGCTGAGTCGACCCCAGTGCGACCGGAAGGATTATGTCAATGAAAAATCCCAATAACACCATCGGGAATCGAACAGGAAACAAGAGTACGAAAGAAAATGGGATTGTAAGCGCCTCCCGCCTGAACGGAATCTGCCATATATTTTTCAAGAATGTAATTATTATTGTTGTTTCGTTACGTCACCCGCGTTGTGTTCTGAAACACACCACGTCGTGGCCACACGTGGCACACTTCACAGTCACGTGACGCAAAGTGCACTGCTTCTTAGTTTCATGTTTCATTACTCAAGTCCGGATAACGAAAACGGAAGTCAGCTAATAGACGCCAATTGTATCGAGTCGTTAAAGTCTTCAGCATCTATCGGAAACAGGAAATGACGTGTTGACAGCAATCACTGTTGTTCTGAAGAATGAGTGGATGGGATAGGCTCCCTAGCTTTAACAGTCCTTCAAAAGCGTTAAAACCCTCTGACAAATGCTACATCCTGTTAACATGCGATGCACGCCGGTGAGCGATGTGTGGTCTACAGTCCGGCGAGGTCTGGCAAAGGAACTTACAGTTGGTCTGCGCATGCGCACTATGCATCAGACACTTTTGGTCTGCGCATGCGCACTATACATCAGACACTTTGCAACAATTTTGATTACTCTTGTAACATCCCGGAATTAGGATAAGAAAAGTTTGCACTGTAGATAAACAACTGATTCACGTTTCGCGAAGTACCTCTTTTGCAATAGAGTAACAATGTAGCAAGGAGCTGAGGCCGACACGCCTTATCTTATCTGAACCGTTCTAGCACTGTAATATAAGGTAAATTTGCCGGTCTCCACGCCATGAAGTCGTGGAGAGGGAGCAGAGGTACAGCTCCACTCCTTAACCTCGGCTTTAGATGGAGGTGGGTCGCCAACTTCACGTCCCTGCCGTTTTACCCCCAGGAAATAACCGCGGTATCCATTAAATAGTAGGCTGGGTGAATCACAGAGCTGGTCTGGGCGTTTTGGACAAGAGAGAACTCTTGTGCACCTTCCGGGATTCGAACTCTTATATTGTAACTAATGTCATGCTGCAGGAGAATAAAGGCAGGTGTAGCTACATACCGATGGCTATTGTTCTATTTTTACATTTATTTGACTGTAATGAGATTTACTCTTGTGAACAACTCCCAAGTATAGTAGATGAGATCTGCGCTTTTCTGGGATATTACGCACCGTACAGTGGTAATTCCGTAACGACGTTTCGGGACAACCTATCGGTCTCATCTTCAAGGGTCAAGCAGCTTTGCTTGACCCTTGAAGATGAGACCGATAGGTTGTCCCGAAACGTCGGTACGGAATTACCACTGTACGCTGCGCGATATCCAAGAAGGACGCAATCTAATCCACGTCGCGGCGGAAGCCTGAGATCACGCAACTCCTTGTGTAGTAAGTAGCTCTGTTGTTAGAACTCGGCTACAGTGCTGCTCTGTTTCCTGGTCTTGTGGTAGGGATGTTAACAGCATGAATCAACTTCAGACGAAAGAATTACGTGTCAGAGACGAGAAAATAAACGACAGAAGCATTCTTCACACTCCAGCACAAGCGTTTAGCAGGCACACGTCTTCATTTCCCAGTGAAGTTTTAGTCTCGGTGTAAACAGTCAATTACACTGAAACGTAAAGTGCATATGTGCAGCTATAGAAAATTGACCTGTGAGACAGCATGTGATCTGCTTAACATGGGCTATTATTAAAAGCATTTTATTGTCCGGCATCAGGCGCCGGTCACTAATTCCGTGAACCTTCTCCATTGCTTTTAACTCGTGACGCAGTTCTTTACTTTCAGACTGTCATAAGTCGAACGGCACAAACGTGAATGTAATCGCATACAGCTAACTGTGCCTTAAACTGTCTACTGTATTCTAAAGGTCAGTCAGTCCTGCAACGGCACAAACGTGAATGTAATCGCATACAGCTAACTGTTCCTTAAACTGTCTACTGTATTCTGAAGGACAGTCAGTCCTGCAACGGCACAAACGTGAATGTAATCGCATACAGCTAACTGTTCCTTAAACTGTCTACTGTATTCTGAAGGTCAGTCAGTCCTGCAACGGCACAAACGTGAATGCAATCGCATACAGCTAACTGTGCCTTAAACTGTCTACTGTATTCTGAAGGTCAGTCAGTCCTGCAACGGCACAAACGTGAATGCAATCGCATACAGCTAACTGTGCCTTAAACTGTCTACTGTATTCTGAAGGTCAGTCAGTCCTGCAACGGCACAAACGTGAATGCAATCGCATACAGCTAACTGTGCCTTAAACTGTCTACTGTATTCTAAAGGTCAGTCAGTCCTGCAACGGCACAAACGTGAATGTAATCGCATACAGCTAACTGTTCCTTAAACTGTCTACTGTATTCTGAAGGTCAGTCAGTCCTGCAACGGCACAAACGTGAATGTAATCGCATACAGCTAACTGTTCCTTAAACTGTCTACTGTATTCTGAAGGTCAGTCAGTCCTGCAACGGCACAAACGTGAATGCAATCGCATACAGCTAACTGTGCCTTAAACTGTCTACTGTATTCTGAAGGACAGTCAGTCCTGCAACGGCACAAACGTGAATGCAATCGCATACAGCTAACTGTTCCTTAAACTGTCTACTGTATTCTGAAGGTCAGTCAGTCCTGCAACGGCACAAACGTGAATGCAATCGCATACAGCTAACTGTGCCTTAAACTGTCTACTGTATTCTGAAGGGCAGTCAGTCCTGCAACGGCACAAAGGTGAATGCAATCGCATACAGCTAACTGTGCCTTAAACTGTCTACTGTATTCTGAAGGGCAGTCAGTCCTGCAACGGCACAAACGTGAATGCAATCGCATACAGCTAACTGTTCCTTAAACTGTCTACTGTATTCTGAAGGTCAGTCAGTCCTGCAACGGCACAAACGTGAATGCAATCGCATACAGCTAACTGTGCCTTAAACTGTCTACTGTATTCTGAAGGGCAGTCAGTCCTGCAACGGCACAAAGGTGAATGCAATCGCATACAGCTAACTGTGCCTTAAACTGTCTACTGCATTCTGAAGGGCAGTCAGTCCTACAACGGCACAAACGTGAATGTAATCGCATACAGCTAACTGTGCCTTAAACTGTCTACTGTATTCTGAAGGGCAGTCAGTCCTGCAACGGCACAAACGTGAATGTAATCGCATACAGCTAACTGTGCCTTAAACTGTCTACTGTATTCTGAAGGTCAGTCAGTCCTGCAACGGCACAAACGTGAATGTAATCGCATACAGCTAACTGTGCCTTAAACTGTCTACTGTCCGTAAGATTACGGTTTTTGTATGGTGCTGAAACGTGGACACTTCGGAAAATGGATCAGAAATATCTGGATAGTTTTGAAATGTGGTGCTGGAGAAGAATGGAGAAGATCAGTTGGACCGATCGTGTGAGAAATGAAGAAGTATTACATAGAGTGAAGGAGGAGAGGAATATCGTACATACAATAAAAAGAAGGAAGGCTAACTGGATTGGTCACATCTTGTGTAGGAACTGCCTTCTGAAACATGTGATTGAAGGAAAGTTAGAGGGAAGGATAGAAATGACGGGAAGACGAGGGAGAAGACGTAAGCAGCTACTGGATGACCTTAAGGAAAAGATAATATACTGGAAATTGAAAGAGGAAGCACTAGATCGCACTCTGTGGAGAACTCGCTTTGGAAGAGGCTACGGACCTGTCGTAAGACAGACTGCGTGGTAGTGTTGTTTTTGTTGTTGTTGTTGTTGTTGTTGATGATGATGATGATGATGATGATTGTGACTATATTATATTGCAGTATATGTCGGCTTATGTTGCAGTTATCTGTTCTGACGTGGATTTTATCAGTTACAAAAAACTTAGAATTTATATCTTATCACTTTCTAAAATTCGCATTAGAACTCGTGCAGTTTCCTTCTTCGCTGCTGTTACGCTTTGAGCAATCTGCGTATGCAATGACGAAAAGGACGTGGGCGGTCAGTGGCAGTGCCAGCTAATACGATCTGGATCAATGAGTGTCAACGCTCGAGCTATTTGTGAACAGCAGAGTATGTCGACACTGTTCGACCAAAAGATGTAACTGGCTGTAAATATTTGTGAACAGCAGAGTATGTCGACACTGTTCGACCAAAAGATGTAACTGGCTGTAAATATTTGTGAACAGCAGAGTATGTCGACACTGTTCAACCAAAAGATGTAACTGGCTGTAAATATTCCGACTTCTTGCAACAATTTGTTGCTTGTGTGCACACCAGAGGTCCAGATGATGCCTTGACTATAGGCCGAAACATACAGCCGTGTTACAAAAACAGCACTCTGTTTTATCAATAAATACAGGAATACTGCTGTCTTTATCTTACAACCACTAGGCTTTAAAGGGCTAACAATCATCCGTGGTGTTGCGAACGTTGACGAAGGTTATCGAAGTCTCAAACTTTATAATAATTAAACGAAGCATTCTCTCCCCCCCCCCGTATTTGTAAGCCTACATTCATTCATTCATTCATTCATTCATTCATCCTGCAGTCTGTCTTACGACAGGTCCGTAGCGACTTCCAAAGCGAGTTCTCCATGGAGTGCGATCTAGTGCTTCCCCTTTTAATTTCCCGCATTGTCTCGTTTCCTTAAGGTCATCCAGTAGCTGCTTACGTCTTCTTCTTTGTCTTCCCGTCCCTTCTATCTTTCTTTGAATATACATATACATAAATACATATTTAATTAAAATACAGTTAAATGTGCTAATTAAAACAGTTAAAGTACCCCATTACGCTTTAAACTTTGACCTTTTAGGCACAAACAAGACGGCCGTATCTGTTTTGCTGTGCGAACATTTCTATTTTGATTCTACTTCAAACGTCACTGCTATCTGCAAGCAAGTACAGTCCATCTAATTTGTAAATTACACGCCGCAGCTAAAACAACACTCCTTGCTTCTGAATATCTGCTGAAAACATCTTTCCTGGAATTGAAACTTGGAAGACGGAAATAGCTCCCCCCCCTTTCCCCCCCGTTCCTACTCATTTTAAGGGACGTATTCCGGAAGCTTGCGGTTCTGCAGAACATGTGGCCCTCAGTGACGTTCCACGAAACCAAAACATTTTGGTATATTAGAAATAAGGACGCTTAGATAGATTCTATTTTATGCGCTGTCCCAAGGTTCATACGTGATATACAGGGTGTCCTAAAAGTCGCTTTACCGAGATAATACGTTTCAGAGGAACACTGTTTTATCTAAAAAGAACCACTAACAAAAGGTGAAAACGAGGAACTACAGAAAGTATTCCCTCTGTTGTCGACTCGGTGTCAAATGCTGCAGAGCTAAACGGAAGTCAAAACAATGACCAGTCAAACGCTCCCCTCATTTGGTAAAACACCCAGTGTAAAAGAAAACAGACTGATAAAATTTGTAACTCAGAATACTGTTTGTGCGCGGCTTTGTTAAAACGTGACGACAGGTTGTTATTTTCCAGCACTATTTCAGTTTCATTGCTTGTATCTTTTCGGAGATGGAAAGACGATCGCAGACGGTGCGAACTTACAGCTTTGGCAGAAGGCTAGTATAATACGACACATATAATTTTTCCGCGTCCTGCGCGAGGAAAAATGTAGAGAGAGAGGAAGGGGCGGAGCTAAGTGCAAAGGTAGAGGGCTCTGGCACCATGTTTGCCACATAGTCACTCTCTCTCAATTTTCACAGAGGTAACATCGTTTAAACGTATTACTAACGGAGCATATATTGGGAACAGTTTATTTCGACTTGGCAATAGCGCACTGTACCCAGACCTGGGCAATCAACGCAACGCTGCCACGTTGTTATAACGTAAAGACAAATACCTCCCACTCCTATACGCTACTAAATAACCTTCTCAGGACGGTGGCTCAAAGGAAAATGACTGATGTAGCAACAACGGTGATGCTAAAAGGACAGAAAGGGAGTAGTGGGGGCTGACTGATTTCGGTCTCTGCGTCGCGGAAAAGATATTTGAGTCGAGTTCTACTGTGCTATATCTCTGCTGAGGACTGGGCCAGACTGAAGGATCTGCGAAGGTCCTTCTTTTCATGATAGCGTTTCGAAAACGGTACCTCCTGAATAGAGCTTACCGCTATATTAACATGCTGCATAACGTGGTCTACTGTGACTTACCGACGAGAACATAATTGACCTTGAAAGTAAGTGATGTGAGTTTCTTATATACGCGATAATCTTACACAGGAAATGCAATAGGACCTGTCAAAGACGTAAGTCCGTACCGCAACAGAACGTAGCTTTGTTAACGCGACTGCATTTCAGCGCGATATATATCTGCTACTGGTCATAAAGCGTGACGATCTGACTGTTCTTTGCATAACCACAGTCAAGGTTATAGCCGGTCTCGTGAGTACACAACTATACATAGAATTTCATGTCCCTTTGATAGGTACCTTGACATTTGGTCTGTATCCATGCATCACTCAAAAATGTCTCCAGCATTCTACGGTCCACCTTAGCCCCTCTCTGATCGCGTCAGTTACTGGTAAAGGTAAAGGTAAGTTTTCCCTGTGCATGCCCCGAAGACGTTTCTGAGAGTACAGGTATAGCTTTTTGTGATCAGTAGTGCCAACATGGCCCACGTACAGGTATAGCTTTTTGTGATTAGTAGTGCCAACATGGCCAACGTACAGGTATAGCTTTTTGTGATCAGTAGTGCCAACATGGCCAACGTACAGGTATAGCTTTTTGTGATCAGTAGTGCCAACATGGCCCACGTACAGGTATAGCTTTTTGTGATCAGTAGTGCCAACATGGCCAACGTACAGATATAGCTTTTTGTGATTAGTAGTGGCAACATGGCCGACGTAAACACTTGTAAGTTGTGAGCATTATTAGTGTCATTCAACGTAGGAGTACCCTGAGCCAGCTGAATCCAGTTCAAACGTGACATCCCCATTTCTCTCACACCACATTCTCTCCTCAGCTCCCTTGTATCTCTGACCTACAGTACCCAGTTCGAACCCCACGCACAGCTGGCTCCGCTCCAGCAGAATTAGATGGCGTTATGCGTCCCCGCTCTGCCTTCAGTTTATCGAGCTTGCTGGTCCTATTATTGCACGCTAAACACGTACAGCTGACATAAAGGCAAAGGTAAAGGTAAAGGTCACCCTATAACAGGCCATGAAGGCCCGGAGGGGAGTAGAGGTATAGCTCTACTCTTTCTTTAACCTCGGCGCTAGATGGTAGTGGGTGGTCAACGCCACGTCCCGGCCGCTTTACCCCCGGGAATGACCGGTACCCATTGTACAGGAGGCTGGGTAGGCCCCAGGGCCGGTCTGGACGAGTGCTGAAAATCTCGCCCCCACCGGGATTCGATCCCCGGACCGTCCAGCTCGTAGCGAGTCGCTATACCGACTGAGCTATCGCGGCCCACGTCCATCTTACATAGCATCGTTAAATAACATGAATGTGAAACTCATCACAATTATTTTCTCATCATGCCGCTTTCTATACCCTAACAAGCCGTGTTTTGTTAACCGAAATAGTATAACACAGTTGCGTATTTCACGACATGAAAATTCAAGTGTTATTGAATTGCTTGATGCTAAAGAGTACAGCATTACGATCACTCGAAACGTCGGTAACTGTTCACACCACTCGACACAGCGTAACATCCCAGAATATTCAAACACCCCTGAGTTTCTTACCAATTCTTGTCTGCTTGGCCGGTTAATATGCGTTACAGCTCATAGCTTGTAACAGATGAACAGTGTCTGAGGTGCATGTCTGACTAACTAACTAACTAACTGACTAACTCCATGGAGCAGAGTCCTTCTTGAGAAGCTAACCGGTCCTCAGCTAGTCAAGAAATACCCCGCGTTTTATGGAAACCGAAGGTTCATCACCGCACTCACAACAGCCAGCCACCTGTCCCGCAAGTCCGACAGGCAAATAAAATACTGAGAATGTGTGTGGAAATGTTTGAGAGATGTGTGACAACGTGAAGAAGTGTGAGAAATATAGTTGTGTAACAACGTGAAGAAGTGTGAGAAATATAGTTGTGTAACAACGTGAAGAAGTGTGAGAAATATAGTTGTGTAACAACGTGAAGAAGTGTGAGAAATATAGTTGTGTAACAACGTGAAGAAGTGTGAGAAATATAGTTGTGTAACAACGTGAAGAAGTGTGAGAAATATAGTTGTGTAACAACGTGAAGAAGTGTGACAAACATAGTTGTGTAACAACGTGAAGAAGTGTGACAAATATAGTTGTGTAACAACGTGAAGAAGTGTGACAAATATAGTTGTGTAACAACGTGAAGAAGTGTGACAAATATAGTTGTGTAACAACGTGAAGAAGTGTGACAAACATAGTTGTGTAACAACGTGAAGAAGTGTGACAAATATAGATGTGTAACAACGTGAAGAAGTGTGACAAACATAGTTGTGTAACAACGTGAGAAGTGTGACAAATATAGTTGTGTAACAACGTGAAGAAGTGTGACAAACATAGTTGTGTAACAACGTGAAGAACTGTGACAAATATAGATGTGTAACAACGTGAAGAAGTGTGACAAATATAGTTGTGTAACAACGTGAAGAAGTGTGACAAATATAGTTGTGTAACAACGTGAAGTGTGACAAATATAGTTGTGTAACAACGTGAAGAAGTGTGACAAATATAGTTGTGTAACAACGTGAAGAAGTGTGACAAATATAGTTGTGTAACAACGTGAAGAAATGTGACAAATATAGTTGTGTAACAACGTGAAGAAGTGTGACAAATATAGTTGTGTAACAACGTGAAGAAGTGTGAGAAATATAGTTGTGTAACAACGTGAAGAAGTGTGACAAATATAGTTGTGTAACAACGTGAAGAAGTGTGACAAATATAGTTGTGTAACAACGTGAAGAAGTGTGACAAATATAGTTGTGTAACAACGTGAAGAAGTGTGACAAATATAGTTGTGTAACAACGTGAAGAAGTGTGGCAAATATAGTTGTGTAACAACGTGAAGAAGTGTGGCAAATATAGTTGTGTAACAACGTGAAGAAGTGTGGCAAATATAGTTGTGTAACAACGTGAAGAAGTGTGACAAATATAGTTGTGTAACAACGTGAAGAAGTGTGACAAATATAGTTGTGTAACAACGTGAAGAAGTGTGACAAATATAGTTGTGTGACAACGTGAAGAAGTGTGACAAATATAGTTGTGTGACAACGTGAAGAAGTGTGACAAATATGGTTGTGTGACAACGTGAAGAAGTGTGACAAATATAGTTGTGTGACAACGTGAAGAAGTGTGACAAATATAGTTGTGTAACAACGTGAAGAAGTGTGACAAATATAGTTGTGTAACAACGTGAAGAAGTGTGACAAATATAGTTGTGTAACAACGTGAAGAAGTGTGACAAATATAGTTGTGTAACAACGTGAAGAAGTGTGACAAATATAGTTGTGTAACAACGTGAAGAAGTGTGACAAATATAGTTGTGTAACAACGTGAAGTGTGACAAATATAGTTGTGTAACAACGTGAAGAAGTGTGACAAATATAGTTGTGTAACAACGTGAAGAAGTGTGACAAATATAGTTGTGTAACAACGTGAAGTGTGACAAATATAGTTGTGTAACAACGTGAAGTGTGACAAATATAGTTGTGTAACAACGTGAAGTGTGACAAATATAGTTGTGTAACAACGTGAAGTGTGACAAATATAGTTGTGTAACAACGTGAAGTGTGACAAATATAGTTGTGTAACAACGTGAAGTGTGACAAATATAGTTGTGTAACAACGTGAAGTGTGACAAACATAGCTGTGTAACAACGTGAAGAAGTGTGACAAACATAGAGGCAGCATCAGTTTAAACAGGAGACACCAGAACAAGCTAACGAAATGCCGAAATCAGGCCGAATAAATTGCCTTTGTACTTGCTACATTTTGGGGAGCATTGCTAGTAGAGGAGGCAAGAAATACGTAGAGAATACTGATGAGGAATCCTCTTTGTGTATCTGGGAGATGAACCTTATTGTTAGAGGATGGAAAGTGGATGAAACTGGCTCAAAATTTTTGCCAAACTTTTGAATTTAAGACGTGGCTACACAACAAAGCTGAGATGCTGAATATGTCTTTGGCTTCGGTAGTACACTAGCAGCAGGGTTAAGGTCAGGGGGGGTGGGGGGGTGTTGTGGTCAAGTTGACAGCGGCTGCAACTTCCGGCTCATCGGTCCTGGGAACGATCGGGAGGGCCAAAGCTGCGTCGATTGTCGGTGGGAATTCGGAACAGAAACTGACATGGCCAGCCAGTTAGAGAGAAATGCGGAATGCAGCACACAACACACCAATGTATGTCTGGTTGCGGGATTTCAGGCTTCTGCCCAGGTGTAGTTGAGGTCTTCGCTCTTCTGCGATGTTACGCTGCTAATGTTGGTAGTAGTGCACCGAAGTTAGTTCGGCATTTCAAAGGTGACGCAGCTAATAAGTTGGTGCTAATGTCTCCGTCGGCTTGTTTCATGACCAAAAGTGCTGACAACGCGGTTAACGACCTATGCCTGAAAAAGGGCACTCGCTCGTTCGAAAGCCCGGCGGGATATCGACTGGCATTTTTGTGGTTTTTCCTCAGTGCCCCCAAGCTAATGCTGGTATAGTACCTCGACTGGGCTGCAACTACACCTGATGTTCTGACGGTACCTGGTTCCAATCTAGACCGGCACACCGGCTGTCGTGACTGAAAACTTTCGTGGTTTTCATCAGTTTATTTTGGCAAACGTGGTTAGTTGCTAATTTTTCAAATTGTCGACAAATATGAACGGCGGCGTGATTGTAAAGTAAACACATAGGCCTAATACATAATAAGAAGTGCATTGGTCAATAAGCTTAAAATGGTGTAACAATGTGGCATTCTGTTCAGCATATACAGCCATGTAACATTATGTACAGCGTCTTACCCAGCACCCTATTCTCGAACACCCTCAGCCTATGTTCCTCCCTCAATGTGAGAGACCAAGTTTCACACCCGTACAAATCAACCCGCAGTGATACACGTCTCTACTTTGAATGAAATTTGTTCAGTTGCACTTCAGGGTTTCGCGTGGTATAGCAGGATTACATCCACAAAGTCCCAGTCATTTTGCATGAAAACCTTCATCGCGAGTCCTCATATCTCAGTCACGTGACTGCAGCTGTTACGTAAGCAGACCAATACTGACACCTCCACCGCTCTGACTGCACAAACACACTGATCTACGTTTACACGACTTCGCGCACTCTCCCGACTTGTGATATGAGCCTAGGCTAGCTAACGTTAACCTAACGCCTCACGCGGGAGACTTTATGGAATTACTTCCCCTATAATCATATTTTTATTCTTCATTGTAGGGAAGTTCAACAGTAAGAAATGTAATTTTGTACATCTTGTTTGCAATTGACACACGTAGACAAGTTTATTACCAACTAATTGTACCCATATTTGATTTACGAAAGTACTCCTACATGTTTCGGCTACCGTCCGTAGCCATCATCAGGGAGCAAAAATATTGAAAGGCATATACAGCGTTGTTATGTGGCTTGCCGATTGTAAGTGGTAAAATAAATACATAAATATGGAAGTCAATATACCACACTCTTCTCTTATTATAATTTTAACTCAACTTAACAATACTACACATTGCTACTTGACAGTACGTTGACATTAGCTAATATATATATTTTACCACTTACAATTGACAAGCCACATAACAGCGCTCTACATGTCTTTGAATGTTGTTCCCTGAAGATGGCTACGGACGGTAGCCGAAACATGTAGGAGTACTTTCGTAAATCAAATATGGGTGCAGTTACTTGGTAATAAACTTGTTTATATTTAATGGTAAGACTTTAGTATTGGGGACGATACTCGACCGACAGGTTCAGAATTTACAGGGTAAGGCCGGACACGTACAGGCACGCACGTACACACGCAGGTACTCACTTCTTTCGCAGTATTGAGAGTAGAGCAGAGGTGGATTTTGTGTTTCATAGTCACTGCTAACAGCGGATATGGCAACGAAATCTGCAATGGGTACTGCGCCCACTGAGCTACACTGCTCTTCAAACTATGTTTGTATTCATTTAATACGAATGCAAGAACACGCTTTTCGTAACGTGACTTGTGACTTTTCATTTAATACGAAAGCAATAACACGCTTTTCGTAACGTGACTTGTGACTTTTCCTTTAATACGAATGCAAGAACACGCTCTTCGTAACGTGACTTGTGACTTTTCATTTAATACGAATGCAAGAACAAGCTTTTCGTAACGTAACTTGTGACTTTTCCTTTAATACGAATGCAAGAACACGCTCTTCGTAACGTGACTTGTGACTTTTCATTTAATACGAATGCAAGAACACGCTCTTCGTAACGTGACTTGTGACTTTTCATTTAATACGAATGCAAGAACAAGCTTTTCGTAACGTGACTTGTGACTTTTCCTTTAATACGAATGCAAGAACACGCTCTTCGTAACGTGACTTGTGACTTTTCATTTAATACGAATGCAAGAACACGCTCTTCGTAACGTGACTTGTGACTTTTCATTTAATACGAATGCAAGAACAAGCTTTTCGTAACGTGACTTGTGACTTTTCCTTTAATACGAATGCAAGAACACGCTCTTCGTAACGTGACTTGTGACTTTTCATTTAATACGAATGCAAGAACACGCTCTTCGTAACGTGACTTGTGACTTTTCATTTAATACGAATGCAAGAACAAGCTTTTCGTAACGTGACTTGTGACTTTTCATTTAATACGAATGCAAGAACACGCTTTTCGTAACGTGACTTGTGACTTTTCCTTTAATACGAATGCAAGAACACGCCCTTCGTAACGTGACTTGTGACTTTTCATTTAATACGAATGCAAGAACACGCTCTTCGTAACGTGACTTGTGACTTTTCATTTAATACGAATGCAAGAACAAGCTTTTCGTAACGTGACTTGTGACTTTTCATTTAATACGAATGCAAGAACACGCTTTTCGTAACGTGACTTGTGACTTTTCATTTAATACGAATGCAAGAACAAGCTTTTCGTAACGTGACTTGTGACTTTTCATTTAATACGAATGCAAGAACACGCTTTTCGTAACGTGACTTGTGACTTCACAGCCCCTTCATTAAGAATACTTAGTAGTAAAAAGGCGGACCGCCTTACGTGGACACCACGTCACTACGTTCCGGACCGCCTTATGTGGACACCACGTCACTACGTTCCGGACCGCCTTATGTGGACACCACGTCACTACGTTCCGGACCGCCTTATGTGGACACCACGTCACTACGTTCCGGACCGCCTTATGTGGACACCACGTCACTACGTTCCGGACCGCCTTATGTGGACACCACGTCACTACGTTCCGGACCGCCCTATGTGGACACCACGTCACTACGTTCCGGACCGCCTTATGTGGACACCACGTCACTACGTTCCGGACCGCCTTATGTGGACACCACGTCACTACGTTCCGGACCGCCTTATGTGGACACCACGTCACTACGTTCCGGACCGCCTTATGTGGACACCACGTCACTACGTTCCGGACCGCCTTATGTGGACACCACGTCACTACGTTCCCTCCGTATCTTACGTTCTGTCAGCTACGAAGTAGTTTGTCGCAATTTCCTGAACGTCGACGTTGGAATTATTTACAAAAAATTATCAAGCACGAGTGAGTTCCATAAAAGTCGGCTCAAGGACCGCCATAATAGTTTAAGGGCCGTAAATAGTTTGTCCTATTGGCGTGAAATTTGGTACAAGAGATGTTAACATGACGCTGTTAAAGGTTTAGGAGTTTCGTGAAAAGCTGCAGGCAGACGGCCGTAATCTTCTTATAGGCGCAAATGAAACTATATTTACACGTTTCTGGCGTTCTAAAAGTAAAGAACGCCTCGACAAAGTCAGTGTGCTACGTCACGGAGTAGCCTACGCATTTGAGGGTTTCCTTTCCAAATGCAGCTGCACTCCGCGGTGCGTGTCGCAAAGCTGCGCGATATTGTCCTTAAATTTACTGTGTCAAGTGCCACGTTGTACGTTGAATGGTGAAACCAGACACGCGAGCCTCTTGTGCAGACACACGTGTACTTTCAAGTGCACCAGGAGCCGTCTTTCAGAGGAAGGGTTTGAAACACACAGAATTCGTTTTTGGGAGTGCCAAGATGGGATCTGTTGCCCCTTATGGAGGTTGCTATGACGCCTTAAAGTATACAACAGCAGTGACGTCAGTGAGAGATGTTTGTGAATAAAATGTGACGTCACATCATGTATCCGCTGCGGTCATTGTCAGATATACGGAGAGCCCAACAGAGGTCATGCAACACGCTGTCGTGTGTCACACTTTTCGGTATAGCAAAGGTAAAAAGGTACAGCAACCCCATTACAGGCCTGGACAGACCCTTAGGTTTCCAGGAGGTTGAGGCTCCCAGAGTTCTACACAATCGGCACATGAAGGTGGTAAGGTTGTCAGCCGTACGCACCGGCCGCCTTTACCCCCAGGAAATATTCCTGGTACTCATTTCTGTTACAGACTGAGTCGACCCCAGGGCCATAGTGCGACCGAAAGGATTATGTCAAA
The DNA here is from genome assembly GCA_021186555.1 of Reticulitermes speratus. Lineage (NCBI taxonomy): Eukaryota > Metazoa > Arthropoda > Insecta > Blattodea > Rhinotermitidae > Reticulitermes > Reticulitermes speratus. The sequence goes on along the minus strand of JAJKFL010000005.1, from coordinate 1,639,088 downwards.
GAAAATTTTCAATGACACCATCGGGAATCGAACCCACGACGTTCCGGCTTGTAGCGTAGTGCCTCAACCAACTGCGCCACCGCGTGCCCCCTCGGTATAACATTATTATTATTACTATCATCATACTACGGATTTGTAAGCGCTATACAACCCCACAATACGTACGCATGACATATGACAGTTCATTGTACAAACCAGGCTTCAGGAAGTGACCGCACTATCGTCACTTCAGGAAGTGACCGCACTATCGTCACTTCAGGAAGTGACCGCACTATCGTCACTTCAGGAAGTGACCGCACTATCGTCACTTCAGCAAGTGACCGCACTATCGTCACTTCAGCAAGTGACCGCACTATCGTCACTTCAGGAAGTGACCGCACTATCGTCACTTCAGCAAGTGACCGCACTATCTATCGTCACTTCAGGAAGTGACCGCACTATCGTCACTTCAGGAAGTGACCGCACTATCGTCACTTCAGCAAGTGACCGCACTATCGTCACTTCAGCAAGTGACCGCACTATCGTCACTTCAGGAAGTGACCGCACTATCGTCACTTCAGGAAGTGACCGCACTATCGTCACTTCAGCAAGTGACCGCACTATCGTCACTTCAGGAAGTGACCGCACTATCGTCACTTCAGCAAGTGACCGCACTATCGTCACGTACGGCGCTGCGGCCCGTTTTCGCGCCACTGCCTGACCGCTGTCTTTCCTTCCACCTTCCCGATCCTTGCCGCCGTCTTTTTGTTCATATCTGGAGCAAATGTAAGTTATCCCCCTAAACAGATTCCTCCCATCTTCCTCTAGGCTTTCCCACAGGCCTTCTTCCTCTGTAATATCCTACCATTATTTGGAGAGGGGGGATAAGAAAATGGGTCGGAAGGAACAAGGACCCTGTATAACACGAACTGCAGTTAAATACACGGACATACGAACAAGGACCCTGTATAACACGAACTGCAGTTAAATACACGGACATACGAACAAGGACCCTGTATAACACGAACTGCAGTTAAATACACGGACATACGAACAAGGACTCTGTATAACACGAACTGCAGTTAAATACACGGACATACGAACAAGGACCCTGTATAACACGAACTGCAGTTAAATACACAGACATACGAACAAGGACTCTGTATAACACGAACTGCAGTTAAATACACGCACATACGAACAAGGACCCTGTATAACACGAACTGCAGTTAAATACACGGACATACGAACAAGGACTCTGTATAACACGAACTGCAGTTAAATACACGGGCATACGAACAAGGACCCTGTATAACACGAACTGCAGTTAAATACACGGACATACGAACAAGGACTCTGTATAACACGAACTGCAGTTAAATACACGCACATACGAACACTTGCTTATCGCCCACTGCTCCTGTTAAAGATGTACTGCAGGCTGCATCACTGTGCATTTCAGAGCAACTTCAGTTATCTTGCTTACTAGCTAGGTTTTCAGTGGCAGCAGTTCGCTCATATTGGCTTGTCAGGTACTCGAGGCTTCTTGTACAACGCGTTTCGTTTGCAGACAGTTCAGTCCACATATCTCTCTAGCCTCCCAGCTGACACAAACAGCTCACTGCTTGTAACAGAACAAAGTTGCGTAGTTAACATCCGTACTTTAGCCTTCAGAGAAACGTAAGACAACCCAATTAACATCCTGTCCTTATCACCAAGCGTGTTGCGTCTTACGTCATTGTATCAAGAAAGGAGCTACCTGAATTCATTCTACATCCTATGTCAGGCACAGTCAGCACGCAGCTAACAAGACAGCAGTCAGCACGCAGCTAACAATACAACACAGTCAGCACACAGCTAAATACAGCACAGTCAGCACGCAGCTAACAATGTAAGTCAGCACACAGACAACAATGCAACGCAGTCAGCACACAGTTAACAATACAGCAGTCAGCACGCAGCTAACAATGCAACAGTCAGCACACAGCTAACAATGCAACGCAGTCAGCACACAGCTAACAATACAACACAGTCAGCACACAGCTAATAATACAACACAGTCAGCACATAACGGACAATACAGCACAGTCAGCACGCAGCTAACAATACAGCACAATCAGCACGCAGCTAACAATACAGTACAATCAGCACGCAGCTAACAATACAGCAATTCAGCACGCAGCTAACAATACAGCAGTCAGCACACATCTAATAATACAGCACAGTCAGCGCACAACTAAGAATACAGCACTGTCAGCACGCAGGTAACTATACATCAGTCAGCACACATCTAACAATACAGCACAGTCAGCACACAGCTAACAATACAGCACTGTCAGCACGCAGGTAACAATACATCAGTCAGCACACATCTAACAATACAGCACAGTTAGCACACACCTAACAATGCAACACAGTCAGCATGCAGCTAACAATACAGCACAGTCAGCACACAGCTAACAATGCAACACAGTTAGCACACAGCTAACCATGCAACACAGTCAGCACACAACTAACAATACAGCACAGTCAGCACACACCTAACAATGCAACACAGTCAGCACGCAGCTAACAATGCAACACAGTCAGCACGCAGCTAACAATACAGCACAGTCAGCACACAGCTAACAATGCAACACAGTTAGCACGCAGCTAACAATGCAACACAGTCAGCACACAACTAACAATACAGCACAGTCAGCACACACCTAACAATGCAACACAGTCAGCACGCAGCTAACAATACAGCAGTGAGCACACAGCTAACAATGCAACACAGTTATCACGCAGCTAACAATACAGCACAGTCAGCACACACCTAACAATGCAACACAGTCAGCACGCAGCTAACAATACAGCACAGTCAGCACACAGCTAACAATGCAACACAGTCAGCACACAGCTGACAATACAACAAAATATTAAGTTCAATAATTATAATTAATTTTGGTTTCGTTGTTAAAAGTGTTAAGCTTTATGAAGGGGAGTGTTGAATTTTATTTATAATACTTATCGAAGTTCAGCTCTTCAAGGATGTTACGCTCTGCCTATCACTACACCCCCCCCCCCCCCCCACCACTGGCTCAATACCCACACCTATACAACGCACCCTGTCTTGTCGCGAGGTTTCTCTTTTTGAATTTCTTGGCTTTGATCGTCAAGGCACTTTGCGCTACGGTGCTTCGAAACGTCGGGACATCCGCACGCAATGACACAGATCACTGGACACTTCAGTAGCACAGAGTATCGTATAAAATACTTACCGTCTTTATTGCTTAAAATAACGTGAGGTCCGGCGTAAATTTCAGAATAATCCGTTCGGACAGCGTACTGTTTGACTTGGACACCCCTGCCCTATGTCTCACACAATATCCTGTCCCTACACCCAAGTCTGCTTAAGTAGTACCTTCCTCTGACGTTCTGACACGAAAATTCTTTATGTATTTCTTATATCTGTCATTCGGGTTTTATAAATCAAAGCCTGGTTCCTTCCTACATACCAGTTCTTACAAATAATGTATAGGCCAGTTGTCAGTTTTCGTCCGCGGCTCATAACTCGTAAATGAGCATAAGGCAGTTGCGGAAGACATTTGTTTCGGGTGGCAGAAGATTGTTTGAAATAAAGTTGACCTAATTTAACGAGAAATCCTTTATTAAAACAATGCACCAAAACAATATAACAATATTTATCAAGCAGTGTAGCCTTGGTTTAATGAAATTCTTAAATACAGGGAATACACAAAATAATGGTGCGGATTTAATAGTGAACACTATTAAAACCGCACCATTCTTTTGTGTATACCCTGTATATATAATCACAACAAGCACTATTATACAGGATGGGGCAGAACTCATTCATCATTTTGATTTACGTAGTAATCTGGTGGCCACGGAGAGGAGATTGAAGTAATTGTGTTACAGAGGTCAGCTAGGGACGCCATTTAGTAAACATGATCAGTGATCGGCTGTAAACCGTGCGTTCGCCGTACAGACGTTTTTAACAAATAACGACTGTGATACCAACGTAACAAATATTCAGACGACATTTTAACATTGGGAGACACGGAACGGTACCTGGTCGCAGCACTATCAAAACTGGGTACACAAGTTTCGAACCACGGCTTCTGCAACAAACAAAAAACCTGAAGGCACAGTCAGAACTGTGCGGACATCGGAAAACATTGAAAGGGCACAAGCCGCTATCGGTCGTAGCCACAATCAGCACGTGACACATTCAGTTGCCCTCAACATATCGAGCAGATCGCTCTGACGGATATTTCATTGTGGTTCGCTTTGTCGCCCTTACCAATTACATATTGTGCGAGAACTGTCAGACCGTGAGTTTGCTATAAGAAGTACATTTTGTGAGCGATTTGTTACCTTAGTGAACGAACATTCAGACGTTATTTGTCAGGACATGACGTCAGATGAAGCTCATTTTGAACTGCCTGTTTGTGTGAATAAACACGACAGGAGTGCAGCTAATCCGAATTAACTGCATGTGAAACCACTTCACAGTCAGAGGTCTGGGATAATAGCGTTCGGTGTCATTGGTCCTTATTGTTACGGGGATGAAACCGGCAAAGCGGTTACTGTGACATCTGACCGGTATGTGCATATGGTAAGTTCTTGCTTCCAGAGTTACGCCGTCGTGATACGGACCTTGTCACCTTCTGGTTCAAACAAGACGTACCAACAGCACTTGCTGCTCGGCAGTCGATGAACACCTTAAGAACTGTTTGAACATCGCGTAATCTCCCGCTATGGCGACATTTCTTGGCCAGCCCGTTCGGCCGATCTGTCGGCTTGTGATTTCTTTTTGTGTGACTACTTGTAAAGCAAAGTGTTTCAAGCACGTCCGGCAGACTTACATAACCTCAAACAGAGAATTCCTGATAAATCAATGCTATCTCACCGGCCATGTTACTTCGCGTAATGGAAAGTGTTTTGAACCGAGCGCATCAGTCTTGACGGGCGACATCTGACGGGTGTTACGTTTGAGAAGTAACTCTGCTATGTTGTTCCTAAATGATGGAAGACATCTTTCATATGACATTACTTTGAATACAATTTATTATAATGTGGTCGAAAGTGTATCTTTAAAAATGATCAACGAACTCTGCCTTCTTTTAATGAAATTCTTACCTTAAGGACAATTACTTCAATCAGGCGCCGAACTATTCGTTTTATCACAGTTTGTTCATACTTATATTATATGTCAATTTGTGTATCTGTAACTAACTTCAAATTCTAACCTAGAAATATCTCCTCTTTCATATTTTGAAATTAAATCTTCTACCAATCCCTTAGCAATGTGACTTATTTTGTTGGTCACTGTAGCAGGCTAATTAACACTTCATAATTTTACGTAAATCATATTTTGATATTCTGTTAACTTAATTATGAATAAATTGATGTCGGGGTGAGGATGGTGAAAGTATGTCGATAAGTGTGAGTCAGAAGACTCACAGGCGTTCGTTGTCAGCTTCAAACTGCGGCTGACAAAATATCCAGGTAGTTAAATATTACGAGATATCAGCGATCTCGTTGGCGCCGAGATCAGGACATAAAGTGGTGACGTCAGAACACCGACGACGCAGTGCATGAACAAGTGAAGGGCCAGCTGATCCTCTTACCTATCTGCATATCGCTCTCAGAGTAAGAACAATGACAGCTACAAACTGTGAGCGGAGAAGGTAAGAGCAGGGATCGGTTAGGAACAGTAATGGAACTTGATTGGCTGAATAAAAATAAGTAACATGTTAATAGAAACTAATTGGCTAAACATTTTGGTGGATAGGGGTGGAAACAAAGGTTACGTCATTCAAGCTGACCAAGTATGATTTGGCAACCGCATACCTGGACACCTCGGTATTGTTTTTTATTGACGGGGATTTTTTTTTGCAAGACACAGCAGCCCCTAGTGGGCCTCCTCATTATCGAGGCTTCACGATCACACACTCAGACACACCAGTCAGTAGGACTCCTCTGGACGAGTGATCAGCCCGTCGCAGAGACCTCTACCTGACAACACACAACACTCACAACAGACAGACATACATGCCCCGGCGGAATTCGAACCCTCAGTCCCCAAACCACGCCTTAGACCGCGCGACCACTGTGATCGACACCGTTGACGGGGATGCAAACATGAACAATAGCGGTGGATGAAAACTGACATCCCCCGAAGAACGTAGTGTTTGGCGGACGTGCCTACTCTGTACACGAGGTGGCAAGGGCACGCTATTTGCTTAGTTTCGCTATCGCTGTGCAGCAAACTCGCTCCAATGAGCGCTTGAAGACTCCAGCGCCCAATATTGATGACGTGTACACGTACGTCAGTCACCACTGGCGCTGTACAAGACACAAGACGCAGGCTGGCGACTTGTGCTTCCGCACACGTTAGCCATATAAGGTCATGAGAGACTCGGTCAAACCAGGAAGCAGTCGCTCACAGCAGTACGAAGGGGTTACTGTCCCTTACGGACCGTCTCTCGACGCTGGTGAGGAATCGCAGACCACCAAAGGTGGTGTGTGGGGTGGCTGCTAGGCTAGGAGCAGGATGTGAAGGGAGACGACGGCAGGGACAGGGCTGATGAAGATGTGCGGTGTGGGGACAGGGAGAAGAAGATGACAGACAGACAGACAGAACAAAGCTAGCTCGTGTGGGGAGTCTAAAATAGGTAGCGGAAGTAGACGTGACGTGCCGTGCAAGCAGAGACGTCAAGGGGAAGACAGCCCTTGTACGACTGCGTACCTCCGGCAGGCTTATCACCACTCGAGAGTTGCGGTCTAAATCAACAGCAGGATATGCATTTCTGCATGCAGCCAGGCAGCAGCAGGGCGTAGTTAAGTACCGAAAGTATCTGCAGTAACATTGCCCGTATGTTAAGTACCGAAAGTATCTGCAGTAACATTGCCCGTATGTTAAGTACCGAAAGTATCTGCAGTAACATTGCCCGTATGTTAAGTACCGAAAGTATCTGCAGTAACATTGCCCGTATGTTAAGTACAGAAAGTATCTGCAGTAACATTGCCCGTATGTTAAGTACCGAAAGTCTTTGCAGTAACATTGCCCGTATGTTAAGTACCGAAAGTCTTTGCAGTAACATTGCCCGTATGTTAAGTACCGAAAGTCTTTGCAGTAACATTGCCCGTATGTTAAGTACCGAAAGTCTTTGCAGTAACATTGCCCGTATGTTAAGTACCGAAAGTCTTTGCAGTAACATTGCCCGTATGTTAAGTACCGAAAGTCTTTGCACTAACATTGCCCTATGTTAAGTACCGAAAGTCTTTGCAGTAACATTGCCCGCCCCTAAACATAAAAGTAGCACAATTTGAGTGCTGTTGTAGCAAAACAGACTGAGGACTGCGGTGCATTGTGGGCAGTGTGATAAAGGGCCTTAGCGTCTGAGATTAGCGTGATACTATCTGTCTGTCTGTCTATCTTCTTTCTAGGTATCTATCTGTCTATCTATCTATTAGTCTGCCTATTTATCTATCTTCTATCTATGTATCTATCTATGTCTGTCTTTCAATCTATCTATCTATTTATCTGTCTGGTCTATCCATCTATCTATATATCTATCTATCTATCTATATACCTATCTCTCTAGCTATCTATCTATCTATTTGTCTATCTATCTATTAGTCTGCATATTTATCTATCTTCTATCTACGTATCTATCTATGTCTGTCTTTCAATCTATCTATCTATTTATCTGTCTGGTCTGTCTATCTATCTATCTATCTATCTCTATCTATCTATATATTTATCTATTTGTCTATCTTCTATCTATTAGTCTGCCTATTTATCTATCTTCTATCTATGTATCTATCTATGTCTGTCTTTCAATCTATCTATCTATTTATCTGTCTGTCTGGTCTGTCTATCTATCTATCTATCATCTATCTATCTATCTATCTATCTATCTATCTATCTGTCTGTCTATCTTCTATGTATCTATCCATCCATCTATATATATATATATATCTTCTCTCTATGTATCTATCTATCTGTGTATCTATCTATCTAGCTAGCTAGCTGTCTTCTATCTGTCTATCTATCTATCTATCTATCTATCTCTTTACCTATCTATCTCTATATATATCTATCTATTTATCTATCTGTCTGTCTAACTGTCTGTCTTGTGTCTATGTACCTATCCATCCACCCACCTCCCCACACATCTATCTACCTATCTAATAACACTTAACACTAACTTCACCAAATGACACAGCACGTGTCCAACAGTAAGTAATATTTGCAACAAACAACAAAGTTCCGGATTCCACCATGTAATTATCATATTTTTTTGTTGTTGTGTGGTGAAGGACCCCGCAGCAGATGCTACGGACGCACCGCAGCCTTAAGGCTTCTTGTGCAACCCCTGTGATAAAGATGAGCAGTGTGTTACCAAGTTGTACAAGTAATGGAGCACCAGTGGAATGAAATTGACAGGGGAAAACCGACAACTCGGAGAAAAACCTGTCCCAGTGCCACTTTGTCCACCACAAATCTCACATGGACTGACCCGGGATCGAACCCGCGTCTCCGCGGTGAGAGGCCGGTGACTAACCGCCTGAGCCATGGCACGGCCTAGTTATCATCTTAAGATGGACTTCAGATATGAGACCTGAGGTCTCACAGCATTACAGCTCAGGAGACGTGACAGTGTGCTTTCACACACCTTCCTGATCCGCACCGATCGATTGTCATCGTGGGGCCAATCTGCATAATGAGGATGCTATTCGTTGCCTGTGTGTGCAGATTGATGAGCTGATGGGGCATTATCACTCGTCCCCCCCCCCCCCAATGGATTAACTGTCCATTTGCTGGGAGCAAGAAACGTGTCACTAATTCTTAATTTTATGTCAGTTGGACCGAGCACTTTGAATGTAAAACAGCGGTGGAACGAGCGTCCAGCAGCTTCCTGTCCTGAACTCCCTAGTTCAGGGGTGGATAATTTCTATTAGCTGGGGGCCAGAGAGACCACCAGTCACAGAAATTGAAGAAATATCTGTGGTTACAAAGTTTCGAACACGCCACTCATTTCGACACATAAAGCGCCCAAAATTCAGGCCCCATAGGAATATATTTTTTTGCTGTTGCACGTTTAACGTTGGCGAGAATAAAGTTGTTTCGTTTGCTTTAACTTTCACACATTTTAGTGACCAACATTCGATAAACGCTATCCAGACTCGGATTAACATTGTTCTGGATGGTAGATGGCGGGATCTACATCGGTCAGACTGGTGGAAATTTAATTAACTGTTATGGGAAAAATGTTTTGTTCAACATATTCCGCTCTGCTTTGAAAGGAAGTAACAATGCGCTGGAGAAAATTTCATAATGAAGATCTGTACACAAGATTTGGGATTTTCGCTGCTATTAGTGTCTTTTGGGGAGTGACGCTGTGTACTGTGACAGGAACTTGCAAGGTATGGCAGAAATCTGCTGTTTTCATTGTCGGGTTAAAAGAGTAATTTTATACCCTGAAAATTCAGGCAGCAGATGCCTTCGAAACATTAATATCTTTATCGCCGTATGCGGATTAATATCGCAGAAGACAGAAATCTTTAAAGTTTTACAATTTGTATTTCTCCAGATTTATTATTGAGATCAAGTGACAGGCATGTAGCACATTACGGATGATGTGAGATATGTACAGAGAATTTTGGTTTGAAAACCTGTATGGGACTACTGGGAAGACTGAAGAGTAGACGGGAGGATAATATTGAAATAGATCTTCAGAAAACAAGGTGGCGAGGACATGGGCTGGATTCTTCTGGCTTGGGACAGGATGAAAAGGCGAAAATAAGAATCATCCTTTTTCACAAAAGGCCCAAAAATTCCTGATTGAATATTTTAAGCAGAGTGATTCGGAAAAATGACTGTGTTCCATGTAGTTGGTTAGATAATCGTTTGTTAGGATACACATATCAGGCATGGACAAGAGGGTTTGTTACGAGGACCAAAGATGTCGAATAAATTACTGTTACATAGACCAAAGACTGTGTGCAGAGACCGAGTGATAAAAGATGTACCAAACGGATTAGGGAAAGAACAAAAACACAACGTGGAAAGCGGTGACACGAGAGACCATGGTGGTAATGGTCAATATGTTGTGAAATTCTTTGTAGACTGTACCGCTATCATCATCTTGTTGTTGACTGATTTTTCTCGTTTAGAACCCTGCGAAATACCATAGCTGTTACGTGAATAGGGAACAAGGCACTACAATAGCCAAGTGTCTACTCCAACTATTCTTGTATGATTAATGAACGTTAATTATTTGAGTCTGGAACATCTGGGTTAAAGAAGGAAGGACGCAAGTACTCTTATCCCTTCAAACCTCAGTGGTTACTATATGCACCGTCAGGTTTAACATTTCCAAATTCTCCGTTCTGTCCACAGAGTGTATTTATGTGTTTTGTGTGGATCTCAGAGCAAACAGCGATTATTTCACTGTACAGCATTAACTGACTGGTTTGTATAACTGAGACGGAGTGTGTTTACTGCGCGGTACGAACTGTATTTATGTGTTTTGTGTGGATCTCAGAACAAACAGCGATTATTTCACTGTACAGCATTAACTGACTGGTTTGTATAACTGAGACGGAGTGTGTTTACTGCGCGGTACGGACTGTATTTATGTGTTTTGTGTGGATCTCAGAACAAACAGCGATTATTTCACTGTACAGCATTAACTGACTGGTTTGTATAACTGAGACGGAGTGTGTTTACTGCGCGGTACGGACTGTATTTATGTGTTTTGTGTGGATCTCAGAACAAACAGCGATTATTTCACTGTACAGCATTAACTGACTGGTTTGTGTAACTGAGACGGAGTGTGTTTACTGCGCGGTACGGACTGTATTTATGTGTTTTGTGTGGATCTCAGAACAAACAGCGATTATTTCACTGTACAACATTAACTGACTGGTTTGTATAACTGAGACGGAGTGTGTTTACTGCGCGGTACGGACTGTATTTATGTGTTTTGTGTGGATCTCAGAACAAACAGCGATTATTTCACTGTACAGCATTAACTGACTGGTTTGTGTAACTGAGACGGAGTGTGTTTACTGCGCGGTACGGACTGTATTTATGTGTTTTGTGTGGATCTCAGAACAAACAGCGATTATTTCACTGTAGAACATTAACTGACTGGTTTGTATAACTGAGACGGAGTGTGTTTACTGCGCGGTACGGACTGTATTTATGTGTTTTGTGTGGATCTCAGAACAAACAGCGATTATTTCACTGTAGAACATTAACTGACTGGTTTGTATAACTGAGACGGAGTGTGTTTACTGCGCGGTACGGACTGTATTTATGTGTTTTGTGTGGATCTCAGAACAAACAGCGATTATTTCACTGTACAACATTAACTGACTGGTTTGTATAACTGAGACGGAGTGTGTTTACTGCGCGGTACGGACTGTATTTATGTGTTTTGTGTGGATCTCAAAACAAACAGTGAATATTTCCTTATATAGGGATCTTCTCTCTTATGGGAAAGCAGAGAGGATTGGTAGTTAGATACCGACGTTTCGGGACAACCTGTAGGTCCCATTTTCAAAGGTCAAGCTCTACCCTTGACAGGCGCAATAATTTGCCCCGAAACTTCGGTAACTAAATACAAATCTACGCTGCGTAACATCCCAGAAGAGCGAAGACTTTATTTACACCACGGCGGAAGCCTGAATTCCCTATACAGCATTAATTGACTGGTTTAACCGAGGAGTGTGTTTACTGCGCTGCATCTATGAATATAGTTCAGGTTAAGTTTAATGTATTTTTAATCTATCCAATGCTCCGAGGTTTCCGAAAGAGCTTTGCTTTTTGGACGGTTCCCAGGCTTCGCCCATTTGTACTTCTTGTAAGACCAACATGTAGATGAAGATGAGTATGGAGCATTGGTGGAATGATACTGACAGGGGAAAACTGAAGTACTGGGAGAGAAACATTATACAGCGTTGGTGGTAGATGCATGAATGAGTACGTAGCATTGGTGGAATGATACTAACAGGGGAAAACAGAAGTACTGGGAGAGAAACATTATACAGCGTTGGTGGTAGATGTATGAATGAGTATGGAGCGTTGGAGGAATGATACTGACAGGGGAAACTGAAGTACTGAGAGAGAAACATTATACAGCGTTGGTGGTAGATGCATGAATGAGTACGTAGCATTGGTGGAATGATACTAACAGGGGAAAACAGAAGTACTGGGAGAGAAACATTATACAGCGTTGGTGGTAGATGTATGAACGAGTATGGAGCGTTGGTGGAATGATACTGACAGGGGAAACTGAAGTACTGAGAGAGAAACATTGTACAGCGTTGGTGGTAGATGTATGAATGAGTATGGAGCGTTGGTGGAATGATACTGACAGGGGAAACTGAAGTACTGAGAGAGAAACATTATACAGCGTTGGTGGTAGATGTATGAATGAGTATGGAGCGTTGGTGGAATGATACTGACAGGAGAAACTGAAGTACTGAGAGAGAAACATTATACAGCGTTGGTGGTAGATGTATGAATGAGTATGGAGCATTGGTGGAATGATACTGACAGGGGAAACTGAAGTACTGGGAGAGAAACATTGTAGAGCGTTGGTGGTAGATGTATGAATGATTATGGAGCTTGGTGGAATGATACTGACAGGGGAAACTGAAGTACTGGGAGAGAAACATTATACAGCGTTGGTGGTAGATGTATGAATGAGTATGGAGCATTGGTGGAATGATACTGACAGGGGAAACTGAAGTACTGGGAGAGAAACATTATACAGCGTTGGTGGTAGATGTATGAATGAGTATGGAGCATGGGTGGAATGATACTGACAGGGGAAACTGAAGTACTGGGAGAGAAACATTATACAGCGTTGGTGGTAGATGTATGAATGAGTATGGAGCATTGGTGGAATGATACTGACAGGGGAAACTGAAGTACTGGGAGAGAAACATTATACAGCGTTGGTGGTAGATGTATGAATGAGTATGGAGCTTGGTGGAATGATACTGACAGGGGAAACTGAAGTACTGGGAGAGAAACATTATACAGCATTGGTGGTAGATGTATGAATGAGTATGGAGCATTGGTGGAATGATACTGACAGGGGAAACTGAAGTACTGGAGAGAAACATTATACAGCTTGGTGTAGATGTATGAATGAGTATGGAGCATTGGTGGAATGATACTGACAGGGGAAACTGAAGTACTGGGGAGAAACATTATACAGCGTTGGTGGTAGATGTATGAATGAGTATGGAGCATTGGTGGAATGATACTGACAGGGGAAACTGAAGTACTGGGAGAGAAACATTATAAGCGTTGGTGGTAGATGTATGAATGATATGGAGCGTTAGTGGAATGATACTGACAGGGGAAACTGAAGTACTGGAGAGAAACATTATACAGCGTTGGTGGTAGATGTATGAATGATTATGGAGCGTTAGTGGAATGAATACTGACAGGGGAAACTGAAGTACTGGGAGAGAAACATTATACAGCGTTGGTGGTAGATGTATGAATGATTATGGAGCGTTAGTGGAATGATACTGACAGGGGAAACTGAAGTACTGGGAGAGAAACATTATACAGCGTTGGTGGTAGATGTATGAATGATTATGGAGCGTTAGTGGAATGATACTGACAGGGAAACTGAAGTACTGGGAGAGAAAATTATACAAGCGTTGGTGGTAGATGTATGGGATGAATGTATCGCAGCGTGAGAGTGGGCAAGATACTGACGCTGGAAATTGATAGTACTGGGAGAGAAGGCATTATACAGCGTGGTGGTAGATGTATGAATAGAGGAGCGTTAGTGGAATGATACTGACAGGGGAAACTGAAGTACTGAGAGAGAAACATTCTACAGCGTTGGTGGTAGATGTATGAATGAGTATGGAGCATTGGTGGAATAATACTGACAGGGGAAACTGAAGTACTGGGAGAGAAACATTATACAGCGTTGGTGGTAGATGTATGAATGAGTATGGAGCATTGGTGGAATGATACTGACAGGGGAAAACTGAAGTACTGGAGAGAAACATTATACAGCGTTGGTGGTAGATGTATGAATGAGTATGGAGCGTTAGTGGAATGATACTGACAGGGGAAACTGAAGTACTGAGAGAGAAACATTCTACAGCGTTGGTGGTAGATGTATGAATGAGTATGGAGCATTGGTGGAATAATACTGACAGGGGAAACTGAAGTACTGGGAGAGAAACATTATACAGCGTTGGTGGTAGATGAATGAATGAGTATGGAGCATTTGTGGAATGATACTGACAGGGGAAACTGAAGTACTGGGAGAGAAACATTATACAGCGTTGGTGGTAGATGTATGAATGAGTATGGAGCATTGGTGGAATGATACTGACAGCGGAAAACTGAAGTACTGGGAGAAAAACCTGCCCCAGTGTAACTTTATCCACCACAAATCCCACATGGACTGGTCTGGGATCGAAACCGTATCTCCGCGGTGAGAGGCCGGCGACTGACCGCCTGAGCCAAATTTTAGTCTATGGTTAACATGAATTGCATATACAGACTCAGCTCGTAAAAGGTAAAGATAAAGCTCTCCCTAGAACAGGCATGAAGGCCCAAAGGGGGAGTAGAGGTATAGCTGTACTCTTTTTTTAACCCTGGCACTAGATGAGGTTGGGTGGTCAACTCCACGCCCCGGTCGCTTTACCCCCGTGAAAGAGACCCGGTACCCATTGCGTACCGTGCAGAAAACGGTCAGTGTTCAGTGAATTATAAGGGCCTGATACTTGGCGGTCGGCCCTAGTTCCGGTCACGTGACTGGCCTGCCGTTGTGGCAGAAGCTAATGAAGATAAGACGTGATGTGCTGTACACGTGTACACTGTGCATTAGTTCTAAGTGCTGACAATGTGCATATAACTGACAGGAGACGTGTACATATGTGCTGACGGACAGGCAGAAAGACGGCGACTTACGACAAGAGACAGACCTGCACTGTCGTCAGAGAGGGCACGACGAGACTGACAGACAGTAGCATTAATAGCACACATAAACACAGCAAGCAGGACTGGCATACTGACTGACTGACTGTCTGACTGACTGGCCATCAGTCGTAACCTTCCTTCGACGTGGACTTCATCTTTGGGTGACTAAATTTGAGGGCAGAACTTCATTAGCACTACTCGGTAAAATGGAGCAGCCCTTGACCGCGATAGAAGAGCGATTGCTTCTACGTAAACAGAATATGAGAGTGGGCTGTTTGTTACAGGCGTTTAACTTGAATGTCTAAACAGCAGGTGAAACTGCGTCGTTAACTGTTGAACTGCAGAACATATTTCAAACCAACTTGTATAAAATGAGGCATATTTCTTGTTGTTTAAACAAACATGGACACACATCTTGCTCCGTATAGCAAATATCCATCTTTTTATTGTTTAAACATTGTCAACGACACACACACCATGCCATGTCTTCATATAGTGTAACAACTAACGAACTCCACTATCGTCTGTTTGATAAGCTAAGAGTCGTGTAGCTAGTCAGAAATTTCAATATAGTCTTCTCGGGCGCACAGCCGCGTCAACTCGTTTGAATACAACGTTTCGGGGACTGGCTCCGTCCCCATCCTCAGGCAGAACTGATTTGTTGTATTCAAACGAGTTGACGCGGCTGTGCGCCCGAAAACACTATATTGAATCATGTCGCCGCGAAAGTTTTAAAAATTATATAGTCAGAAATTATTCGCCTTTTATGCAGTCTTAAATGTTATCATTGTATTCAAACGGTTCTTCCCGTTGGATTTTGTAACTTAGTTACTAGAGTTATTACACACCTGCCCAGTACTCAAGTTGTGGGACCACCCCATGTCGGCTGTACAACTGTTTATCCCTTATATTCACAGTTGCCATAGACGCCATCTCCAGCAAACGCAACCTGAAGATGCGCCATCAGATGTTGTCTAAATATAGGCCCATTAAATTGACTGTGTTCAAGAGAGGCATTTTTGATATTCCATGCTGTGAGGTTAGTACAAACAACTTCAGATGCGTCAAAATGTGCGAGAACAACCAAGGGAAGGCACAACTGTTGTATTCAACTGACGACAACACCTTTGACCTTGACACAGTGAGTAGGGTCCCATGTCTCGGGGCTTAACTTGTGCAGAAAACACATGTCTCCTGTCAAAAACTGTCTATCACTGCGTCTGCAACTTGCTATTGGTCGCCACCAAATAGAACAGAAAATAAGACAGTTAACTCGCACGCACAACAGACAACTGCACGTCAGCCTAACATATTCTATAACGTTGGTTACTGCTCACAAACAGGCAACGGCGCGATTTCCCCCTGCACCACCGACGTCAGTGCTGTTCTTATGAGGACAAACACATGTCTGCACCTTGCACTTACCTTTCACGTTGCAGCATCTGTTGCACCTTCGCCTTGAGTGGGCTGAGCGAGGAACTTCCTTTGCCAGTGTTAATGGCGGTGCAGCAGGGTGACGCCAATCGGGAGACGAACCAACTGGTGACGCCACTTCTTGCATCCTGCCGGCCTTGTTGCCTGCAGACATTTTCTGCATCGCATCATCGCTGATCACTGGAGTGGCTTCGCCTGCAGCAGCAGCAGAGGTGGTGGCGGGAATCTTAATTATGGAACTGGAGGTACTGCGGTCTTTACTCAAAAAAGTGCCTATAGAGTGACGTCGCCTTCCACTATTGCCATTTGACCCTGCCAGTGGAATTGTCATGGCTGCTGAAAGATTGTAGTATCGGACATCTTCACTGCCGAGGAACACTTCTTCAGGGGATTCGTTAAGAATTTCTTCTGACGCGGTGGTCATGGGCATTGGAGAAAGTGTGGGGGAAGGCGTGCTGGAAGCTGGACAGTACACCATATCGCTGTTTAGAAGCTCCATTGATGATTTGGGAGTTTTAATGCTTTTGGAACTTTGATTCCTGCGATGCTGGTGATGGAGACCTTCCTTAATTGAAGCGGATGTGGAGGGATGGTGGTGAGGCAATGGAGACGATTCTGGGGCCATATCAGAAGGACGAGGTTCTCCAAGAAGCAGAAGTTGGTGTTGTAACTGATACACCGCTGAACCGTGGTTATGGGTGGCGCTCATGGAGCGCAGCAAGGAACGGAAACTGCGTCTGTGATGGGAATGTGAGGACAAGAGGATAGGAGATGTTGGTAATAACGGGATAGCTGCAGCTTCAGGAGTAGTGGGTGTGGTGGGCGCCGAGCTGTGTCCCAACGACGATGACGTGCAGGAAGCCGAAGACGTGTTGGCTCCCATCTTGGCGTTGCGACGTTTCAGCAAAGAGAATGGACCACGTAAGGTCGACGCCGGAGTACCTGACGTCGAACCTCCCGGAAGAGAAAAGTATGACGGATTGTCTGAAAAAATAAAAACAAGATAAATCAAAACACTGATGTGTAATAATGTCAGGGTACTTAGTAATGCGGGGCACGCGGTGGTGCAGTTGGCTACGGCTCTGCGCTGCAAGCCGGAAGGTCGCGGGTTTGATTCCCGATAGCGTCATTGGGATTTTTCATTGACATAATCCTTTCGACCGCACTGTGGCCCTGGGGTCGACTCAGCCTCTAACACAAATGAGTATCAGGAATATTTCCTGGGGGTAAACGCGGCCGGTGCATAGGGCTGACAACCTTACCACATTCATGTGTCGATTATCTAGAAATTGTGGGAGCCTCAACCTCCTGTAACCCTAAGGGCCTGTCCAGGTCTGTAATGGGATTGCTGTACCTTTTACTTAGCAATGCTGTTTTAACTTAAGACGTTACAAGCCGTCGAATGAGGTGGGAAGATGGACATGGTTGATTAGTAGTCAGGGATTTGAAAGGGGCATGCGTTGCGTATTTCGAAGTGCCGTTGTCTATTTGCATGAACCTGAAGAGAAGAAAATTCCCGGACAGCGTAGTCGGTAAGACAGTGACGGTGACAGTGTTGTAAAGGCGTTTGTTTGGTCTGCAGATTGGTAAGCGCCTGTCAGTCACTTATAACGCTTTTGTTTGGTCTGCAGATTGGTAAGCGCCTGTCAGTCACTTATAACGCGTTTGTTTGGTCTGCAGATTGGTAAGCGCCTGTCAATCACTTATAACGCGTTTGTTTGGTCTGCAGATTGGTAAGCGCCTGTCAATCACTTATAACGCGTTTTCAGACGCCACATTTAAGGTAAACTGTGTCTTTGTCATCAGTCTCTGTCATCAGTCTCTGTCATCAGTCCCAATTCACATTATCTGCCTTAGCCTTCTGTGTACTGCAGACCCACTTATGAGCGGACTAAACGGGGGAGTGGGTGGTCCGATAATGCCGATTGTACGGTACCTCCGAATTGTGTGGGTTCGAATCCCGCCGGCGGCATGGATGTCTGTCTGTTGTGAGTGTTGTGTGTTGTCAGGTAGAGGTCTCTGCGTCGGGCTGATCACTCGTCCAGAGGAGCCCTACCGAGTGTGGTATGTCTAAAAATTGTGATCGTGAAGCCTCGAAAAATGAGGAGGCCCAGGCCCACTAGGGGCTGTTGCGCCATGGATATATATATATATATATATATAGAGAGAGAGAGAGAGAGAGAGAGCCTAAAAAGTCGCCAAGACGGTAATACAGTACTATATAAATAACACTGATATATACACAATACACACATATAATTAACTGTGTAGTCAATGTCAGTAAATGGTAGCGAAGCAGACAACGCTGTGTCAGTATTGTTACGTATTTCATATATTCCCACTGCGGACCGAAATTTCGGAACCAACAATGCCTTTCGTTATTTCCGAAATCTGTACATAAGAGGTCGTACATTCATAAGAACTTCTACAGTATATAAAGGCAAATATATTTTGTTTCAAAATTCTTAATGGATGAATGGACAAGCTAGGATATTATTTGCGGTCTTCCTGTAACCCTGCTTTTGTTATAAAGGACATTAACTTGTTTATATCGCAATACCAGTAGATTAATAATACGATATTTTGTGACATCGCAGTTTATCTCAGCGGCGTTGCTAGTGCATTAAATCTTCTGGGATCTCAAGTCCTGTAGATTGGTAATATTGACCTGCGTTTCGGAAAGATTTGCTGGCTCCATCTCCCAAGGTGTTCTAGGACTGCATACACACTGAAGATGGAGGCAGCAGACTCCTTCTAAACGTCGGTAGCTATTATGAGTTCACACGGCGCCTTACACAGTAGACTGCAAGCTACACGCCTTCCTCTTCAGCATTATCCTAGGATTTCCTGTGATGTTTCCTATCATTACTGTATGTGCGCAAGCACGAACCTCGTAGCTAAGATAGCGGTACTGTATGCTGCTGAACGAAACAGTAAATGCCACAAACAAAACACTATTGATGCTCAGGGTGAAGCACACATTGCACTGCTCACAGCAGGTACTCCAAGGAAGAGGTGGGATTTAGTGAAAACGGGAATGGTCTGCCCAGGGTTAACAATAGACCCTCGCCCCTACAACATTACAGAACACAGCAAATAATGGTTCGACGCATCTGTGTTCCTCGTTTATTGCTTACAAAAGTTGTTGTACCAATTCTCATGAGCTTCCACTTACCAGAACGAGGAAGCGAACAGTGTTTGTGGGGCCTAATATTCTGAACAAGTGTTTGTGGGGCCTAATGTTCTGAACAAGTGTTTGTGGAGCCTAATGTTCTGAACAAGTGTTTGTGGGGCCTAATGTTCTGAACAAGTGTTTGTGGAGCCTAATGTTCTGAACAAGTGTTTGTGGGGCCTAATGTTCTGAACAAGTGTTTGTGGGGCCTAATGTTCTGAACAAGTGTTTGTGGAGCCTAATGTTCTGAACAAGTGTTTGTGGAGCCTAATGTTCTGAACAAGTGTTTGTGGAGCCTAATGTTCTGAACAAGTGTTTGTGGAGCCTAATGTTCTGAACAAGTGTTTGTGGAGCCTAATGTTCTGAACAAGTGTTTGTGGAGCCTAATGTTCTGAACAAGTGTTTGTGGAGCCTAATGTTCTGAACAAGTGTTTGTGGAGCCTAATGTTCTGAACAAGTGTTTGTTAGAGACAACAATTACAATAACGACACTAATTGCTGTGTGAACGTTTGTTAGAGACAAAAATTACAATAACGACACTAATTGCTGTGTGAACGTTTGTTACAGACAAAAATTACACTAACGACACTAATTGCTGTGTGATCGTTTGTTAGAGACAAAAATTACACTAACGACACTAATTGCTGTGTGCACGTTTGTTAGAGACAACAATTACAATAACGACACTAATTGCTGTGTGCACGTTTGTTAGAGACAAAAATTACAATAACGACACTAATTGCTGTGTGCACGTTTGTTAGAGACAAAAATTACAATAACGACACTAATTGCTGTGTGCACGTTTGTTAGAGACAAAAATTACACTAAAGACACTAATTGCTGTGTGCACGTTTGTTAGAGACAACAATTACAATAACGACACTAATTGCTGTGTGCACGTTTGTTAGAGACAAAAAATACAATAACGACACTAATTGCTGCGTGCACGTTTGTTAGAGACAAAAATTACACTAACGACACTAATTGCTGTGTGCACGTTTGTTAGAGACAACAATTACACTAACGACACTAATTGCTGTGTGAACGTTTGTTAGAGACAACAATTACACTAACGACACTAATTGTTGTGTGCACGTTTGTTAGAGACAACAATTACAATAACGACACTAATTGCTGTGTGAACGTTTGTTAGAGACAAAAATTACAATAACGACACTAATTGCTGTGTGAACGTTTGTTAGAGACAAAAATTACACTAACGACACTAATTGCTGTGTGTACGTTTGTTAGAGACAACAATTACAATAACGACACTAATTGCTGTGTGAACGTTTGTTAGAGACAACAATTACAATAACGACACTAATTGCTGTGTGAACGTTTGTTACAGACAAAAATTACACTAACGACACTAATTGCTGTGTGAACGTTTGTTAGAGACAAAAATTACACTAATGACACTAATTGCTGTGTGCACGTTTGTTAGAGACAAAAATTACACTAACGACACTAATTACTGTATGCACGTTTGTTAGAGACAACAGTTACACTAACGACACTAATTGCTGTGTGTACGTTTGTTAGAGACAACAATTAAACTAACGACACTAATTGCTGTGTGCACGTTTGTTAGATACAACAATTAAACTAACGACACTAATTGATGTGTGCACGTTTGTTAGGTACAACAATTACTCTAACGACACTAATTGCTGTGTGAACGTTTGTTAGAGACAACAATTACACTAATGACACTAACTGCTTTGTGCACGTTTGTTAGAGACAACAATTACAATAACGACACTAATTGCTGTGTGCACGTTTGTTAGAGACAACAACTACACTAACGACATTAATTGCTGTGTGCACGTTTGTTAGAGACAACAAATACACTAACGACACTAATTGCTGTGTGCACGTTTGTTAGAGACAACAAATACACTAACGACACTAATTGCTGTGTGCACGTTCCAGCGACTACAGTGACAGGATACCTGTCTTCTGAGATGTGACGCTGCGTCGATTGATTAGTGTTTCCCGACGTTTCGAAAGATCGTAGTGCCTTCGATCTCAAGGATCAAACAAACCGAGGACAATTATCAACCCAGATGACTGTAATTATCAGTCACAACGCTGTGAAACGTTTCTACAAAACTTTAAATTTCCATGCAAGTCAATCAGTCACGTGTTCATACCTGCCAGCCCTAAGGATATGTGTACAGTAGAACACTTGAACACTAGCACTCAGATTGCCGTTCTGTGCAGACACACGCAAGATGGTAACGACGGACGGACCTGGCCACACTGAAGACATGTAGCATTACACCTGAACATCACCCCTCTCCCCCCCTGTTGTACCTTCCAGGGGGAAGGGGGACGTTAAAAGCTGCCGACAGGACGGAATGACAACAACACAGATGAAAACAGAACAAAGCAGAACAAAAATGTCCCCCCTATCTGACACATCTATGTACAACTCTCAGTTCTTTTTCGGTAGTACTGAAGAAGGGAGAAGACTCAGTTAAGATTCTAGAACACTCCTTAGGTAAGCTGTGTGTAGATTGCTTAATGTCATTCCTAATTGTTTAACATGCCCCCCTCGGGGCCGGGCTTACCTAGGGCTTCCATTGTCTTCAGGTGCTGGTGTAGATGGGGAGATGACAAATACGGTGAAGCGCTTCCTCACGTTCGTTCGGATAAGATGTCCACGTGACGTCTCTTCTTTCTTGTGTTGTGTATTTTTTTTTTTTTTATAACGCCGTCCGGCGTAGGGATTTCATTACACGTGCGATACGCACAGCTCAGTTCGCTAGCAGCTTTGCCATAAAAGAACAGACACTCCGTGGTTACGTCTTTGAATATTAATTGCTGTATCACTGCGCTAACTGCCTTCGTATCCGCGTATCAGAATCATTAGTTGCTGTCATAGACGAGTATAAAATTGGCACGCGAGGAGAGGCTTAACGACATTTGGGCTTCGTGTTTAAAATTCGCTCTTGCATGTTGACGCAAAATTCACGTTTTTCTCAATTACTTGGCACGAATAAAATATATTATTATAATACGCTGGTTACAGTTATGTAAAAGCATTTCAAAATCGAACGTTACCAAAAATTACTCGTAAAATTACTGTATAAAATTAGGAACTGTAAAACGGCGAGCAGACTGTTAGAAGCGTCACACGCAGACGTCGCCGTCACTTCCATGCAACTAAAATGTCCGGGCTTCACAAATCTCAGGATCTGAACAAGTCTCAGTTCAGAACTCGATTGTTCGGCAGGACACGTGGTCTCAGCTGTCGCGAGGTCGCGTTGCGTTCCGTGTTACAACGTGCTGCCTGCGGCCGCTCAGGCAAGCCCACTGTTAATGCGACGTGCCTCTGCTTGCAGCCTTCCCACGAGCTTTGCTGCTGGCTAATGCTCAAGTTTTAACAGCACCAGATGACGGCCGTCACCCCACTCCTGCTAGCTCCCGTTTCGGGAAGAAATGGCTTCCTTTCCCTGCTGTGCTGTGGTCTAAGATTACTAAGACATTACCGACTCTTGTGGAGGTGGTTTCTCTCTTGTAAATAGCGTGTTCGTTTTCAAAAACCTCCACTTCTTCCGGTGAGCCGCGATAGCTCAGTCGGTATAGCGACTCGCTACGGGCTGGACGGTCCGGGGATCGAATGCCGGTGGGGGCGAGATTTTCCGCAGCCGTCCAGACCGGCTCTGGGTCCCACCCAGCCGCCTGTACAATGTGTACCGGGTCTCTTTCACGGGGTTAAAGCGGCCGGGGCGTGGAGTTGACCACCCACCCTCATCTAGTGCCAGGGTTAAAGAAAGAGTAGAGCAATACCTCTATTCCCTCTCTGGACCTTAATGGCCCGTTCTAGGGAGAACTTTACCTTTACCTTTACCACTTCTTCCGATTTGTGTTACTTCTGGAACTCATTTGACACACAGAAGTGTGACCCCAACCAGAAGGGCCCTCAGACCGCAATAACGCTCAAACAGCATTACTCCGAGCTACAGTACCAAACTGTACGAAATCATGCCAATCAGAATGTGGGTGGTAGAGAGATCTCACCGTCACATACGAATTGGAATGTGACACGGCTTTTCTTAATATGTTTTTATGGGGGTGAAGCGTGAATGTGACTTTGGTCAGAAGTTGTGGCTCTTTTGTGTAGAGAGGGAATTTGTTTGGCAATAAGACAGTTGTGTCTACTGAGAACGAAATTGTCTTAATTTTAAGACGATTCATCCCCGTTGTGCTGTTGATCAAATATATATATATATACAGTCATACATAACACTGTATATAAGTAGATTAGGCGACAAGTTTCGGCTTATTACAAGCTATCATCAAGCCTTCTCTTTTAAGAACCATTCAATAAAAACTTATAACTGCAGTTAGTACAGATGTCTGTTGCTTTACAAATACGTCATAGGAATGTATTGAAATGTTATTAGTAAAAGGTACAAGAAGAGTATTATTTATAAAAATATGTGGTATAGGGGTAATAGTAAAATATGTATAGGGGTAATAGTAAAATATGTATAGGGGTAATAGTAAAATATGTATAGGGGTAATAGTAAAATATGTATAGGGGTAATAGTAAAATATGTATAGGGGTAATAGTAAAATATGTATAGGGGTAATAGTAAAATATGTATAGGGGTAATAGTAAAATATGTATAGGGGTAATAGTAAAATATGTATAGGGGTAATAGTAAAATATGTATGACACTCTTTTTACGAAACTGCCTATCGATGCCTTTTTAAAACGTTGATGACCTTGTAGAGGCCGAAACATGTAGGAGGGACCAAAGTGACAAATGATTGTTTACTACTGATTGTGCAATTTGTTTGATTAAATACTGCATAATCATTCTGTTGCACGGAATACGGACTGCGTTAAGTTTACAACCAAGTATTATTGTTATTATGAACTTTCATGTATTAACTTTTCGTGTAAAAATGTAAGAGGTTAGCGGTAAAACGGTCCATCGTATTGGCCGCGCGGTCTAAGGCGTGGGTCTACGGCCGCTCGTTTGCTGGAATTGTGGGTTCGAGCCGATCCAGTGGCCGTGCGGTCTAAGGCGTGGGTCTGCGGCCGCTCGCTTACTGGGATCGTGGGTTCGAATCCCACCGGGGGCATGGATGTTTGTGTTGTGTTGTAAAAAGACGGTTGTGGACCGTAAGAGACACGAAAGGACGAAAAAGGATTAATACAGAACAAAAATGGATCAAAGGGGAAAACCCAGGAATTAGTAAAAAAAAAAAAAAAAAAAAAATCCCGCCTAGGGCATGGATGTCTGTCTCTTGTGACTGTTGTGTGTTGTCAGGTAGAGGTCTCTGCGACGGGCTGATCACTCGTCCAGAGGAGTCCTACCAAGTGTGGTGTGTCTGAGTGTGATCGTGAAGCCTCGAAAAATGAGGCGGCCTAGGCCCCCAAGGGGCTGTCGGGCCATTGAGAGAGAGAGAGCGGTAAAACGTTTCAGCTTGGTACTACCTGCTGCTGCCTTCTATCTAAGGATCTATCGATCTTTGTCATAAATCACCACACTCTCACGTGAACCCTCCCTACTTGTCATGTCCAAATGCTTTATGTTCCTCACGCCAGTTTGTTGTTTGTTCATCGCAAAGCCAGGCATGCAGACAGCGGTGGCTTTCTGCTGTTTATGGCATTTAGTGTGCTTCATTGCTGTGGTAGAGAGGTCACTGGGCGAGTGAAAACGAGATAGGCGACGTACGTATAACGTAACATAGTGGCGCGTTCGCCTAATGTTTGTACCTTCTCGACTATCCTAACAGCCTGATAACATTTCACTCAAAGACGGCGCTTTTATGGCGATTTAAAGTTGCCGGCAACATTAAAACCTACTCAGGTCTTCATGTAAACTGCCCAACATTTAATGTTGCCGGCAACATTAAAACCTACTGATGTCTTCATGTAAACTGCCCAACATTTAAAGTTGCCGGCAACATTAAAACCTACTGATGTCTTCATGTAAACTGCCCAACATTTAAAGTTGCCGGCAACATTAAAACCTACTGATGTCTTCATGTAAACTGCCAACATTTAAAGTTACCGGCAACATTAAAACCTACTCAGGTCTTCATGTAAACTGCCCAACATTTAAAGTTGCCGGCAACATTAAAACCTACTCAGGTCTTCATGTAAACTGCCAACATTTAAAGTTGCCGGCAACATTAAAACCTACTCAGGTCTTCATGTAAACTGCCAACATTTAAAGTTGCCGGCAACATAAAACCTACTCAGGTGTTCATGTAAACTGCCCAACATTTAAAGTTGCCGGCAACATAAAACCTACTCAGGTCTTCATGTAAACTGCCCAACATTTAAAGTTGCCGGCAACATAAAACCTACTCAGGTCTTCATGTAAACTGCCCAACATTTAAAGTTGCCGGCAACATAAAACCTACTCAGGTCTTCATGTAAACTGCCCAACATTTAAAGTTGCCGGCAACATAAAACCTACTCAGGTCTTCATGTAAACTGCCCAACATTTAAAGTTGCCGGCAACATAAAACCTACTCAGGTTTTCATGTAAACTGCCCAACATTTAAAGTTGCCGGCAACATAAAACCTACTCAGGTTTTCATGTAAACTGCCCAACATTTAAAGTTGCCGGCAACATAAAACCTACTCAGGTTTTCATGTAAACTGCCCAACATTTAAAGTTGCCGGCAACATAAAACCTACTCAGGTTTTCATGTAAACTGCCCAACATTTAAAGTTGCCGGCAACATAAAACCTACTCAGGTTTTCATGTAAACTGCCCAACATTTAAAGTTGCCGGCAACATAAAACCTACTCAGGTTTTCATGTAAACTGCCCAACATTTAAAGTTGCCGGCAACATAAAACCTACTCAGGTCTTCATGTAAACTGCCCAACATTTAAAGTTGCCGGCAACATAAAACCTACTCAGGTCTTCATGTAAACTGCCCAACATTTAAAGTTGCCGGCAACATAAATTCTACTCAGGTCTTCATGTAAACTGCCCAACATTTAAAGTTGCCGGCAACATAAATTCTACTCAGGTCTTCATGTAAACTGCCCAACATTTAAAGTTGCCGGCAACATAAAACCTACTCAGGTTTTCATGAAAACTCCCGACATTCTTTACCGATTTTAATGACGTTTCGAGATCTCGACAGATTTTCATAAAAGCCCCCAGTACCAAATTTCACGTAAATCCGTCCGGTGGGAGCCGCGCTGATATGTGCGGACAGACAGACAGACAGACAGACAGACAGACTGACGCACAGACGGACGGACATGACGACGCCAACAGGCGGTTTTCGCAACCCTGTTAACGAGCGTACAAAGGATCTCTTGTCCATCCCGGGAATCGAACAAAGCATGATTCATCAGTGCTCCAGTTCGCAGCCTAGTCACTCTCTGCATACTGAATAAACAGCAGCGGACAGATGACAGGGGGTGGTCCTCTGGGCTGGGGTTACGGCGAGAATCTACAAATCGTCACAGAGAAAATAAACATGTCAGTACAAATCACAACACAGGACACATAACTACAAAATACAGGATACGTTCAACTGTAATTGGACAGTCTGTACACCAAAAAACTGCCAAGAATTGGTAACAAACATACGAGGAAGATGCAACCTTAAAAACTGTTTAAACTTGTAATATATAAAATGGTACAGCAATCCCATTACAGGCCTAGACAGGCCCTTAGGGTTCCAGGAGGTTGAGGCTCCCAGATTTTTAGACAATCGGCACATGAAGGTGTTAAGGTTGTCAGCCCTACGCAACGGCCGCCTTTACCCCCCAGGAAAGATTCCTGGTACTCATTTCTGTTAGAAGCTGAGTCGACACCAGGGCCACAGTGCGACCGAAACGATTATGTCACTGAAAAATTCCAGTGACACCATCGGGAATCGAACCCGCGACCTTGTAATATATATATTATAAATATGTAATATATAACATATAACATACAACATATATGCATCACATACCCAAGATTTTATATGCAAAATAACATATATTGAATGTACTCTAGTCCACTGGTTATAACGAAGTTTGTTTTGTGTGCGATATATGTTATGTTATTGGACGAAAGCAATGTATGTTAAGTACATGTAAACATTGGACCGTCTGATGATGGCTTGGTAAAGCTGGAACATATGTAGGGGCATTAGACTATACTTATGGAAATACAGTGCATTTGTTGGTTTGTTAATTTGTGATTTGATAACATAATGCACGGAGAATATAACGTGAAATGTTTTGAAATGTTACACGGGACTTCAGACTTCGCCGGATACTGTGCAGTGACCCACACGACTGAAAAATGTAGGGGGGAGGGGGGGGCGTGGGATGATAGGAGTTGCTACATGGCAAGTGCACGGTCAACAGTTGCAACAATTAGCTGTGGTGGGAGTGCAGGCAGTCTGATGGGACAAAGGTGGCTCTGGAACAGCAGATGATAGGACAGGAAATGAGAACCTACATCAGGGTCAGGTTTTGAGGTACATATGGTAACCACATGAGCAGTAAAACTGCACGCTGTTAGGAGGTCATGGTAACACTAAAAGGTCGTTGGTGTGATATTTTTTATTCGAATCAAATGAAAATATTTTTATGTGGTTTCAGTGCAGTATTAGGGATAGAAGCTGATCGTAGTGGCCGTGCAGTCTAAGGCGTGGGTATACGGCCGGTTGCTTACTGGGATTGTGGGTTCGAAACCCGCCTAGGGCATGGATGTCTCTCTCTTGTGAGTGTCGTGTGTTGTCAGGTAGAGGTCCCTGCGACGGGCTGGTAGCTAGACCAGAGGAGTCCTATCAAGTGTGGTGTGTCTGAGTATGATCGTGAAGCCTCGATAATGAGGCGGCCTAGGCCCACTAGGGGCTGTCGAGCCATTGGAAAATAAAATAGGGATACAAGACAATTCTGAACAAAATTTGGAACTAGAGTCTAATTAAAAGATGTGATGATAAAGGAGTTCTTCTTCTTTGGCATACGGTCCTTACAGTATAACCAGTACCTCCTTCACAACAATAGCACATGCAGATCTGTCTTCTGCTTTCTTCCTCCATCTCTTGACATACGGTCCTTACAGTTAACCAGTACCTCCTTCACAACGATAGCACATACAGATCTGTCTTCTGCTTTCTTCCTCATCTCTTGACATACGGTCCTTACAGTGTAACCAGTACCTCCTTCACAACGATAGCAATACAGATCTGTCTTCTGCTTTCTTCCTCATCTCTTGACATACGGTCCTTACAGTGTAACCAGTACTCTTCACAACGATAGCACATACAGATCTGTCTTCTGCTTTCTCCTCATCTCTTGACATACGTCCTTACAGTTACCAGTACTCCTCACAACATAGCACATACAGATCTGTCTTCTGCTTTCTTCCTCTATCTCTTGACATATGGTCCTTACAGTATAACCAGTACCTCCTTCCAACATAGCACATACAGATCTGTCTTCTGCTTTCTTCCTCTATCTCTTGACATACGGTCCTTACAGTATAACAGTCCTCCTTCACAACAATGCACTACAGATCTGTTTTGCTTTCTTCTCTATCTCTTGACATAGGTCCTTACAGTATAACCAGTACCTCCTTCAAACATGCACATACAGATCTGTCTTCTGCTTTCTTCCTCTATCTCTTGACATACGGTCCTTACAGTTAACCATACCTCCTTCACAACATAGCCATACAGATCTGTCTTCTGCTTTCTTCCTCTATCTCTTGACATACGGTCCTTACAGTATAACCAGTACCTCCTCACAACAATACACATACAGATCTTTCTTCTGCTTTCTTCCTCATCTCTTGACATACGTCCTTACAGTATAACCAGTACCTCTTCACAACGATAGCAATACAGATCTGTCTTCTGCTTTCTTCCTCCATCTCTTGACATACGGTCCTTACAGTTAACCAGTACCTCCTTCACAACGATAGCACATACAGATCTGTCTTCTGCTTTCTTCCTCTATCTCTTGACATAGGTCCTTACAGTTAACCAGTACCTCCTTCACAACATAGCACTACAGATCTGTCTTCTGCTTTCTTCCTCATCTCTTGACATAGGTCCTTACAGTTAACCAGTACCTCCTTCACAACATACACATACAGATCTGTCTTCTGCTTTCTTCCTCTATCTCTTGACATACGGTCCTTACAGTAAACCAGTACCTCCTTCACAACAATAGCACATACAGATCTGTCTTCTGCTTTCTTCCTCTATCTCTTGACATAGTCCTTACAGTATAACCAGTACCTCCTTCACAACAATAGCACATACAGATCTGTCTTCTGCTTTCTTCCTCTATCTCTTGACATAGGTCCTTACAGTATAACCAGTACCTCCTTCACAACAATAGCACATACAGATCTGTCTTCTGCTTCTTCCTCTATCTCTTGACATACGGTCCTTACAGTTAACCAGTACCTCCTTCAACATAGCACATACAGATCTGTCTTCTGCTTTCTTCCTCTATCTCTTGACATACGGTCCTTACAGTAACCAGTACCTCCTTCACAACATAGCACATACAGATCTGTCTTCTGCTTTCTTCCTCCATCTCTTGACATACGGTCCTTACAGTATAACCAGTACCTCCTTCACAACATAGCACATACAGATCTGTCTTCTGCTTTCTTCCTCATCTCTTGACATACGGTCCTTACAGTATAACCAGTACCTCCTTCACAACGATAGCACATACAGATCTTCTTCTGCTTTCTTCCTCATCTCTTGACATACGGTCCTTACAGTTAACCAGTACCTCCTTCACAACGATAGCACATACAGATCTGTCTTCTGCTTTCTTCCTCATCTTTGACATACGGTCCTTACAGTATAACCAGTACCCTTCACAACGATAGCACATACAGATCTGTCTTCTGCTTTCTTCCTCATCTCTTGACATACGGTCCTTACAGTATAACCAGTACCTCCTTCACAACATACACATACAGATCTGTCTTCTGCTTTCTTCCTCTATCTCTTGACATAGGTCCTTACAGTATAACCAGTACCTCCTTCACAACATACACATACAGATCTGTCTTCTGCTTTCTTCCTCATCTCTGACATACGGTCCTTACAGTATAACCAGTACCTCCTTCACAACAATACACATACAGATCTGTCTTCTGCTTTCTTCCTCTATCTCTTGACATACGGTCCTTACAGTATAACCAGTACCTCCTTCACAACATAGCACATACAGATCTGTCTTCTGCTTTCTTCCTCCATCTCTTGACATACGGTCCTTACAGTGTAACCAGTACCTCTTCACAACGATAGCACATACAGATCTGTCTTCTGCTTTCTTCCTCATCTCTTGACATACGGTCCTTACAGTTAACCAGTACTCCTTCACAACATAGCACATACAGATCTGTCTTTGCTTTCTTCCTCCATCTCTTGACATACGGTCCTTACAGTTAACCAGTACCTCCTTCACAATAGCACATACAGATTTCTTCTGCTTTCTTCCTCCATCTCTTGACATACGGTCCTTACAGTATAACCAGTACCTCCTTCACAACGATAGCACTACAGATCTGTCTTTGCTTTCTTCCTCATCTCTTGACATACGGTCTTACAGTATAACCAGTACTCCTTCACAACGATAGCACTACAGATCTGTCTTCTGCTTTCTTCCTCCATCTCTTGACATACGGTCCTTACAGTTAACCAGTACCTCCTTCACAACGATAGCAATACAGATCTGTCTTCTGCTTTCTTCCTCATCTCTTGACATACGGTCCTTACAGTATAACCAGTACCTCCTTCACAACATACACATACAGATCTGTCTTCTGCTTTCTTCCTCCATCTCTTGACATAGGTCCTTACAGTATAACCAGTACTCCTTCACAACATACACATACAGATCTGTCTTCTGCTTTCTTCCTCTATCTCTTGACATAGGTCCTTACAGTATAACCAGTACCTCCTTCACAACATAACACATACAGATCTGTCTTCTGCTTTTTCCTCCATCTCTTGACATACGGTCCTTACAGTATAACCAGTACCTCCTTCACAACATACACAACAGATCTGTCTTCTGCTTTCTTCCTCTATCTCTTGACAAGGTCCTACAGTATAACCAGTACCTCCTTCACAACATAGCACATACAGATCTGTCTTCTGCTTTCTTCCTCCATCTCTTGACATACGGTCCTTACAGTGTAACCAGTACCTCCTTCACAACGATAGCACATACAGATCTGTCTTCTGCTTTCTTCCTCCATCTCTTGACTACGGTCCTTACAGTATAACCAGTACCTCCTTCACAACGATAGCACATACAGATCTGTCTTCTGCTTTCTTCCTCCATCTCTTGACATACGGTCCTTACAGTGTAACCAGTACCTCTTCACAACGATAGCACAAACAGATCTGTCTTCTGCTTTCTTCCTCCATCTCTTGACATACGGTCCTTACAGTGTAACCAGTACCTCTTCACAACGATAGCACAACAGATCTGTCTTCTGCTTTCTTCCTCCATCTCTTGACATACGGTCCTTACAGTTAACCAGTACCTCCTTCACAACATAGCACTACAGATCTGTCTTCTGCTTTCTTCCTCCATCTCTTGACATACGGTCCTTAGGTAACCAGTACCTCCTTCACAACGATAGCAATACAGATCTGTCTTCTGCTTTCTTCCTCATCTCTTGACATACGGTCCTTACAGTTAACCAGTACCTCCTTCACAACAATAACACATACAGATCTGTCTTCTGCTTTCTTCCTCTATCTCTTGACATAGGTCCTTACGTTAACCAGTACCTCCTTCACAACATAGCACATACAGATCTGTCTTCTGCTTTCTTCCTCATCTCTTGACATACGGTCCTTACAGTTAACCAGTACCTCCTTCACAACATAGCACATACAGATCTGTCTTCTGCTTTCTTCCTCATCTCTTGAATACGGTCCTTACAGTTAACCAGTACCTCCTTCACAACATAGCACATACAGATCTGTCTTCTGCTTTCTTCCTCATCTCTTGACATCGGTCCTTACGTTAACCAGTACCTCCTTCACAACATAGCACATACAGATCTGTCTTCTGCTTTCTTCCTCATCTCTTGACATTACGGTCCTTACAGTGTATACAGACCTCCTTCACACGATAGCACATACAGATCTGTCTTCTGCTTTCTTCCTCCATCTCTTGACATACGGTCCTTACAGTATAACCAGTACCTCCTTCACAACGATAGCACAACAGATCTGTCTTCTGCTTTCTTCCTCCATCTCTTGACATACGGTCCTTACAGTTAACCAGTACTCCTTCACAACGATAGCACAAACAGATCTGTCTTCTGCTTTCTTCCTCATCTCTTGACATACGGTCCTTACAGTTAACCAGTACCTCCTTCACAACGATAGCAATACAGATCTGTCTTCTGCTTTCTTCCTCCATCTCTTGACATACGGTCCTTACAGTTAACCAGTACCTCCTTCACAACAATAACACATACAGATCTGTCTTCTGCTTTCTTCCTCCATCTCTTGACATACGGTCCTTACAGTTAACCAGTACCTCCTTCACAACGATAGCACAACAGATCTGTTTCTGCTTTCTTCCTCCATCTCTTGACATAGGTCCTTACAGTTAACCAGTACCTCCTTCACAACATCACATACAGATCTGTCTTCTGCTTTTTCCTCTCTCTTGAATAGGTCCTTACAGTGTAACCAGTACCTCTACAACGATAGCACAAAGATCTGTCTTCTGCTTTCTTCTCATCTCTTGACATCGGTCCTACAGTGTAACCAGTACCCCTTCACAACGAGCCAACAGATCTGTCTTCTGCTTTTTCTCCATCTCTTGACATACGGTCCTTACGTGTAACCGTACCCTTCACAACGATGCACAAGATCTGTCTTCTGCTTTCTTCCTCCATCTCTTGACATACGGTCTTACAGTTAACAGTACCTCCTTACAACGATAGCACATACAGATCTGTCTTCTGCTTTCTTCTCATCTCTTGACATACGGTCTTACAGTTACCAGACTCCTTCACAACGATAGCACATACAGATCTGTCTTCTGCTTTCTTCCTCTATCTCTTGACATACGGTCCTTACAGTGTAACCAGTACCTCCTTCACAACGATAGCACATACAGATCTGTCTTCTGCTTTCTTCCTCCATCTCTTGACATACGGTCCTTACAGTATAACCAGTACCTCCTTCACAACGATAGCACATACAGATCTGTCTTCTGCTTTCTTCCTCCATCTCTTGACATACGGTCCTTACAGTTTAACCAGTACCTCCTTCACAACGACAGCACATACAGATCTGTCTTCTGCTTTCTTCCTCCATCTCTTGACATACGGTCCTTACAGTGTAACCAGTACCTCCTTCACAACGACAGCACATACAGATCTGTCTTCTGCTTTCTTCCTCCATCTCTTGACATACGGTCCTTACAGTATAACCAGTACCTCCTTCACAACGACAGCACATACAGATCTGTCTTCTGCTTTCTTCCTCCATCTCTTGACACCCATCGATTTCAGATCATTCTCAATACAGTCTAACCACCTTAATTTTGGTCTTCCTGTTTTTCGTCTTCCATCTGTTTCCCCACAAATACTTTCTTCACGGTCCCATCATCAGACATTCTTACCACATGACCAGCCCATCTAGTCTTGTTACTTTTACTGTTGTTACAATATTTGCTTTTCTATACATAACCTGCAATTCATCATTAGTTCAGATTCTCCGGCCATTTTGACCTTTTATTGGGCCGTGATAAAGGAGTTAGGCCAGCAAATGTTTCTCACAGCACAAAAACCAAGCTGTTCGTGGTACAGTACAATGTTCACGCGTTAAACCACTTCTAAATACAACTATATTTCTCCTGATACGAAGTATTAGCAGTATCACAAAACTCAAGGTCAGGTATGTCCTCGGCCAGATTTGTGCAAAGACCTCCTGTATGAAATTTTATAAGACAGGCAGTGTGCGTATGACGTAACATTGTGGTGCATTGGAGTGACCAATGTCGGAAGGGATACTCAAAAATGCGTTTTCTGAGTATCGTTGAGCTACATGTCAGTGCCAACAACATGAAAATATTGAGCGGTGCACAAAAATGATGTTATGGCCAATTTATGTTACCTGCAACAATGTAAAGTACTCAGGCTTTCATGTAAAGTGCCCTAAGTTTTTGTACACTTTTAACCAAATTTGGATATTTTTGACAGATTTTCATAAAAGTCCCAAATAGCAAATTTCACGGAAATCCATCCTGTGGGGAGCCCAAGCCGATATATGCTGACAGACAGACGGAAGGACGTGACGAAACTAATGGGCGCTTTCCGCAACTATGCGAACGTGCCTGAAAACCAATCTAATAGTCTCGAGTTATGACTTGACGCAACAGGCAAATATACTTTGTAAGGTAAAGGTAAAGCAACCCCATTACAGGCCTAGACAGGCCCTTAGGGGTCCAGGCTCCCAGATTTGTAGACAATCGGCACATGAAGGTGGTAAGGTTGTCAGCCCTACGCACCGGCCGCCTTTACCCCCCAGGATATATTCCTGGTACTCATTTGTGTTAGAGGCTGAGTCGACCCCAGGGCCATAGTGCGACCGAAACTATTATGTCAAGGAATTAATTCCAATGACACCATCGGGAATCGAACCCGCGACGTTCCGGTTTGTAGCGTAGTGCCTCAACCAACTACGCCACCGCGAGACCCCCCAAATATACTTTGTTTAGGTCTAATTACCTAAAGGCCGTAAGACTTACGGGATTTAGCGTTGCTCTCAGTTGCTAAGATTGCATAACGTTGGTGACGAATGAAAGAGCACGGGGCAATGGTGGAATGATATTGTCAGGGGAAAGCTGAAGTACTCGTGAATAAACTGTCCGAAACGTTCGTTTGAAAGGTTTTTCATCTAATAAGTGTACGGGAAGCTAAGCACCAGTGCAAGTCGAAACTTGCGCACCAAATCATGCAAAGTGTCCGCCTTTTTTTTGTCCGATCTGAAGTAGAATTGGAATTGTCAGCAAATTCAATAACAGTCACCCGTGTGTATTTAAAGTAAGCACTATAACAGCTTGGGCCCCACAAAAAGCGCTGTTTCCTTTGTGAAGAACACATAGAATTGATAAATGTTGCAAATGTATTCAGGATTCCTTTTTAGGCGTGCTTGCAAAGATGGGAAAAGCAACCATCAGCTTCGTCATATCTGTCCGTATGTGCGTCCGTACGCATGAAACAACTCGGCTCTCACTAGACGAATACAGAGAGCTTTTGTTAAAATCTGTCGAGAGAATTCAAGTTTGGTTAAAATTGGACAATAATATCAGGCACTTTAAACGAAAATTTAAGTAGATTTTTTCCTCCCGAAAATCGCGTCGTTTACGAGATAATTGCGAGAAATACGGCAGAGCTAGATAGGCCACAGATGACGTAACAATATGGCGCAGAGAAGATTCGATTTGCATGCCGGATAATTATGACCCAAGCACGGGCACTGATGCACAATATTTAAAACTTGTTGCTTTGTACCGGTTGAAACTTTGAGGTTATGGTGCGTTTTGCGTACGGACATTTAGGACAAGAATGCGTGCAATCGTAATGCTTTATACTAGTTCCTGTTTACTTGATTGTAATTACATAATTATATGGCGTCACCTACGATAGATTGAATTTTATTGTGCTGTGACGTAATGAAAAACACGTAGACTTCGTGAGGTGACGTCACGTTCCTGTGCAGTTATCGAATTTTTGCAATTTACACGATGCACAATTAAGGAATATAAAAATGTATATTAATAATATTTAATATTTGATTTTATCTAAAATTATGAAATTTGGTATGTAAATAAATTATGAATATTCGTATAAATTGTGTACGAAATATTGTTTGTAAGTCAGAAACTTAAAAACATTTCCTTTGGCTGAAAATTTGAGATTATATATGACGGATAAATTTAACAATGCAAAATCCACGTACACATCTAATAAGTCTGTCAAACAAATACAACAACATACCATAATAACAGAAATAACATCTTATAATACCAGTACAGACTGTGTACAGCAATAAAAGTGGGAGTCCATTGTATTAAATGGTATGACTGAGTGGATAACAGAACACAAGGATCAGAAGGAGACTCAGTGTTGCATTATACGCACATTCCACATCTTATTTGTACACGAGGGGAGTCATGTCTATTGACATACTCGCAACCCCAAGCATGCATTTCTCGAATTCAGAACGCCCTTAATTAGACAATATAATATCAATTTTTAAGACGATGCATCCCCGTTTTTTGACTGGATTTACTGTGATCCTTAATATAATTCTAATTTCTTCCTTTCGTTACCAGGAATTCAAAATTTTGCCACACTTCGAAAGGATTTACACTACAAGCAAAATTCTGAGGTTGCCTTTAATTCTTTTGTCACATGGAAATGTAAAGGTAAAAAGTAAAGTTCACCCTAGAACAGGCCATGAAGGCCCAGAGGGGGCGTAGAGGTATAGCTCTACTCTTTCTTTAACCGTGGCACTAGATGACGGTGGGTGGTCAACTCCACGCCCCTGCCGCTTTACCCCCGGGAAAGAGACCCGGTACCCATTGTTTAGGAGGCTGGTTGGGCCCCAGGGCCGGTCTGGACGGGTGTGGAAAATCTCGCCCCCACCGGGATTCGATCCGCGGACCGTCCAGCCCGTAGCGAGTCGCTATACCGACTGAGCTATCGCGGCCCACACATAGAAATGTACTTTGGTTTTATTTGTGTTAAGATGTTAGTTACAGATCATGAAGTAAGAAAGTACGTGTCAATAATTTTCGCAACACGAAATTTAAATTCTCGCAGTACTGCTTGCGTGTTTTAACATCATAGAATAACGTACAGCAGTGACGCAGTACTAGTGCGTGGTATACATGTGCTGCCGCTAGTGAGGTATATTAGAATTACAGGTTAGTTTGTAATACGGCGTATGATTGGGTGGACTAGTTCCCCGCTGCAAAGTCTAGCCAATGGATGCATTTGACAAAAAAGGACTCTGTAGACGTGCGTACTATTACTACGTATTTCACTTGCAACGATTTTGTTGTATCTCCGTGTATTAGTATTCCGTGACACTTCCCCGGGATTTTCTCAGCTGATTCCGGGGGTCGACAGAATTCTGCCATTGCAAGAGGTAGGAGCTCGTTGAGGCAACAGGTGCTCCAGACGTAATAATACTACATTTAATTTATCAGGAATGACGAACGTGGATAGTATTCTGAGTTATACTCGTTCAGAAGAAGAGGATTTTTACGCGGTTTTAGGATGTGACGAGACAGCAACGGTAAGTGCCTAAAGTAGTTGATACTTTTTTATCTGGGACGTTCGGATTCTGATGTTTTTTATTTAGCATTCCATATTGTTGAGGTTTGAAACCGCCCTCTGCATTGATGTATAACCATGTGTGTTCCACAACTCTTCGGGATTAAATTACTTCACGAACGTCAACACAAGAATATACTAGTAAACACTATACCAACACATGCACTTACTATTAAAACATTAATAGTTTTAAAAAAACCAAGCTTGGTTTTTTAAAACTATTAATGTTTTAATAGTAAGTGCGTGCTGGTATAATGTTTACTAGTGTTAATAAACATGCACGGTGAAAATAATATTAAGTACAAGAATATACGTATGGAAATGTGAAATCCATTACTTCAGACCATACATATATGTAGCTACAGTGCTCAGTCTTATTTGCAGGCTGAACAGATTACAGCCGAATATAAGGTGCAGGCGCTGCAGTTTCACCCCGACAAGAATGCGGGGAATAAAGAAGCCGAGGAAAAGTTCCAGAAACTAAAAGTACGTACATTAGCGCACGTAATATGAAATGTGTCAACATTATATATGACATATATGTGTATATATGGCATTTCATAAATTTCTGGCATATTGAAGTGCAATTTCACATGTTCATTTCAGGAAGCCAAAGAGACGCTGTGCGATCCAGAAAAGCGAAGTATTTATGACAAGTGGCGTAAGAGTGGCATTGCAATAAGTTACAAGCAGTGGCTTGGTATGAAGGAACATGTCCAAGCTGTAAGTATTTTAAACTTGCAAGTTATTGCTTATTTGTGCTGTAAGTTATATTTAGACCCCCGATGATGTGAGGTGTGAGAAGCTCATATGTTCTGATGTTCATTAAAGCACAGAAACATGAATGTGAATGTGACTAAAATTGTAACTTTACCTAAGGTATCAATGATTTGAACACATGTTCATGATTGTCCATTGTTTCAGTGTGTTGTCATGGGTAGGTCTTTTGGTATGATATGTTAATGTGAAAAAATAATGAACAACGATCCATCCTCCAAGATGATTCTATCATTCAGATATCATTACCAGTATTGTGTATCAATTTCTTGTTTCTTACAACTAGTCTAGCCAAAAGCAGGAGTGAAAGAAAATACTCGATCAGACAGGAGGAAATATTAAACTGAATCCTAGGGATGTAGGTTATGTTGAGGTATGAGGATGGAAAATGGATTTAAGTGTTCCTGAATTGTTAGTACTGGTGAATGTAGAATGTTTGGATTTTATTACCAGTGTGGATCTGACAGCTATATGCTTACATTGGAGGGATGTGATAAAAAGACACAAAATATTTGTAATCATTCTGAAATAAAATGAGCATTGAAAATTAAATGTGGCCATAACAAGTGTCGGGGCACGCGGTGGCGCAGTTGGTTGAGGCACTGCGCTACAAGCTGGAAGGTCACAGGTTTGATTCCCGATGGTGTCATTGACACAATCCTTTCGGTCGCACTATGGCCCTGGGGTCGACTCAGCCTCTAACAGAAATGATTACCAGGACTATTTCCTGGGGGTAAAGGCAGCCAGTGCATAGGGCTGACAACCTTAACACCTTTATGTGCCGATTGTCTAGAAATCTGGGAGCCTCAACCTCCTGCAACCCTAAGGGCCTGTCCAGGTCTGTAATGGGATTGCTGTACCTTTACCATAACAAGTATCATGTCTCTTGTTTCGTATAATGTTCATCGTTCGTTAACCATGTGCATGTGATCTGTACGTAACAACTTGTCATGATGCTGCAGTCTATGCATTGGTCAACATTTAAGACCAAGGACCGCATGCTTCCGGAATCTGGAGAAGGAGCGACATCACAGAGTGGGGGATCATCTACAGCTGCCCAGCGTCGAGCCTCAGAAGGAGGCGCAAATATTCATTGGGGTGCTCGAGGCAATGTCCAGTGGGATCCACAGGATTCGAGCGAGGTGGTGAACAGGTTCCGTAACTACGAGATTTAATCAGGGGCTCGATATTGATGTTTCTGACAACTCTGTGTTGATGTGTGGTGTTTCGAAAGCAAACACCAATAAAATCCCAGAATCTCCTATCAGGTTTTATATGTTTGTTATTTGCAGTTAAATAACTACTGCAGTAGAATGAAGTTTGGATGTACCTTACGCATTAAGTAGGTAGTAAGTACACTTTCTGGAAAGTATGTTGTCTGACTGCTCTCCGAGATATTTCAAATTACTGATATTGAATATGTAAATACAGGGTATCCACAAAGTCTTCGAACAATGTAAAAAAGTTATTAAAAATACAAATGAAGAGATAACTGTGCAGTTTCGTGCATAATAAAGAAACATTATAACAGTTTTTTTCACGTAATTTAGAAAACTTCCACATGGGCACCTCAGCAAAACATTTCCAAACAGGTGGATTGGAAGAGGAGGACCAATTCTCCGGCCACCACGTTCTCCCTATATCACTCCCATGGACTTCTTCCTATGGGGCTATGTTAAAGATATCGTTTATAAGACTAAGGTTCATGACATCAACGACCTGAAGGAAAGGATCACTGACGCCATTGCCATCATTGATGAAGCGATGTTAGAACGAACGTGGATGGAAATTGAATACCGTATTGATGTGCTTCGTGCAAAGAATGGTGCCCACATGGATGTTTTCTAAATTATGTGAAATTATATTGTTTCTTTATTATGCAACAAACTGCACAGAGTATCTCTTCATTTGTATTTCTAATAACTTTTTTAAATTGTTCGAAGACTTTGTGGACACCCCGTCTACTGTAGACACTATAAATTATAGAGACTGCACAACAGTTCTCCTTTATTTTAAGCTGTATCCAACTGCGCCATGTTTCAGTCATTATATACAGCCATCTTGAGGTGGTTTGTGTAAAATTATGGAGAGAGTACACAAACGTACAATGTCACGTATTATGAAATAGACTGTGGGATCACGGAGTTTTTCCATGGAGTACGGTATAAATGTAATATGTTGAAAACTTCATCTTTATGTAAAGTCTGTAAGTTTAAATTGAATTTATGGATATTCTCACTGCTGTATTTCTGCAGTGCTCTATCCATCAACAAACTGGATAGGGTTAAATTATCCTAGTACAGTAGAACCTCGGTTATCTGAACTTCGCTTAACCGAAACTCGGGTTAACTGAAACGCCTTTTTTTTATGCGATTCCCAGAACTGCCTGCCGCGAGACACCTCTGAGTCCCTCCCGTCAGTTTGTTGTGAAAAGTTGACGTGTGCGGATTGTATCTGTAAATATCGTACACTTTCTTGTGCCATAAATTTTATTAACATAAGACGTATTTCTGAATAAATGTTATTTTTATTGCTCTTTATCACGTCAAGCCAAATTTCCGAATTATCCGAAATCGGGTCCGCCCCCTTTATTTCGGATAATCGAGGTTCTACTGTATTTACTGTGGATCTTGTCGGCGTCCTCGTTCCATCTCCTTGGTCACGCGGTACTTTCACGGTGTTAATGCATTATGTGACAGTTGCAAGTTTATTGTGTCTACAGCAAGTTTATTGTGTCTACATGCTCTCTAAAGCACAATGGGGATGTACCATTAAAAAAAAAAAGTAAATGTACACTTCATGACTTCCTTGTCTTCCTTAAGAAGAATTTCAGCATTCCATTGTTTATTTATAATATATATTTTTGTACTTCTTGTATTACTATTTGTTACGTTAATTTGTACGCAGCAATTTTATTAGATTATCTTTGAAGTTTTATTTTTACATTTCAGATTATATATATTAGTTTTGACTCAATAAATATAGACTGCCCTAAGTATAGTATATATAATGTTATCAATATGTGTGTGTATGTACAGTATACATTTTATATGTACAGTATACATTTGAAATGCTTTTCCAGATGTCTTAGGCATTGTACCTTCTTAGGCGGATTTTGTACACAAAGTGCTGGAGCAGCATTAGCTGCAGATGTGGAAACGGAAGTCTGACGTTAATTTTGTTGTAATGTGACAAAATAGAAGTCAGAGATGCAAGAGGACATTCGTATATAGAGCCCTTCTGTGATAAACCATCTGTGCAATACTTCTAGCTTCCCATAAAGTTATGATATTACGTGTCAAGCGACCTGTCCTAGCCTATCCTGTGTTCATTATGGGCTGTTTGTTGTCTTCTAATCCAAAAACCATTTTTTTCTTCTTCCATATTTTTCTATTTGTTGTAGTAGGCTTCTTTTTAATGTTCCTGGAACTGTGTAACTCTTACACATGATAGGTCAAAATATTTTTGAAATGAGGTGACAAAAGCCAAAGACACTTATAGGTTGAATAGGTGGTCAGTGTTAACAGGGTTCTTACTGTGAATGTATTTTTATATAACTTAACTATAAGGAAAATATAAATCACATATAATATTCCAATCTTATACTGCAGATCAAAATGAGAATTTTTATCTATAAATAATTTGGTAAGAGGAATCTATATTATTACTCAGAAATGTGCCCTAAGCAGTGATATTATAGGACTTTGTTCCTAATATTATCTTTCAATACTAAAAAGTACAATAATAACATGTATTGACTTACATGTGTATAATTTTTCATTCTTGTCTTGGACTGTTCATTCTTGGAATTTAGCAAAACTGGTAGGTTTTTATTAAGTATCTGCTTATGTAGTCTGTATCTGAAATTTATGTGTTTGAAGTACTTGAGGTGTTTTTTGTTGTATTAATGTTCATTTGTTGTATTAATGTTCATTATCTCGTGTTTCCTTTTAACAATAAATGTCAGAAAATGAATTATAGTGCTTGTTTTATAGGTTCAGTATTTTATCTGACAGGTCGACCCCGGTGGACTAGTGGTTAGCGTGCTCGCCACTGGACCCAAGGTTCGCGGGTTCGATCCCGACCGAGGTCGATGGA
The DNA here is from genome assembly GCA_021186555.1 of Reticulitermes speratus. Classification (NCBI taxonomy): domain Eukaryota; kingdom Metazoa; phylum Arthropoda; class Insecta; order Blattodea; family Rhinotermitidae; genus Reticulitermes; species Reticulitermes speratus. The sequence goes on along the minus strand of JAJKFL010000005.1, from coordinate 1,596,295 downwards.
TTTTTAAGGGTGATAAAAATCCGGAGCACCACTTCCTTCGGAGGGGAAGTAAAGCCGTCGGTCCCATGTCGTAGATTTACGGCATGTAAAAGAACCTTACAGCATGAATAGAACTAGTAGTGCTTGTAAGCTAAATCAAGAGGCCATTTCTCACCCAAGTCTCCTGACTGACTGCCAGATGGCTCTGGCAGTCACATCAGGATCGAGTTCAAAAGCTTGGCCAGTCAGCCGGTCCCTCACTGCTGCAAATGCACAAAGACCACGTAACCTCGGAAAGAGGAGGCCCAAGCCCATATAGGGCTGTCGAGCCATGGTTATTATTATATTATTATTTTATCTGACAACTGTTGGTTGCCATTTCTTCTTAGCTCATTCATTGCATTAATGTTGCCCACTGGGCTGACTGTCATCACTTGTGGTGGGCAGCAGGAAGTGACAAATGATAGTTGTCAGATAAAATAAGGACAGTGTATTATTAGATGTGGACTTTCCTGTGCTTAAATGGTTGAATTATGTAGCTTAATAAAATGCTTTTCTACATACACAGCCATATCAACACATTGGCACCATGAAATGGCAACTGAGCATTTAAACCTTAACGTGATTGATGACTGAACTGTTTGTAGTTCTTGTGAACTTCGTAAATAATGGGCAGTCATCATGATCCACTAGTTTTTGTGTAGGTTTGATTGTAAAGTACGTACGTAACGTGCAGTTCGTCATAAAATGATCGTGTAGGAGCTTTAGCGTTGTGTGTCTACTTTCTGAACGTGGTTGACGACTGTTTTTCTGGTTGGTGGATTGGGCATTGATGACAAACAGTATGGTCTTTGCAAAGTCCCCATCTTACTCCATGTGCTTACTTTTTGTGGGAATGGGTCAAAGAGGAAGTCTGCCAGTCAATACTGAGAACACTTGATGAACTGCAAGGTTGCACATTTTTGTACAGTTTTACTGCATAATAAATATTAACTGGTCTTCACTTACTATTAGTGAAATTTTACACTGTATGTGAACTGGTTTTTGCAGCAACATACGAGTATGTTAATGCTAACATAATTTTCACTGTGGTAAATCACTCACGATGATACACATACTGAGCGTATCTTTAGTCTCACGTTTTAGTACGGCATCTTTCGCGGGCAGCCTCTTGCATACTGAGCCTGCATCTGCTGGGTGTTCACAGTCCATATTTCCCTTGCCGTTCAACTTACCTTACACCATAGAAACGTCTCGGTGTTCACTACCAGCTTCTATACAGGCCTTGCACCTTCTGCATTTCTTAACATATGACAGAGCTCTTGGCTTGAAATAATGGCAGTTTCTTCATGAATAATGTCTTGGTGCGGAATATTTTCATTGCTTCTGTTACTTCCCTGAATAAAGTTATCTAACTAACTAACTAACTCCATGTAGCACAGTCCTTCTTGAGAAGCTAACAGGTCGTCAGCTAGTCAAGAAATTCCCCGCGTTTTATGGAACCCAAAGGTTCATTACCGCAATCACAAGAGCCCGCCACCTGTCCCTATCCTGAGCCATATCAATCCAGTCCATGCCCCCCCATCCCACTTCTTGAAGATCCATTTTAATATTATTCTCCCATCTGTGCCTGGGTCTTCCAAGTGGTCTCCTTCCCTCAGGTCTCCCCACCAAAATCCTGTATGCACCTCTCCCCTCACCCATACGTGCTATATACCCCGCCCACCTCATTCTTGATTTGATCACCCAAATAATATTTGGTGATGAGTACAGATCATTAAGTTCCTCGTTATGTAGTCTTCTCCACTCCCCTGTTACCTCGTCCCTCTTAGATCCAAATATCCTCCTCAGCACCCTATTCTCGAACACCCTCAGCCTATGTTCCTCCCTCAGTGTGACAGACCAAGTTTCACACCCATACAAAACAACAACAAATTATAGTTCTGTATATCTTAATCTTTGTATTTTTGCACAGCAAACTGTAAGACACAAGATCTGCACCGAATGATAACAAGCATTACGTGACTTCAATCTGCTCTTAATTTCTTCTTGAATGGAATTTCGATTTGTTAGGGTTGTTCCCAGATATTTGAACTATTCCACCCTTTCAAACAGTTCAAATATTTGGGAATCAAGTTATCAGGATTGATTTAATGTAACATTTTGCTTTTGTTTCTTCTGAAACCATGGGCCCCATTATTTTGCGCATGCTAACTGCACTTTATGGTCGCATAAATGAAACTTCATGAGCTGCATGCAGATTTTTTGTCACAGCGACTGATATTATTTTGTCTGCTTACATTCCTACTTAATGTAAGACGCACATCATACAACATTGAGCTGCTGTTTGACTATTTTTTCCACTCTTCAGTGTTCTTTTATATGGAAATGTTGACATGGGACATTTTTTTACATAAACTGTTGGCAGCATTAATGTCTTATCACCAACTAAATGCACTTTATTTAAAAAAAACAAAATTAGGTTTCTTTAAAACGTTTAAAAACCCCTACATATGTTTCGGCTTCCAGAAAGCCATCCTCAGGGGGTGTCACACAACTGCACTTTTTATTTACAAATTGACAATTTACAAGTTGGTGACGAGACATTAATTAGTGAAAGAATGCATGGTGAACTTAGAATAAAATTTGTTGGCAGCATATTTCTGTGATACACGTACTTTGGAAAAGTACTGCAAATTGCTGAACAGAGAACATTCTGTGATGCAATGAACTGCTGTATGAGACATCTCACAACTGGGAAAGAGAATAAGACTGGTGTGCCTTTTATTACACAGCTTGTAGCTTCTTGTGCTTGGCCAGACAGGAGATGCTGTAACATCTTACACAAGAGTAATTTTGCTTACAGCAGGTTTGTCAGACTGAAGACAAGTTGTGGGCCAAATCCAGCATCCAACGTGACAACTTTCGCCACAACATACAATGCAACATTCCTTTGTCATTATTCATTTGTAAATGTCCACGGTAGAAAAATGCACCGATTTAAAATACCCCTCGTGTTGAATTTTTCAGGATTTCTTGGGGTGTATTATGCAATAAAAATGACTGTGAAACTTTATGAGTAGCAAAGTGCGTGGCGCCCATTAGACAGGCCTGGCTTACAGACAGCACAGTAACAGTGCTGACAAGAAGCATTAATTATGGGTCTCACACATCAGTCAATAACGTGTATAATTTTGTGTTTCTGTAGTTACAAAAGTCTTTACAATATTTACTTAAACTAGATATGTTCAATAAACACCAACTAATGCACATAAACTTTTTTCACAATAGTTTATTCTTAAAATTCCCCTATACGTATTTCGGTGGTATAAACCACCATCTTCAGGGGGTCATAGAGATTAATATGCATAGACTTTACAGTTATTACATATGTGGTTACATTCATATATGTAGAATATGAGTGGGCTGATAATGTCCACTTCGTACAGTATGTAAAATGAATTACTATAAAATGAATTAAAAGTTGCTAAAATGTTTACATAGTTTGTAGTTTAGCCTGAAAATTAGTGGCAGTTTGGTCTTGTAGTAAGGTGGTCATCTGTATGTATTAAGTGAGCTGCGCAATGTACATGTCGTGTTGTTGCAACAACACGACACGGACATATCAACAATATCAGCCCACTCATATTCTACATATATGAATATAACCACATATGTAATAACTGTAAGGTCTATGCATATTAATCTCTACGACCCCCTGAAGATGGTGGTTTAAACCACCGAAATACGTATAGGGGAATTTTAAGAATAAACTATTGTGAAAAAGTTTATGTGCATTAGTTGGTGATTATTGAACATATCTTAATTGAAAATGCACAGTAAATACAAAGTTAAATTTACTTAAACTGTTTTAATGTAAAGGATATGTAGGGACGAAGGGCCAAAGGAGGGAAGGGATGTGAAAGGATATGATGGGAATAAAAGAAATGAAGAGGCAGTGAGGGGCAAAGATGGAAAGAAATGATCTTCCATTCTAAAAAGTCATACTGAGCTGACGGGATATCCTGAGATTCCTAGCAAGGACATATTGTTCTCCTCTCATATTTGTGTTGGCATTCAAAACGTGACATTTTAATTAAACTGCGGTTAATCTGTAAACAATAACAGATGAAGGGACTTCCTTCAAATCACGGTCATCTATTGGGTTTTTGCACTGTGTAGAGATCAAATGTTCTGAAATTTCAGAGGAACATAACTGCCTTTATCTTGAGGGGTGACGGTACTTGTTCTAGTAGGCATTGAAAGAATACTGTCAATTATATAGGACGGCTTTCAAGGAGGACTGCTGCACCTGTCTAGTTATATATGTAGGACAAATTAAATTAAAATTAAAACCAACTTGATGCACACTCACTATAAAAAAAACTTTCAAAGTAGATTAATTAACCTGACATGTTTCTAATCTACTATTAAAGTTTTTTTAACAATGAGTGTGCATCAAGTTGGTTTTAATTTTAATTTATACAAGATGCACGGTGAATACAATATTAAATATATGTAGGACAGTTTGAGGGAATTTGGCCAATCACAGCTACAGAAGGGGGAAGAGGGGACAGGACTGTCCTGAACCAGTGGGAACTGAGAATTCCAAAAATAGCCATTTTCAAGGTCACAACTGGTGGGAAATGTGAAGATAGTGTGGACAATGGCCAGCGATGCACTTTAGTGTGGACAATGGCCAGCGATGCACTTTAGTGTGGACAATGGCCAGCGATGCACTTTAGTGTGGACAATGGCCAGCGATGCACTTTAGTGTGGACAATGGCCAGCGATGCACTTTAGTGTGGACAATGGCCAGCGATGCACTTTAGTGTGGACAATGGCCAGCGATGCACTTTAGTGTGGACAATGGCCAGCGATGCACTTTAGTGTGGACAATGGCCAGCGATGCACTTTAGTGTGGACAATGGCCAGCGATGCACTTTAGTGTGGACAATGGCCAGCGATGCACTTTAGTGTGGACAATGGCCAGCTATGCACTTTAGTGTGGACAATGGCCAGCGATGCACTTTAGTGTGGACAATGGCCAGCGATGCACTTTAGTGTGGACAATGGCCAGCGATGCACTTTAGTGTGGACAATGGCCAGCGATGCACTTTAGTGTGGACAATGGCCAGCGATGCACTTTAGTGTGGACAATGGCCAGCGATGCACTTTAGTGTGGACAGTGGCCAGCGATGCACTTTAGTGGACAGTGGCCAGCGATGCACTTTAGTGTGGACAATGGCCAGCGATGCACTTTAGTGTGGACAATGGCCAGCGATGCACTTTAGTGTGGACAATGGCCAGCGATGCACTTTAGTGTGGACAATGGCCAGCGATGCACTTTAGTGTGGACAATGGCCAGCGATGCACTTTAGTGTGGACAGTGGCCAGCGATGCACTTTAGTGGACAGTGGCCAGCGATGCACTTTAGTGTGGACAATGGCCAGCGATGCACTTTAGTGTGGACAATGGCCAGCGATGCACTTTATTCATGTCCTCCCAGTTTATCTTCTTACAAGAGACTTCTGCTTAATTTTCATTGGACATTAAAGTCCTATATCATAGTGGATTCTAAGTTACCGAAACAAATATGAATCAGTGGTGCACAGCCATGTTCTAGTAAGCTCTTATCCTGGATTTAATACTGTTTTCACCGTGCGTCTCGTATATATCAAGACCAACTAGATGCACAATCACTAATAAAAACTTTAATAGTAGTATTACATTAAACCCGACATTTGTCAGGTACCTGACTGAAACATGTCGAGTTTAATGTAATACTACTATTAAAGTTTTAATAGTGATTGTGCATCTAGTTGGTCTTGGTTTTTGACTTATCCTGGATATTATGATCGACTTAGTCCCTTATAAGTGCTAAGTGTCCATCAGCTGCACACATTTCTAATGAAGTGAAGATGTTTGGCTTTCAGAGGAAGGGTTAAGGTTATAAGATTATTATTAGATTAAAGGAACTCACTGCAGCTTTGTACAATTTCTGGATTTACTGCATGACAACAACGAATTCTTCACATACTTATTCAGACCAAAAACATGTTTTTGTCATTACCAAATTAAATCTTCAAAGTGCCTTTCTATGAGTACTGTTTCACAGAATTACACACATTGAAAACATCAATTTACTGGAGCACACCGGGTTTATTTTCAGCTTCCATTATCATGTGACTGTGTCTGTCACGTTACCTTAGCAATATGAAAGGCAGTACTGACCCCATGACACACAGGAATATAAAACTGTGCTCTTAATTTTAATAATGAAGGTGGACTTAATATGACTGCATAGAAACCAATATTTGGATAAATAATATCCTTGGTGTAGTTGTGCCACAACAGATAAAGTAACATGACACAATTTCTTGCATAATTTTTACAGTGCACAGTTTCACAAGTATGGCACAATTACATTTTAAGTATAAATAAGAATAAAGGCTCATTTCTGATCATAAAAAAATACATATCTGGCACAATGTTGCACAAACCAAATGCATTCTATTATGTACACTGTAATAGATTGTGTTGGGTCTGTTCACGAGATTACAGTCTTTAATCAGGAGCAATTTTACGCAACTGAAGTTTTTCATACGCACATTCACACGTAAGTTTTAATCTGCGTCAAATGTAAGACCACATGGCCTGCTGAATTCCTGTCCACGTTCATGAAGCCATTTGTTTGAAACTGCAATAAAGAGGCACATGTCAAAGAATCCGTGTATATAGAAGGGGGGACATGAAATGCTTTCTCTTTTGTATTCCAAGAATTATAAAATTATGATACAAGTCTGGGATGAAACTGATATTCCAGATATTTGAAAAATGCATGTCATTATATATATGCCTAATAATAATAATATAATAATAACCATGGCTCAACAGCCCTATATGGGCCCGGGCCTCCTCTTTTCGAGGTTACTAAGTCGTGCGCATTCATGGCAGTTGGTGACTGGCAACTGGCCGTGCTAGTGTTCTATCAATCCTGATGTGTCGGCCAGAGCCATCTGGCAGGCAGTCAGGAGACTTGGGTGAGAAATGGAGGCAATTTTGCTTACGCAACATCTCTATTCATGCCCGTAAGGTTCTTTTACATGCCGTAAATCTACGACATGGGACTGACAGCTTTACTTCCCCTCCGAAGGAAGTGGTGCTCCGGATTTTTATCACCCTTAAAAATCCATTGACCTCGGCCGGGATCGAACCCGCGAACTTTGGGTCCAGTGGCGAGCACGCTAACCACTAGTCCACCGAGGTCGACATATATGCCTAATACAAAAAATAATACAAGCTGGTTACACCACGTTATGTCCCACAGGATTTCCATAGATCTTAAATGTAATCAGTACAAGTGCATGAGGACAGGGAACGAATTTGTTTTAAGTCTTGTGTGTTCATCAAATTTTACTTCTTTCTGTCCACAAATTGCATCTATGCTAGTTTTGAGGTTCTCACAATGCTGCTTCTGCTCATTCATGTCTTCTGGGATGTGGTGCTGGGTCACTGGGTGAGCTGTTCTGCAGAGGACTGTAGTGCCTTCAGAAAGCTGGACAGAACTTAAACCAATGACACGACACGGCGTCACATGCCACAAGACCTGAATCCTCAACTAGCATGTATTCCTGATTTATTTACCTTTCTGTCATGTCACTCTTTAACATTTCACAGATGTAATGCATTTTCTAGTCCAGTGGTATTCAACCTGGGGTACGCGTACCCCTGGGGGTATGCGAAGACATATTAGGGGGTACGTAAAATAAAAAAAAATAGATATTATTTCATGATAAACACTGAATAATCAGGGCGAGATTTAGGGTTAGCCACAAGAGACCGGACGTAAGGACATGCGATTTGGGAGCGCCATTTTTTCTCTCTCTCTCTCTCTCCTTTATGCGATTCTTATCTGGGCGGCTAGTTTCATTTCATTCCACATAGTGCATATAATTTTGCTTTGCTAAAATACCTTTGTTCCTTTATTAATTTTTATACGATAGGCAATAATATATTTGTTATTTAATAGCTTGATTCTACTTTTTCTCATTTAAAACTTATTATTTAATACATTATTTTGGATGTAATTTATTTAACTTATTTTATATGTAGATTATAGACCGTGTATAACTTGAATTATGCACCAACAACTTTGGGGGTACAAAGTTGAAGAGAAATTATATGTGGGGGTACGCGAACAAAAAAGGTTGAATACCGCTGTTCTAGACATTGTTATAAAGCACAGAATATGTGCCACTGGTTATTAAAATGCACACATGTTTCTGAAGCCAAAAATCTCAATTAATTCACCTCTATATCTAAATCCAAATTACAGTAAAACATTTTATCTTAAATCAAACTCTTAGACCTCCCCAAATGATAAGCAGACGTTGTACCTACCGCACCAATATTCAGTGAGCCATTGTGTTCATTCGTCTTAGTCGCAGTATTTTACAGCAAGCTTTAACTACTTACCCCATTTTGATCCAGTCAGTACAGGACACGCAGCGTGTCGAGTATCCATGTCTCCTTCCCCATTAGGGTGCAGATTGTACCAGAATGCTGCTGCACCCTTTTCAGGCCTCAGTGCTACATTTAGCTGTGGAAATACTGTGGCTCCTCCTTGAGGCACATCGCTCATCTGTGAATGACACCAGATACAAACTAATCCTCGGTACAGTGACAGCATTCAGAACACTGTAACAACAGTTCATAATATTTTCACTACTACAGAGTCACTGTTTTATCTAACCCATACTGCTGGTCACTTCCTCCCACTATTCTAATTTGCCATGAGTTTGGGTCCATGCTTTTTAGTTCAGTGTAGTTAATATTAGGTTTTTGCTCATCATATTTAAAGAAGGTGCTCGCCATGCTTTTTAGTTCAGTGTAGTTAATATTAGGTTTTTGCTCATCATATTTAAAGAAGGTGCTCGCCATGCTTTTTAGTTCAGTGTAGTTAATATTAGGTTTTTATCATATTTAAAGACGGTGCTCGCCATGCTTTTTAGTTCAGTGTAGTTAATATTAGGTTTTTGCTCATCATATTTAAAGACGGTGCTCGCCATGTTTTTAGTTGTGTAGTTAATATTAGGTTTTTGCTCATCATATTTAAAGACGGTGCTCGCCATGCTTTTTAGTTCAGTATAGTTAATATTACGTTTTTGCTCATCATATTTAAAGACGGTGCTCGCCATGCTTTTTAGTTGTGTAGTTAATATTAGGTTTTTGCTCATCATATTTAAAGACGGTGCTCGCCATGCTTTTTAGTTCAGTATAGTTAATATTAGGTTTTTGCTCATCATATTTAAAGATGGTGCTCGCCATGCTTTTTAGTTGTGTAGTTAATATTAGGTTTTTGCTCATCATATTTAAAGAAGGTGCTCGTCATACTTTTTAGTTCAGTGTAGTTAATATTAGGTTTTTGCTCATCATATTTAAAGAAGGTGCTTGCCATGCTTTTTAGTTCAGTGTAGTTAATATTAGGTTTTTGCTCATCATATTTAAAGAAGGTGCTCGCCATGTTTTTAGTTCAGTGCAGTTAATGTTAGGTTTTTGCTCATCATATTTAAAGAAGGTGCTCGCCATGCTTTCCTTCAGCTTGCAGACACGCTTCACATCTAAAAAACATGTTCATTTATGTCAAAGTTTTGCTTATGAAAGTGATGACATTATATCCTGAATTTTCTTCTCCCCAGGTCATCTTCAGTGCAAGCATTATTACCATACACTTTATTCTTTAACATGTCCCATAAGTCACAATTGATCGCATGGGTTCAGATGTGGTGAACTAGGAGGCCATAATCCCCTGATTATTAATTTGTCACCAAAAACACTGTCTGAAGAAAGACATAAAATTGTTGGCTCTGCAAGCCGTGGCATTGTCTTCCTGAAAGAAAGGCATACAGTCCCTTGTACATAGAGACATGTTCAATAAATGGGCTCAATAATCCTGGCAGTACTCGTACCACATCATCATGTCGTGGCACTGTGTGGATTGACACGGGACTTTCTGTACCTGCTATTCTGAGAGTTCACATAGCCACCGAGATAAAGCCAAGCTTCGACGCTAAGCAGAATGAATGTGCAGTCTATTTTGTCAGGATACACCTCATGAAGTTACCAGTTCACAGAATTGACTACGTGTGGGAACTGTACTTAGCACGTGTATCGTACAGAATGGGTTACTAACAATACACAGACCCTACAAGGTCTCCAATAACTTGTGTGTCAATGTACCACTGGATACACTAAGTGAGCTGAAAGGAACTATCAACAATATGGGTCAGACAAAATAAAGACTGTATATACTCGCATATTATGTAAAGCTTATAAACTGGAAATTCAGAAACACTTTTAACAAATCCCAATAAAATTTATAGATGAAATCCACAAATGTTCATCTCTTACTTCATATGTCTCTGTACTCTGTCTCAGATGTTTTACATATGCTTCTTTTGTGTTTTTATTTAATAATAATTTTAGGTGAAATACTTACATAAAATAAAAATGTAGCAATTCTATTACCAGTCCCAAGACTCTTAAATGCGTTCCTTTCATCCTTCTGGAAATAAAAACATAAAAACATATGACTTAACACATTACAACACAGTGACCTATACCTATTATACATAACTTATGATTTTAACAAGCAGTAAATTACTGATCAAATCTTAATATTGAAGAAATGTATAAGAAATTGTTTTAATTTTAACAGCATGGCAAATGCAAGTCAAAAGCAGTTTTCCAAAATTTCACAGTTTTAGTTACTATAAAACAGCGTAATGTTATACTATACTGACCCTTGCAAAATCAAAGTGTGGTTCGTAGTGACCTCCAATACCATAGTTGACAACCTGCAGCTCTTCAGCTGTGCTTATTGTGAGTCCTGTAATATCTTGCACGCGTCTGTTCACAGCAGCGACATGCGGGTGGAATTCATCCCGCAGCCAGGCTGACTTACTGATGCGGTAGTTGGCTGTTTCTAATTCACCTGTCTTAGAATTCTGCACTGTTGCACGTTTAAACTGTGGGAAGAAAATTATACATACTACAAGACACAATACTTTGTCATCTTCTTTTTAAAAAAAATGATCCATCTTTAAAAAACCAACTAATCAACAGTCTGAAGGGTCACAACTGTCACTTGTCCCTATCCTGACCCAGATCAATCCAGTCCATGTCCTCCCAACCTATTTATTTAAGATCCATTTCAATATTATCTTCTTTGTCTGCTTGACCGTGAGATTGAAGGCACTATGATCCTTCAAAGCATTAGAAATACTTGCCCAGTGACAGTGCATCACATCCCAGAACACTGGAATCATCAAGGTTTACACTAATTGTCTCAGAATAATTGAGCAGAAAGAACAAACTCAAGAAGAAATTTAGACACTTGCATCCGCACTTGTGTACCATGTTGTGCTTGTCTGCGGCCCTCAATGGTCTCTTGTATATTTATGTGTTTTGTATTACCATATATTCTCGAATCTAATGCGCACCCTTTTTACAGTTTTAGAGGGCTAAAAAATCAGATGCGTATTAGATTCGCGGTCTAGAGCTGGATTTTGGAAAAATGATTGAGCTGCTGTACGTGCCGTAAGAACAATACAATACAATAATCTATTATTTTATTATTTATTATTATAATTTATTATTCATCAGACTCGCCGTCATCACTCATAACTGAATCGTTATCCGTGCTCTCCACCCAGTCACTATCATCTTTATCTTCAACATCATCCTCCCATACAATGTCTTCGCTGCCTTGTCTTTCCGCCATAGTCGAACGTTGCTTTCATCAACTCCAAAAATTGCAGCGGCTTTGCGGTTTCCATTCTCCTCTGCGCACCGAATAACTTCACGTTTGAACTTTGCCGTATATGAGAGTCGTTTAGATTTCAGGTGTCCCTCTTCCATAACTACGGTACACGACAAATTGGAACAAGCACCTCCCACGTTTCAACAACTAAAGATCAGCTGGCTTCAGACGAGATTGCGCACGTCTGTTGAGAAAGGCCCCGCCTCTATCGGTATGACTCATCGGCCACAGGCGTAGCGTCGGATTTTAACGCATTGGTAACATCCAATATTATTCAATCAGTCGCCCCGTGGGCAAGGGGTGGTTGAAGGAAAGGTGCGGATTAGAATCGCGAACTAACTTTTTTTCGTTTAAGAAGTCGCCAAAAACTGGGTGCGTATTAGATTCGGATGCGCATTAGATTCGAGAATATACGGTATTTTCTTGTATATTTATGCTTTATATTGTATTTTTCTGACATGTTCTATATTCAGTGGTTTTGTAACCCTTTGGATTTGTAGAATGAAAGTGCAATACAAATACAAATACAATACTGACAGACATGCAATGAAATATGACATAAAACTTGTGCTCAAGAGTGGATGAATGCACTTGAAGGGTGAAGGTGCCTTCAGTATGTTATTTTAATAAAATGAAGTGTCAGACTAAAATCCTTCAATGCATACTTCAATTTAGTGACCTCTCTCTTAAAAACAAAAATTTCTCACTGTCTTACTGTGTTTCAAAATTAATACCATTATTGTGGTGGACCCTATACTAATCTGGCATTCACCTGGATTGGCAGAAGAAAAGTGTGGGAAACCTGTCAACATGGCTGATATAGACAAAGAAGTGAGAATAATATTAAAATTAATGTCACAAAGAATGAGAACTGGATTAGAATAGGATCAAATGGGATACACCTGTGATGATTTTGATAAGCTGTCTGGATTCGTAACAGAGAATTTAATGGCACTGTCTCTATTTTATTTATACAAGGCAGAACCCTATGTTCTGATATCCCATTATCAAACTGTGAAATACATGCAAGGTGTAATTCCTAACCTCAACCTATGATAAAACATAAAGAATGAGGATGAAATATGAAGAGAATTGTGTGGGATGAATATGTTATATGAATTGATAACTATTGGTTGCCACTTCCCACTGGCTCATTTACTGTATTAATGTAGGCCTGCCCACATGCATGACAGCGTAGTGGTGGGAAGTGAGAAACAAGAGTTGTTAGATAAAATGACAACATATAAAGAAATTACGCAGAAAGTTACGTAAAGGCGAACAAATATGTAACATGGCCAGTTGGCTGCAGAATGCAACAGCACACACATGCGCTACCTTATGTGGAGGATTTAGCGACTGGGTCCATATTCTGTTCAGAACACAAACAACAAAATCACAAGTAAATGGTAACACACCCTTGGCATTGACAGTTTCTTAATAGTTTCAATTTCAGCATCATAAATCACATCATGATAGATTAGGATGCGTGGTTTGAGGTAAGCCTCCTCTTCTTTCACCCTGGCAAGTCGGAGAAAAGGACTGCCGCCGTCGGTATACCGACACTTCAGTTTTGATGATATAGCAGCAGGCATGACATGCTCCATACGACAATGCATTTCATAGATATCGCGTTCATGGAGTGGCTTCTTACTCTCTGCTAGGAAGACCTGTCAAATGTAAACAAAACTGAATCACAAGTCATTTTATATGACAACACACTGCAGTAACAAGCGTGAGCCTGCCTCATGGGCATAGCCAGATGCCAGAGTGACCTGCTGAGCTGGACTCGACACTTTATAGCAGTTAAGGTACGCGCACACTGGAGCGCAGCGGACGGAACGGACGGACGCAGCGCATGGAGATAAGATATTCTTCCCTTTACTAGTTACGTGCCATCACACACTGATCCGCACCGGACGCAACGGAGTGCGGCAATTCCGTCTCAGATTCTGGGAGGGGAATCTTTTTCCGTCAGGCCGGCGTGTCCGGCTGACTCAGCGGTGAAGTTGAAGTTATCGTATTGCATGGCGTGACACGGAGGGGAAAATGCTCATGTTGTTAGCCAATCAATGGCCTGCACTGAAATGAATTGCGTCAGCCCGTAGGCGGAAATACGATGCAGTGTGCTTACTCAGTAAAAATATTGCGACTTGTCCGATGCATCCGTTCCATCCGCTGCGCTCCAGTGTGCGCGTACCCTTATACCCCTACTTTGGCCATTACAAGGCAAGTTCATTAAGTAGGGTATCCTAGCCTGCGACTTTTATAGTCATCGAACACTGTACTTTTTGGTAGGTGGCAGCACTTGTATTAGGCATAAGGCACAAGATTATGTCAGTGAAATGCTGCTGAGGGGCTAAGTTGATGCACAATTATAATGACACCGGAAAATTGGTTCCATGACAAAGTCTGTACTATGATATGGATTGTATGGGTGCAACACGTTGCACCCCCCAGTAAAATTCACTGACAGTCGATGGAGGTGTGTGGCGATGGCATACTCAGAGTGTGACATGTCAGAAAGTGGCGCAGAGTTTGAAAACGGTTAAATGGACATCGGTGATGATGATCACACTGGCCCAGCACAGGTGGTGGAACATATTTTGGGAAAGTGATGAGTTGGGATCAGAATTCATCGATTGCATTGGAGTTGTCCTTCAGAACTTTACACAATATTGTCCGTGAATGCAAGAGCACAAGTTCTATCATGACAGAATTTCTAAACGTATGTCAAGGTGGGGAAAATGCATCAATCAGCTGCGGAATTATGTTAAAGAATAATAATACTGCGATGGAGTACGCGAGCTATATTTACGGTTGTGATGACTTCTCATTTAATGTGTATGATTCAGTGAACATCCTTTATAAATGAGGTTATGCCGCTACAAAATACATCAATTAGAGAATATCTGAAGGGGTTAAATAAACGTATATAATTCAATAAGGCTAAAATAAAACTGACCAACTTTCATGTTTTGTGAAACTAAATTTTTTACCATTCTCAAGCTACAGCCCATGATCAGTGCAAGCACCAGAGCCGGTCTCAAAATCTTTACACCTCCCCAACTCTTCAGTTGTCCAGCCAGTAGCCTAGTCATTACACTGACTAAGCCACTGGCTCACTGACTTTCTCTCCTTAGAATTCAACAGGTGAATTCATGATTACACAAAGCATTAGAATAAACTTATTCCTTGACAGTACCCCAATTTGGACTCTTAGTACATAATTCCTGTAGGACAAACTCACCTGGTCACTGTGAACAACTTCTGTTCCATCATCTCCTCTTTTCTGTTCCTTTGAAACATTCTCAATGTCTTGAAGGTAGTATACTTATTGCAGAGTCGTGGTGACTTGAACAATCTCCAGTAATTCATTTGTCAGTTTCAAGCCTATGCACATTCCCGCAGAGCCTATTAAAATCTGAACATGAACCAACAACAGTTTGACACATTTGTTGAGTGCATCAGAAATTAAGTTGTATTGTGATTTCTGAATAACTGCTACACATAATTTGACTTTGTTTTCACCGTGAATGTAATGTATTACACTAAGCCAACATTGTTGCACAAATTTTATTAATACACTTAGTCCTGACCCTACACGTGTTTCGGTCCGGGTGGACCATCATCAGGTACGGTCGTGAGTTGCTTCACTTTTTGTACTTTAGTTAGCACTTTGCACTTTTTGTGGTTACGGATTGCAGGGTTGTGTTGGTTGTTATATGCTGTGGATATGGGCTGTAGAATTTGCTGGGAGTTGGCGCTGGTAAGTAGATTTTTTCCTTAATGATTCATTGTGTGTGTGAGGTGTTGATCGCTGGGCGATAAAGTTGTATGTTGTAGTGCGTACGAGTGCGGCCATTGTCCCAACTCCACAACCGTACCCTTGATGATGTCACCGGACCGAACGTGTTAGGGTTAGTGACATAAGTGTATTAATAAACTTAGTGCACAATTGTTGGTCTTGTATTAATTAACTGATACACATGTTAATAAGTACACTTGCACTCTCTACATATACTCTGATTTACTAATAATGCAACACTAAGTCAATATAATTACAAAATACTGGTTTGCTGGATATAATGGCCATGTAATGAGCAAACAGCTGGCCAGGCAACAGGACTGATAGAAAATCACAAGGTGATCTTTGTTTACCCTCTAAGTAAAGATTTGAGACATAAAATCTTGAACTCTTCTGGGATGTGACATTGTGTTGTTTGGCATGTAGTTCCCGACATTTGTCTTGCCTTCATTTAGCATAAACAGTCCACGAGGAATCTTCTTGCACTGCCTGATAGTTGTACGGTCTGTGCCTGATAGTTGTACAGTCTGTGCCTGATAGTTGTACAGTCTGTGCCTGTGTGTACTTGTGCTGAAGTTGTACAGTCTGTCCCTGATAGTTGTACAGTTGTGCTGATTTGTCGTCTGCCTGATATTGTACAGTTGTGCTGATGTTGTACGTTGTGCCTGATGTGTACATTCTGTGTGCAGATGCTTCAAATTTTGTTATGTACAACACACTAAATGTACAACTGTCTTACTTTTGAAGTGTCAACTAGCATTATTTTAACACATTTTAACCATGTAATTAAGAGAATTTTAATCCAATAATAACCTACATACCTGCAAATAAACTCTAACATAAATGTGATTGTGATCAAATCAAAATATGTACTCTTATTTTGATATATGGTTACTCATTACTGAGATCTTTTAATACAGCATGTAACTTCCTATGTAGACTCCACTGCTTCTCCGTGATGATGGTTGAATAAAGACAGAAAGATGGTGAGGTTTTCATAACACAAGTATTACTATTCACTATGCCGTACAAGGAACATGGTGAACAGTGAATTGTATTGTCTTAAAATTCATGCTGACTTGAAGCACTACTAGAACTTCATACAGATGAAGGTAGAGGTTAACATTTCACCTGTGTCTCAACCAAAGGTGCACAAATCCTGGGTGCCAGGTCGCTATGGTGACTAAATTTTGTACGGTGTCGCCTAATATTTGTGGGATCTCAGTATGGAACTTGTTTCATGTCAACCTTCTGGTGCCTAAAGTTTTGAGGTGATTGTTAGATTTTTGGAAAATGTGTGCACCCTAAACATCCTATCATTAGAGAATAATAAGACATTAATTGGAAACAACTGGGGTAAACACAAAGGGTGCTGCACATCTTATATGCACAAGAAGTGAGAAAAGTAGGGAAGAGAAGAAGGTGGTTATATGTAGGAGGAAGAGAGGCCAGCAGAAAGACACTGGGTTCCTTGGGACGATTAATATGCGTTGTACAACTATCTCTTTATTTCTGTAGGGACAAAAGTCCAGGTACCAAGTGACTAACACAGAAAACACAGTATAATAATTTGGTAATGTTATCTATGTTGACACTTCCACCTACCTTGTTTGTATGTGGAGAAAGCCAAGTATTCAAGGATGTCAGATTTGGCTGCTGTCTTATTGTACTCCTCTTCATAGCGTTGTAATGCCTCGGTCATCCACAGCACGGTGTGGTAGTAATCACCGTTATTGTATGACTGACGACCAAGTTCAAAGCAATCTCCAGCTGCAAAAAAAAATCACTTTTATGATCGTCCAGAAACACCGACAGAAATTAAGCCGAAGCATGTGTATGATAATGACTGTCCTTGCGAGATCTTTGGCGTTTTTTGTGGTGCAGTTGAAGTCTTCGATCTTCTGAAATGTCGTGCAGTTTCAGCAGGTAAACCGCCTACCCACTGATGCTGTGCAAAATCCCACAAGATTGAAGGCCTCAGACAATTTATTTGTGTGAGATTTGAGGTTGCCACAGTGGTGAAGCTACGGATTTGCGTCTTCTTGTGGTGTGACACTGTGTCACGGGGTTCGTGATTCCCTACATTTCAAATGAATGCAGCGCCCTCATGTTCCAAGGTCAAGAAGACCATGAAGGTCACTACATTCTTAGGAACCCCTAATCCAAGTGACGCAGTGTCACATCCCAGAAGACCCAAAGACGATGAAGGTCACTACATTCTTAGGAACCCCTAATCCAAGTGACGCAGTGTCACATCCCAGAAGACCCAAAGACGATGAAGGTCACTACATTCTTAGGAACCCCTAATCCAAGTGACGCAGTGTCACATCCCAGAAGACCCAAAGCATTGAAGGTCACTACTTCTTAGACTACCACCTATATCTCAAGTGAGCAGTGTCACATCCAGAGACCAAAGACGATGATGGCTACATTCTTATGGACTCCCTTCCAAGTAGCAGTGTCACTCCCAGATGACCAAGACGATGAAGGTCATATCATTCTTAGAACCCTAACCAAGTGACGCAGTGTCAATCCCAGAGACCAAAAGATGAAGTCACTATTCTTAGGAACCCCTAATCCAAGTGACGCAGTGTACATCCAGAAGACCAACATGACGATGAAGGTCACTACATTCTTAGGAACCCCTAATCCAAGTGATGCAGTGTCACATCCCAGAAGACCCAAAGACGATGAAGGTCACTACATTCTTAGGAACCCTAATCCAAGTGACGCAGTGTCACATCCAGAAGACCCATAAGACGATGAAGGTCACTACATTCTTAGGAACCCCTAATCCAAGTGATGCAGTGTCACATCCAGAAGACCCAAAGACGATGAAGGTCACTACATTCTTAGGAACCCCTAATCCAAGTGACGCAGTGTCACATCCCAGAAGACCCAAAGACGATGAAGGTCACTACATTCTTAGGAACCCCTAATCAAGTGATGCAGTGTCACATCCCAGAAGACCCAAAGACATTGAAGTCATACATTCTTAGGAACCTAATCCAGTGATGCAGTGTCACATCCAGAAGACAAAGACATGAAGGTCACTACATTCTTAGGAACCCTAATCCAAGTGACGCAGTGTCACATCCAGAAGACCCAAGACATGAGGTCATACATTCTTAGGAACCTAATCCAAGTGACGCAGTGTCACATCCCAGAAGAGCCAAATCCTCATTTCATTTGTGATGTCAGTACAGTAGAAGATATAAGTAATTGTAGTATATGAAACTGTTAGCTTATTACATTATGAGACTTCAGGTTCTCAGAGCAGTTCCATTAAGACGTGATACTGTGTGGTTAAGCTGACAGTTACGAATTTGGCTCCACTGGATGGCCTTTCAAAAATTTGATATTTGACTATTTTTCGAAAATCTGTCTAGAAAATTCAAGTTTGATTAAAATCTGACAAGAATAACGGGTACTTCACATGAAGACCTATGTACATTTATGATAATATCTCGCTGAATTGTTTATAGAAAGAGAAATGTTTCAGACAAAAATTGTAGAGAGAATCAAAACACACATTTTATGTTCAGTAACTTTTTTTTTCCAAAAATCGTGCGATTTCTTATATTAACAAACATAATGAAGTCTTTAACCTTCCAGTGGGTACAGCACAAAGGTGAAAATAATTAATGGCCAAGCTCAGTGTTTCAAGTGATACTGTCTACTGATCTAGTAACAGCAGTGGACAGGCACAAGGACGCAGGGGTAAGATGATTTGTGGCCTTCAAGTAAGCACTTCCTTTTGTCTTGGACTCACAGATGCATACTGGAATGTTAATGGCAGTCACTGTCTTACATCTTACAGCTGGAGCAAAACAACGTGGGGGGAGATGGGTAGAATGTTAATACTTGCACATATATATATATATATATATAATATATATACTATATATATACACCAGTGGACCCTCGAACTTCGAACGGTTTGATGTTCGAACAACTTGAAACTCAAACAAAAAATTCGAGGAAAATTCGGTTTTGAAACTCGAACAAAAACTCGAAAGTCGAACAAAGAAACACGTGGTCGCCTTCTCTCTCTGCTTGGTCCAGATGAAAGAAGGGTAATTCACCTTCCAGTGAACAGTAATATCCCTCCTACTATTATTATTGATTGATTATTATACAATATTTTTTATGTATGTACTATTATAAATAAAAATTTTCAATTATTGAAATTAAATATACTTGTTTTATCATTATGATCTTTTGAAATGGGCACTTAAAATGTTTTATATTGGGTAAATTTTGGGGGTCTGGAACGGATTAATTCAATTTACATTATTTCTTATGGGGAGATTTAACTCGAAAGTCGAACAACTTGAAAGTCGAACCGTCTCCTGGAACGGATTGTGTTCGAAGTTCGAGGTTCCACTGTATATATATATACATATATGCACACACAAGTGGTGGAGGCAAATAAAATCGACGAATTATTACAAGAAAGCAACAATATAACAAGACTGCAAATGGTGTACTCTGTGACACAGTACTGCAAATGGTGTACTCTGTGACACAGTACTGCAAATGGTGCACTCTGTGACACAGTACTGCAAATGGTGCACTCTGTGACACAGTACTGCAAATGGTGCACTCTGTGACACAGTACTGCAAATGGTGTACTCTGTGACACAGTACTGCAAATGGTGTACTCTGTGACACAGTACTGCAAATGGTGTACTCTGTGACACAGTACTGCAAATGGTGTACTCTGTGACACAGTACTGCAAATGGTGCACTCTGTGACACAGTACTGCAAATGGTGCACTCTGTGACACAGTACTGCAAATGGTGCACTCTGTGACACAGTACTGCAAATGGTGTACTCTGTGACACAGTACTGCAAATGGTGTACTCTGTGACACAGTACTGCAAATGGTGTACTCTGTGACACAGTACTGCAAATGGTGTACTCTGTGACACAGTACTGCAAATGGTGCACTCTGTGACACAGTACTGCAAATGGTGCACTCTGTGACACAGTACTGCAAATGGTGCACTCTGTGACACAGTACTGCAAATGGTGTACTCTGTGACACAGTACTGCAAATGGTGTACTCTGTGACACAGTACTGCAAATGGTGCACTCTGTGACACAGTACTGCAAATGGTGCACTCTGTGACACAGTACTGCAAATGGTGTACTCTGTGACACAGTACTGCAAATGGTGCACTCTGTGACACAGTACTGCAAATGGTGCACTCTGTGACACAGTACTGCAAATGGTGCACTCTGTGACACAGTACTGCAAATGGTGTACTCTGTGACACATTACTGCAAATGGTGTACTCTGTGACACAGTACTGCAAATGGTGTACTCTGTGACACAGTACTGCAAATGGTGTACTCTGTGACACAGTACTGCAAATGGTGCACTCTGTGACACAGTACTGCAAATGGTGTACTCTGTGACACAGTACTGCAAATGGTGTACTCTGTGACACAGTACTGCAAATGGTGCACTCTGTGACACAGTACTGCAAATGGTGCACTCTGTGACACAGTACTGCAAATGGTGTACTCTGTGACACAGTACTGCAAATGGTGCACTCTGTGACACAGTACTGCAAATGGTGCACTCTGTGACACAGTACTGCAAATGGTGCACTCTGTGACACAGTACTGCAAATGGTGTACTCTGTGACACAGTACTGCAAATGGTGTACTCTGTGACACAGTACTGCAAATGGTGTACTCTGTGACACAGTACTGCAAATGGTGTACTCTGTGACACAGTACTGCAAATGGTGCACTCTGTGACACAGTACTGCAAATGGTGCACTCTGTGACACAGTACTGCAAATGGTGCACTCTGTGACACAGTACTGCAAATGGTGTACTCTGTGACACAGTACTGCAAATGGTGTACTCTGTGACACAGTACTGCAAATGGTGCACTCTGTGACACAGTACTGCAAATGGTGCACTCTGTGACACAGTACTGCAAATGGTGTACTCTGTGACACAGTACTGCAAATGGTGCCACTCTGTGACACAGTACTGCAAATGGTGCACTCTGTGACACAGTACTGCAAATGGTGTACTCTGTGACACAATACTGCAAATGGTGTACTCTGTGACACAATACTGCAAATGGTGTACTCTGTGACACAGTACTGCAAATGGTGCACTCTGTGACACAGTACTGCAAATGGTGCACTCTGTGACACAGTACTGCAAATGGTGCACTCTGTGACACAGTACTGCAAATGGTGCACTCTGTGACACAGTACTGCAAATGGTGCACTCTGTGACACAGTACTGCAAATGGTGTACTCTGTGACACAATACTGCAAATGGTGTACTCTGTGACACAGTACTGCAAATGGTGCACTCTGTGACACAGTACTGCAAATGGTGCACTCTGTGACACAGTACTGCAAATGGTGCACTCTGTGACACAGTACTGCAAATGGTGCACTCTGTGACACAGTACTGCAAATGGTGTACTCTGTGACACAATACTGCAAATGGTGTACTCTGTGACACAATACTGCAAATGGTGCACTCTGTGACACAGTACTGCAAATGGTGCACTCTGTGACACAGTACTGCAAATGGTGTACTCTGTGACACAATACTGCAAATGGTGTACTCTGTGACACAATACTGCAAATGGTGTACTCTGTGACACAGTACTGCAAATGGTGTACTCTGTGACACAATACTGCAAATGGTGTACTCTGTGACACAGTACTGCAAATGGTGTACTCTGTGACACAGTACTGCAAATGGTGCACTCTGTGACACAGTACTGCAAATGGTGCACTCTGTGACACAGTACTGCAAATGGTGCACTCTGTGACACAGTACTGCAAATGGTGCACTCTGTGACACAGTACTGCAAATGGTGTACTCTGTGACACAATACTGCAAATGGTGTACTCTGTGACACAATACTGCAAATGGTGTACTCTGTGACACAGTACTGCAAATGGTGTACTCTGTGACACAATACTGCAAATGGTGTACTCTGTGACACAATACTGCAAATGGTGTACTCTGTGACACAGTACTGCAAATGGTGCACTCTGTGACACAATACTGCAAATGGTGTACTCTGTGACACAATACTGCAAATGGTGTACTCTGTGACACAGTACTGCAAATGGTGTACTCTGTGACACAGCACCCAGGCTTTACCAATGAGTCCTTTACTTTCAAAATGTCACAAGCTTTCACCGCACACGTGTAATGTAACTTCATTCACACCTTTAACAAAAGCATGGCTTCTCTCTTATGGTTTTCATTAAACACCCAAATGCTGAATAGCATTATATGCAGATCTGTTGTACATAACGTCACCTGAATCGGACAAAAGTAGAAAGTATGGCATATAAATTAATTTACTCCAGTAAGTAAAGTATGACTTCCACCACGCTGACTTTCACAAAAGTCACAATGAATCATTAAATTCTTTTGTGGACATGTTCTGTACTAAATTTATTTACTTTCTACTAAAAAATGTAGAAAATATGGGCGAAATTTTATTTATGCCCTTCAGTAAAATATGGCTTCTACTACAATAATTTTCATGACACTCACAATTACTGCGTGGCATTACTTCAATATTTCCTACACCAACTTTCATCCAAATTGATCAAGAAATATGGACAGCAGAATATGAATGTCACAGAGAGCTGATTCACGCTTCCTTGATGAATTTTTCAAAATAACTTCTATACCAAATTTCATGAAAATCTTACAAAAGATACAGTTGCTGATACCAGATCACAAACAAGCAGATGGGCAGATGGACATGGTCACAGCACTTTGTTAACAGCCCATAAAAGTGAGAGTTATAATATTTGATCAACATAACAGTGACGTCAATAAACGTGACACAAGTGCTCCGTCGTCATGACCAGCACAGCATGTCACTGCCATAAAGCTGTTATTTGGTGGTACTGTCATAAGTAACTGACATTTTCATTTGGCTTTTATGGAAATGAATGGCAGACTGACAAGTGTCCTGCCAACACGATGACTGTACAATGTACAAGACTAACCTGAGAGCTCCGTGCTGTACTGAACACCATTCAGTTCCCCTCTCGCAACAGACGCAGTATCTAACTTGTACGTATCTTGTAGCCTCATCAGTGCTACAGCTGCTCCATTTAAATCCTCATCTGATGGGAATTTCAGTACGTTCCGGAATGTCGTTATGTTCTGTACAAAAACTGGAGAAAGTAAGGAATCATAAGAAATGCTATAGCATTAGTTGTGTAATGTGTAAAACTTATATAAAACACTGTATATATCTGTGTCGACCTCGGTGGACTAGTGGTTAGCGTGCTCGCCACTGGACCCAAGGTTCGCGGGTTCGATCCCGACCGAGGTCGATGGATTTTTAAGGATGATAAAAATCCGTAGCACAACTTCCTTCGGAGGGGAAGTAAAGCCGTCGGTCCCATGTCGTAGATTTACGGCATGTAAAAGAACCTTACGTGCATGAATAAAAATGTTGCGTAAGCCAAATTGCCTCCATTTCTCATCCAAGTCTCCTGACTGCCTGCCAGATGGCTCTGGCGTGCACATCAGGATCGATAGAACACTAAGCGCGGCTAGCTGGCCGGTCACCAGCTGCCATGAATGCGCATGACTTAGTAACCTCGACAAGAGGAGGCCCAGGCCCATACAGGGCTGTTGAGCCAAGAATTATTATTATTATTATTATATATCTGTAATAAAGGAGCCTTGTTTTATCTGATATATTATTTGTCATCTTCTGCCGCTGTGCATGCTGGCTATCGGTTAAGTCGTCTATATTATTACAATCAGTGTGCCAACAGGAAGTGGTAAATGATATTTTCAGATAAAATAATGATCCTACAGTTGAGTGTATATAACTGAATTTGTGATCATGCAGAGAGTACTTACATTATATATCTGTTTGTACAAGATGTGTACAAGCCAAGGTAAACAGATTACAGTAACCAACTTTATTCTGTGATCACCGTGCATCTTTTCACAGTCACTATTTACATACACCAACTGGATGCAACTCTATTTAAAAGTGAAAAAATCCTTGCCTAAATGTGAACCAATGAAAAAGACGTTTTAATATATGCAGTTTTAACGACAGTAAACCCCCTGAAGATGGCTCTATAAGAGCCGAAACATATGTCGGGTTTTATAAAGTTTTTAAATATGTTTTAAAAAACTACACAGTTTTTCAAATAGAGTTGCATCCAGTTGGTGTATGTAAACAGATTACAGTAACCAAATTATGTGCACGTTATCTGAAATGTGTGTTTACTTTGCTTTGTAAATTTAAGAGAATGTAAAGTACAGACCCACCCTTACCAGAGTTATATGTCAATTACAGCATCTCAAAACTTAAATTTAATTCTCAAGAGTAAAAGCAAGAAAAAAGAGTACTTGTACACATAACATTACAATAAACAGTTACAAGAATGCGCTGAAGTAAGTATTTATTGTGGCTTCAGTACATTACATTTCTTAACTAATTAACTGCTAAGCATTAATTAACAGCTGTATTAGCTAACATAAAAATATTTTGTCGACGTTACACTAGCAGAAAAGTCTTCTGTGATGTGACGCTGTGTGTCGGTACGTCGTGTGATACGTTGCACTCTACTTGGACTACACTGGTCAACAGTGAAAATGTTACGGAGTTGAAACTAGTTAATCTTAACTAATTTGAGGTCGCTGAGAACGAATATGATGCTTAAAATTGTTTGTTAGCTCTTGTTTTGAAGTAACAGGCCTTTATTAAAGTGACCGATTTTTATTATTTTCCTTACATTTTGTTTATACACGAAAGACTGAAATGGGTCTACATTTCCATTCCTAACCGTAATTTATGCTATAGGCTTATACTTACACTAAGATTGTGTACTTGCATATTCACAAAATTATATAGGCCTATATATTGAGCCGGTTCTGGCGTAGCGCAACTGCAGTGACTTGGTGTCGGTCATCGTCGGATCGCGTCGGGTCGCGCTAGCTAATCGTCGGGGATTCCCGCGCCTTTTCCCACGGTGTGCCACGTGGTATTTAGAGTTTCAGTGTGCTTTCTCGCTGCATCCGTGCTCGGTTACAATATCTTGTTTTTTAACGCGAAGAAAACTAAGATGCCTCGTAAATGTGTGAACCGTTCAGATAGTTTTTGTTATGTTTGTGGGAAAGTGACATTTGCTTCACAAAAGCGTGCTCTAACTCCAATTGTGAAAAAGGCGTACCATCTATACTTCGGTTGTAAAGTTGGGGATCAGGACAAGAGCTGGGCTCCACACATATGCTGCAACTCTTATTCGGCAAATCTTTGTGGCTGGTTAAATCACAAGAAGCGTTCTATGCCTTTTGCTTTACCCATTTTGAGGGTTAAATAGCTATTTAACCCTCAAAATGAAGGCACTATGATCCTGTGAGCTACTCACACAATGACACAGTGTCACATCACAGGAGACTCGAATCTTCAAAATAGGTATTATTCAAAACTCTGGCATGAAGAAATGGAGGTGGTGGCAAAATGTAAAAACCTTTGTAATGTTACAAGAGCAGGAGGGGCGTGAAACTAAACAAAGCTGCAGACAGAAAGAAAGAGTCTGCATAACCAAATTCAACATGCCAACGGCTCAGACATAGCGTAGCAGGCCATCAGTAGAGAAATTAATGTATGTAACTGTGTTCAAATGTCGACCTCGGTGGACTAGTGGTTAGCGTGCTCGCCACTGGACCCAAGGTTCGCGGGTTCGATCCCGACCGAGGTCGATGGATTTTTAAGGATGATAAAAATCCGTAGCACAACTTCCTTCGTCGGTCCCATGTCGTAGATTTACGGCATGTAAAAGAACCTTACGGGCATGAATAAAAATGTTGCGTAAGCCAAATTGCCTCCATTTCTCATCCAAGTCTCCTGACTGCCTGCCAGATGGCTCTGGCGTGCACATCAGGATCGATAGAACACTAAGCGCGGCTAGCTGGCCGGTCACCAGCTGCCATGAATGCGCATGACTTAGTAACCTCAAAAAGAGGAGGCAAGAGGAGGCCCAGGCCCATACAGGGCTGTTGAGCCATGGTTATTATTATTAACTGTGTTCAATACCTTCTGTCTACATCACAGAGCTGTTTGTACTGCTCTGTTCAAATAAGGTATAAGGAGCAATACCTTTGCCAGCATCATCTACCATCTGTGTCTCCACCTCCTTCCAGTCAGTGGTGAGCCGTTTCACCAGCAAATATGCGTTAATGGGATTTGACAGATAACCTTGAACATCTTGACTAGCTTCCTCGTGTTCTTTTGCGTATTCTGCAGCATGCCTGTAGATATTTGTTGGAGTTTTAGCAATTGAAGTGTAGTGATAAGGCAGGAGCTGTGACTAGTGACAGTAGTAATGGTGGTGGTGTCAGCGGAATAATATTGACAGGGGGCAACAGTAGAAAAACCTATTCCAGTGCCATTTGTGTACTACAAATCCACATGCACTGGCCTGGGATCAAACTTGGGTCCCCAAGATGGGAAGCCAGTGACTAACTGCCTGAGCTGTGCAACATCCCTGTTAGTAGTAACAGTAGCAACAATTGATACATATCACATTATTGTAGGTTAATGCGTTACTTCATTATAAACATGTGAAAGTGTGATCTTCTTTTGGAGATCGATCTCACACACTTAACAACAGCTTTCGATTATTTTCAACCTCCTACTATGAAATCCTGAATTAAAAATATAGCTATGAAGTGTTTCTAGTCTCTATGTGTCTAAACACTGTACTATGTTATTGTTTGAAAGTACAACAACCTTCACTACAAAGACTGATGTTGTGTGTATGATGTGCAACCAGTGGCGGACTGGGTCTAAAAATATTGGTTGCCAGGTGACAAAGGGGGCCCACCCACAACTATAAGGCTATAATTTAATTTTTATAAGAAATAAATAATATTTTCAAAAAATACATAAGTGGAAAAAAGGTACAATTAAAATTTTTGCGAAATAAATGTATATTTTTTAGTAATTACAGTGTACATATATTGTACATATTACTGGCAGTATACAGTAGATACTAAATGTAAATACAGATTGTTATAATTGAATTTTTAAATTATTTTTTTAATTTTAAATAAATGGTGGATTTTATTAAACATTTTTTTATCAAAATAGTAATACAACGTAAATTTCAGTTGCAGCCAGTAATAATATTGGAACTTCTATTATATTTTCAAGCTACTAAAAGGTCATTAATATTTTTAACATATTGTCTAATGTTTAAGGGGGCCCACTTGCCATCGGGCAAGCTGATACCCTGGCCAGTCCGCCACTGCCTGCAACTACAGTATTTCATTGTACATCCCCTTGTGCTCAGTGACAAAGATACAAACACAAAAACACAGCTATAACCTTACAGATGAGCACAACTGGCTGTCACACTTAAACATTCCAAACATTTACCTGTTACTAGCCTCGACTAAGAACAATGTACATTTACTAACCTTCTTAACATCTGCAATTTTTCTTCTTGTGCCTGAATATAACCATCCAATGTGTGCATAAGGAGGGCTTCAGTTTCCAGCAGCTCCTCCATGTCTGCTAGACACGTGTACAGTTCAGCATGAACCCCCAGCACCAACCAGGAGCACACAATAAGGCCTACTGCGGCCCACACCGGGTTTAGACGGACTGACATGTCTGTCTTACGCACTGTTGTTGCCAGCTTGTCACTCAGACACCTGCAAAGTAATTAGTGACTGAGTTGTTGAGTAGGTGAAAGGCTACTATGATGGATAGCATGTGGAGGGAGCAAGCGAGGGAGCGGAATGCAATGTCCGCATTATGATGAGCCAACAGGAGGATCTGTTGTCTGAATATGCAGCTCACAATGCTGCAGCACAGTAAGAGTTCACCACTTCTACAGTTCACACTTCTACAGTTCACACTTTTACAGTTCACACTTCTACAGTTCACACTTTTACAGTTCACACTTCTACAGTTCACACTTCTACAGTTCACACTTCTACAGTTCACACTTCTACAGTTCACACTTCTACAGTTCACACTTCTACAGTTCACACTATCTACAGTTCATCACACTTCTACAGTTCACAACATTCTCTACAGTTCACAACTTCTACAGTTCACACTTTTACAGTTCACACTTCTACAGTAATATCATGGATTTCGATCAATTTGGCGACAAAATGTTACTGGGGCAGTGGAAAATAATTAACTCCTATACTAAAGCTGTTCTGCTAATTATAAAGTGTTTTCCTGTATTAACAATTACCACAATTAGCAGAATTTCCTGCTACATTAATTTCCCACATTACAGTATTTTCCTTACCTGCTCAACCCATTTCCCACATTACAGTATTTTCCTGTACCTGCTCAACCCATTTCCCACATTACAGTATTTTCCTGTACCTGCTCAACCACATTTCCCACATTACAGTATTTTCCTGTACCTGCTCAACCCCATTTCCAATTACAGTATTTTCCTGTACCTGCTCAATCCCATTTCCCACATTACAGTATTTTCATTTACCTGCTCAACCCATTTCCTACATTACAGTATTTTCCTGTACCTGCTCAACCCCATTTCCCTACATTACAGTATTTTCCTGTACCTGCTCAACCACATTTCCCACATTACAGTATTTTCCTGTACCTGCTCAACCCCATTTCCTACATTACAGTATTTTCCTTGTACCTGCTCAACCCCATTTCCTACATTACAGTATTTTCCTGTACCTGCTCAACCATATTTCCCACATTACAGTATTTTCCTGATACCTGCTCAATCCCATTTCCCACATTACAGTATTTTCCTGTACCTGCTCAACCCCATTTCCCACATTACAGTATTTTCCTTTACCTGCTCAACCCCATTTCCTACATTACAGTATTTTCCTGTACCTGCTCAACCCTATTTCCACATTACAGTATTTTCCTGTACCTGCTCAACCCCATTTCCCACATTACAGTATTTTCCTGTATCTGCTCAACCCCATTTCCCACATTACAGTATTTTCCTGTACCTGCTCAACCCCATTTCCTACATTAAAGTATTTTCCTGTACCTGCTCAACCCCATTTCCCACATTACAGTATTTTCCTGTACCTGCTCAACCCCATTTCCCACATTACAGTATTTTCCTGTACCTGCTCAACCCCATTTCCCACATTACAGTATTTTCCTGTACCTGCTCAACCCCATTTCCCACATTACAGTATTTCCTGTACCTGCTCAACCCTATTTCCCACATTACAGTATCTTCCTGTACCTGCTTAACCCCATTTCCCACATTACAGTATTTTCCTGTACCTGCTCAACCCAATTCCCCACATTACAGTATTTTCCTGTACCTGCTCAACCCCATTTCCCACATTACAGTATTTTCTGTTACCTGCTCAACCCCATTTCCCACATTACAGTATTTTCCTGTACCTGCTCAACCCCATTCCCCACATTACAGTATTTTCCTGTACCTGCTCAACCCCATTTCCCACGTTACAGTATTTTCCTGTACCTGCTCAACCCCATTTCCTACATTACAGTATTTTCCTGTACCTGCTCAACCCCATTTCCCACATTACCAGTATCTTCCTGTACCTGCTAACCCCATTTCCCACATTACAGTATTTTCCTGTACCTGCTCAACCCAATTCCCACATTACAGTATTTTCCTGTACCTGCTCAACCCCATTTCCCACATTACAGTATTTTCCTTGTACCTGCTCAACCCCATTTCCCACATTACAGTATTTTCCTGTACCTGCTCAACCCAATTTCCCACATTCACATTACAGTATTTTCCTGTACCTGCTCAACCCCATTTCCCACATTACAGTATTTTCCTGTACCTGCTCAACCCCATTTCCCACATTACAGTATTTTCCTGTACCTGCTTAACCCCATTTCCCACATTACAGTATTTTCCTGTACCTGCTCAACCCAATTCCCCAAATTACAGTATTTCCTGTACCTGCTCAACCCCATTTCCCACATTACAGTATTTTCCTGTACCTGCTCAACCCCATTTCCCACATTACAGTATTTTCCTGTACCTGCTCAACCCCATTTCCCACATTACAGTATTTTCCTGTACCTGCTTAACCCCATTTCCCACATTACAGTATTTTCCTGTACCTGCTCAACCCAATTCCCCACATTACAGTATTTTCCATAGTGACATGTCACCTTGCATTCACTGTGCATGTTTTAACAATTCTGTGCAGCATTTACAAGCCTTCTTGTTAACAGCATTCACACCTAAGATCTGCCTAACAAATTCCTTTCTCAGCACGTCTGTTTGCACCTCCTACCCACAATACGATCTCAGAACTCTCATGTCTGTTTCTATCTCACGTTGTCATTACGCACACCTCTGTGTCATACAGACATCTTGCTTTACAGAGTTCAAGTCTCAAGCCTTGTCTTGTCTTATCTCCCTTTTTTAATTATGTTTATTGTCCCACACATGCTACTATTTTTGTTGCAGTTAATAGCTACTTGTACACAACAAACATGTACGTACCTAGCAACTTTAATGTACAGACTTGCCCATTTTCTTTGTCATCCATAACCAGTTCTAGTTTCATACTGTTTTGTTAAACTTTATTACCAAAAACTATAACCTACTCATTTGCAAGCATAACAAACGAATTCTCTAACTATATATCATTAATAAACTAACAAACCACATGCAACATAGTCCATCCTGAGAAGCTAACAGTTCCTCAGCTAGCCCAGAAATACCTCGGATTTTATGTCACGTGAAGGTTCATTACCGCATTCACAACAGCCCGCCACTTGTCCCTATCTACAGCCACATGAATCCAGTCTACGCCCTCTTCCAAGTGGCCTCTTTACTTCAGGTTTACACACCAAAAGCCTGCATGCATTTCTGTTCTTCCCCATACACCTACGTGCCACATGCTCCACCCATCTAATCCTCCTTTATTTGATCACCAGAATAATATTTGGTGTGCAGTACAAATCATGAAGGTCCTTGTTGTGCAATTTCCTCCAGTGTCCTGTTACTTCCTTTGCTTCTGTACATACACATGAAAAACTTACTAGACACAACTTCGAGTTTAGATCACTAATAGCTCAGTCGGTAAATGGGTGAATTGTAGTTGGTCAACTGAATGCTAATCTGTTAAACGCTGGTTCAGATCCGGTCCAGCGGCGACAGTTCAATGAAGTGAATGGATCGGGCAGGATACGTAGCGGCAACATTTGGGACTTGTTATTGACTGTGACGTTAGGTTTGTGTAGGGACTGCACTGTTGTTTGTTGTTGTGGTCACAGCGGCTCTGATGAGAAGAGCAATTTAAGTGGTTTAACCTGAATTGTATTTAAACACTCAGCTCGTACCGCGCAGTAAACACACTCCGTCTCAGTTATACAAACCAGTCAGTTAATGCTGTACAGTGAAATAATCGCTGTTTGTTCTGAGATCCACATAAAACACATAAATACAGTCCGTACCGCGCAGTAAACACACTCCGTCTCAGTTATACAAACCAGTCAGTTAATGTTGTACAGTGAAATAATCGCTGTTTGTTGTGAGATCCACACAAAACACATAAATACAGTCCGTACCGCGCAGTAAACACACTCCGTCTCAGTTATACAAACCAGTCAGTTAATGTTGTACAGTGAAATAATCGCTGTTTGTTGTGAGATCCACACAAAACACATAAATACAGTCCGTACCGCGCAGTAAGCACACTCCGTCTCAGTTATACAAACCAGTCAGTTAATGCTGTACAGTGAAATAAACGCTGTTTGTTCTGAGATCCACACAAAACACATAAATACAGTCCGTACCGCGCAGTAAACACACTACGTCTCAGTTATACAAACCAGTCAGTTAATGCTGTACAGTGAAATAATCGCTGTTTGTTCTGAGATCCACATAAAACACATAAATACAGTCCGTACCGCGCAGTAAACACACTCCGTCTCAGTTATACAAACCAGTCAGTTAATGCTGTACAGTGAAATAAACGCTGTTTGTTCTGAGATCCACACAAAACACATAAATACAGTCCGTACCGCGCAGTAAACACACTACGTCTCAGTTATACAAACCAGTCAGTTAATGCTGTACAGTGAAATAATCGCTGTTTGTTCTGAGATCCACATAAAACACATAAATACAGTCCGTACCGCGCAGTAAACACACTCCGTCTCAGTTATACAAACCAGTCAGTTAATGCTGTACAGTGAAATAATCGCTGTTTGTTCTGAGATCCACACAAAACACATAAATACAGTCCGTACCGCGCAGTAAACACACTACGTCTCAGTTATACAAACCAGTCAGTTAATGCTGTACAGTGAAATAATCGCTGTTTGTTCTGAGATCCACACAAAACACATAAATACAGTCCGTACCGCGCAGTAAACACACTACGTCTCAGTTATACAAACCAGTAAGTTAATGCTGTACAGTAAAATTATCGCTGTTTGTTCTGAGATCCACATAAAACACATAAATACAGTCCGTACCGCGCAGTAAACACACTCCGTCTCAGTTATACAAACCAGTCAGTTAATGCTGTACAGTGAAATAATCGCTGTTTGTTCTGAGATCCACACAAAACACATAAATACAGTCCGTACCGCGCAGTAAACACACTCCGTCTCAGTTATACAAACCAGTCAGTTAATGCTGTACAGTGAAATAATCGCTGTTTGTTCTGAGATCCACACAAAACACATAAATACAGTCCGTACCGCGCAGTAAACACACTCCGTCTCAGTTATACAAACCAGTCAGTTAATGCTGTACAGTGAAATAATCGCTGTTTGTTATGAGATCCACACAAAACACATAAATACAGTCCGTACCGCGCAGTAAACACACTCCGTCTCAGTTATACAAACCAGTCAGTTAATGCTGTACAGTGAAATAATCGCTGTTTGTTCTGAGATCCACACAAAACACATAAATACAGTCCGTACCGCGCAGTAAACACACTCCGTCTCAGTTATACAAAACAGTCAGTTAATGTTGTACAGTGAAATAATCGCTGTTTGTTCTGAGATCCACACAAAACACATAAATACAGTCCGTACCGCGCAGTAAACACACTCCGTCTCAGTTACACAAACCAGTCAGTTAATGCTGTACAGTGAAATAATCGCTGTTTGTTCTGAGATCCACACAAAACACATAAATACACTGTGTGGGCAGAACGTAGAATTGTTGAATGTTAAACATGGTGGTACATATGGTAACCACTGGGCTTTAAGGGGTATGGAGCACTTCTGAACTATGTATCAAATTTCGTGTCATTTTGGTTTTAATGATGCTTGAAAGCCCCCAATGCCCCTGGTCAGATGTACTGTACCTGCACTCCCCGTATCACCTCCGAATACTCATGAATACTCATGCTGTGCTTCACGCTCCATTCTGTTTTTATTAAGGGACACCACGAAAAGAAAGGCCGTGCCATAGCTCAGGCGGTTAGCTGCCGGCCTCTGACCGCGGACACGGGACAGTCATGTGACATTTATGATGGACAAAGTGGCACTGGGACAGGTTGTTCTACAAGTACTTTTGGTTTTCCTTTGCCAGTATCGTTCCACCAATGCTACATACTCCATTCATTCATTCATCTATCAGCGAAGTCAGGCACTTGACAGCGTCGTTAAATAACACACTTAAAAATCACGAAAAGAAAATGCAACACTTGCAAGACGCCTGTTTTTTCCACAAATGCGGCAAAGTGAGAAATATTTCTATGAATCGATAAAGGGATGAAAACAAACGATTAGAATATACGAAACTATAATTTTCGCGTTTTCACGTCGCCGTTGATGAAGATACAGTCATGTAGGGCATGACGCCGCGTTGATTGGTAATGTAGTATCAAATTACCAATAAACACGGCGTCATACTCCGGAAGTTTGTAATCTGGAATCTGTTTGTTGTTTGTATACGTGATAAACTTGGGCAGTATGAGAACGAAATGCTTAGGATATCAAAATGTCTCTTTTATCGTATTCTCGAGCGACGTCTCGGCGGATGCACCTTTCCTGTGCGATAAAATTGCCATGCTCAGGGACGCGATAAAAGGGACAGTCCGTATTTGCCCAGAGTGTATTTACGCGTTTCGTGTGATTCTCGGAATAAAGGGCATTAGCCGACTGGTATTTGTGTTTGGAGATGCAACGTGTTCTCTGTGCGGTACGACCTAATTTATTGTACATTGCTCATATGAGTATCGTGCTTTGTCCAGTAACTGACAGTGTTGACGATCCAAGTGTCTTCGCAAAGTGTTGACGATCCAAGTGTCTTCGCAAAGTGTTGACGATCCAAGTGTCTTCGCAAAGTGTTGACGATCCAAGTGTCTTCGCAAAGTGTTGACGATCCAAGTGTCTTCGCAAAGTGTTGACGATCCAAGTGTCTTCGCAAAGTGTTGACGATCCAAGTGTCTTCGCAAAGTGTTGACGATCCAAGTGTCTTCGCAAAGTGTTGACGATCCAAGTGTCTTCGCAAAGTGTTGACGATCCAAGTGTCTTCGCAAAGTGTTGACGATCCTAGTGTCTTCGCAAAGTGTTGACGATCCAAGTGTCTTCGCAAAGTGTTGACGATCCAAGTGTCTTCGCAAAGTGTTGACGATCCAAGTGTCTTCGCAAAGTGTTGACGATCCAAGTGTCTTCGCAAAGTGTTGACGATCCAAGTGTCTTCGCAAAGTGTTGATGATCCTAGTGTCTTCGCAAATTGTTGACGATCCAAGTGTCTTCGCAAAGTGTTGACGATCCAAGTGTCTTCGCAAAGTGTTGACGATCCAAGTGTCTTCGCAAAGTGTTGACGATCCAAGTGTCTTCGCAAGTGTTGACGATCCAAGTGTCTTCGCAAAGTGTTGACGATCCAAGCGTCTTCGCAAAGTGTTGACGATCCAAGCGTCTTCGCAAAGTGTTGACGATCCAAGTGTCTTCGCAAAGTATTGACGATCCAAGTGTCTTCGCAAAGTGTTGACGATCCAAGCGCCTTCGCAAAGTGTTGACGATCCAAGCGTCTTCGCAAAGTGTTGACGATCCAAGCGTCTTCGCAAAGTGTTGACGATCCAAGTGTCTTCGCAAAGTGTTGACGATACAAGCGCCTTCGCAAAGTGTTGACGAATCAAGTGTCTTCGCAAAGTGTTGACGATCCAAGTGACTTCGCAAAGTGTTGACGATCCAAGCGCCTTCGCAAAGTGTTGACGAATCAAGTGTCTTCGCAAAGTGTTGACGATCCAAGTGTCTTCGCAAAGTGTTGACGATCCAAGTGACTTCGCAAAGTGTTGACGATCCAAGCGCCTTCGCAAAGTATTGACGATCCAAGTGTCTTCGCAAAGTGTTGACGATCCAAGCGTCTTCGCAAAGTGTTGACGATCCAAGTGTCTTCGCAAAGTGTTGACGATCCAAGTGTCTTCGCAAAGTGTTGACGATCCAAGTGTCTTCGCAAAGTATTGACGATCCAAGTGTCTTCGCAAAGTGTTGACGATCCAAGCGCCTTCGCAAAGTGTTGACGATCCAAGCGTCTTCGCAAAGTGTTGACGATCCAAGCGTCTTCGCAAAGTGTTGACGATCCAAGTGTCTTCGCAAAGTGTTGACGATACAAGCGCCTTCGCAAAGTGTTGACGAATCAAGTGTCTTCGCAAAGTGTTGACGATCCAAGTGACTTCGCAAAGTGTTGACGATCCAAGCGCCTTCGCAAAGTGTTGACGAATCAAGTGTCTTCGCAAAGTGTTGACGATCCAAGTGTCTTCGCAAAGTGTTGACGATCCAAGTGACTTCGCAAAGTGTTGACGATCCAAGCGCCTTCGCAAAGTGTTGACGATCAAGTGTCTTCGCAAAGTGTTGACGATCCAAGTGTCTTCGCAAAGTGTTGACGATCCAAGTGTCTTCGCAAAGTGTTGACGATCCAAGTGTCTTCGCAAAGTGTTGACGATCCAAGCGTCTTCGCAAAGTGTTGACGATCCAAGTGTCTTCGCAAAGTGTTGACGATCCAAGTGTCTTCGCACTGCCTGTTACTAACGCACCCTGGTACGCCAGTAACAGCCCGATTCACGACGATCTGCACATTCAGTTTTCCGCCGATCACTTTAAAACGCGTACTGCAAGTTTCGACTCAACCCTTCCCCTCAGTGCCGACCGAGCGCTGTCTGATGTCGCCGAATGTCGTCAATAGGTCAGTGCAGGTCACCAGTAGCAAGGCTGGCAATTCAACAAACATGAACAGAGTCAAACACTAATCGGCTACGTCCACTGAGGTTTTCCGTGATTTTACTCAGCTGTAACAAAAATACCGGTGGGCCGGGCTAGCTCAGTTGGTATAGCGACTCGCTACGGGCTGGACGGTCCGGGGATCGAATCCCGGTGGGGGCGAGATTTTCAGCACCCGTCCAGACCGGCCCTGGGGCCTACCCAGCCTCCTTACAATGGGTGCCGGGTCATTCCTGGGGGTAAAGCGGCCGGGGCGTGGAGTTGACTATCCACCCCCATCTAGCGCCGAGGTTAAAGAAAGAGTAGAGCTATAACCCTACTCCCCCTCTGGGCCTTCATGGCCTGTTCTAGGGAGACCTTTACCTTTTTAAGAAAAAAATACCGGGTTACTTTCAAACGGGGGCACGGTCCACACCCGCTCCCACCAATGACGGAGGCCTTCAACAATGCAGGGGCACGGTTGGTTGAGGCACTGCGCTACAAGCCGGAAGGTCGCGGGTTCGATTCCTGATGGTGTCATTGGAATTTTTCGTTGACATAATCCTTTCGGTCGCACTATGGCCCTGGGGTCGACTCAGCCTCTAACAGAAATGAGTACCAGGAATATTTCCTGGGGGTAAAGGCGGCCGGTGCGTAAGGCTGACAACCTTACCACCTTCATGTACCGATTGTCTAGAAATCTGGGAGCCTCAACCTCCTGGACCCCTCAGGCCTGTCAAGGCCTGTAATGGGGTTGCTTTACCTTTACCTTTACCTTCAACCAAAGCAATGACAACCTTTCTGGGTCCAATCCCCAGACATGTCTTTCTTCCCACAGGATCTTCCTCCTCCCGCCAGCTGTGACAATCCTTGGTACTAACGCATCAAGGCCGTCGGCCATAACGCCGAAACGGTCAGCGTAATGAGTCTGTCATACTGACAGACCACACAGACAACAGTTCTGCACGAATGGTGCATATGATTACCACGCTTGATCAAATTTTGCCTTGTCAGAGATCTTCGCACTACGATAACGCGTGACAGGCTAGCACTTCGACTGTGTGGCGCTGGGATCAGCGTCGTCGTGTGTGTGCATGCGGTGCGTGACGTAGTGTCAGTTGCGACTGTCCTCACGTACAGTCGAACTCGGTTATAACGCCATGAAAGGGACTGAATATTTTGTGTCGTTATAAACGAGTGTCGTTATAACCGAGTAGTATAATGTTATGGTTAACAGTGAGGAATTAATTGGTCCCACAATATGACGCTATAGATAGGCTGACCATACGTCCCGTTTTGAACGGGACAGTACCGTTTTTTTTTTGCTATGTCCCTGCCGTCCCGTCGTTTTAGTAAAAATGTAATTTTTGTCCCGTTTTTTATAAAAACTTTAAAATATGCTTAAATATTGGTCAGTCATAACCTATAATCAAGTTTACATCAATGGCTGCTACTGTAGGTACCAGTCATTCGTGTAACCGTCGGTAGAGGCGCGTTGGTCGAGATCGACAATTGTCAATTGAATAAACAGTGTAACTTTAAAGTGAATGAATTATTACGAGAAAATAAAAATACGTGTTGGCAACACTTGCGCGGTTCTGTGAAGAATTATTGTAAGTTCAATATTTTTATGTATGAAACATTTTTTTAAATGTCCTATGTTTATGAACATTCCCCCGTCCGTTTTGTCTCAAGGCATTATGGTCAGCCTAGCTATAGACATGGTGAAGTATATACCGATGTCGTTAGAACGGGTTCGACTGTACATTAGGCTAAGAGCTGCTATTCTGTCGTCATGTAACAATCACTGTTGGCGGCTACAGTTGGACCAAATGACGGAACCAACAAACAGCTGTCAGAGGCAGTAACAATGACCGCCTCTGACTGAAATTACGAATTAAATGAAACACAATCGCCTACTGAATATCCTTTTCTTTGGCTCAATAATTTAAATATTTTTGAGGACAGAAAGCCATAGCTTCTTACTTAAAATATTAACGTTCTGCCCATTTTGCCGCCCCGAGAGGCCGCACCACTGCCCCCCCAGCTACGCCGTGACTGAGGGGCACACTAGTGAACACATTACTTGCTTGTTGTTGGCACGGGGTCAACAGGCAAGCTGCTAAGGGCGGAAGCACCAAAGCGTTTCAGAAACCGAGAGGAAGAGTGTTTACTGCGCGGTACGGACTGTATTTATGTGTTTTGTGTGGATCTCAGAACAAACAGCGATTATTTCACTGTACAACATTAACTGACTGGTTTGTATAACTGAGACGGAGTGTGTTTACTGCGCGGTACGGACTGAATTTATGTGTTTTGTGTGGATCTCAGAACAAACAGCGATTATTTCACTGTACAACATTAACTGACTGGTTTGTATAACTGAGACGGAGTGTGTTTACTGCGCGGTACGGACTGTATTTATGTGTTTTGTGTGGATCTCAGAACAAACAGCGATTATTTCACTGTACAACATTAACTGACTGGTTTGTATAACTGAGACGGAGTGTGTTTACTGCGCGGTACGAGCTGCATG
Source organism: Reticulitermes speratus (assembly GCA_021186555.1). Taxonomy (NCBI): domain Eukaryota; kingdom Metazoa; phylum Arthropoda; class Insecta; order Blattodea; family Rhinotermitidae; genus Reticulitermes; species Reticulitermes speratus. The sequence continues at coordinate 1,556,972 of JAJKFL010000005.1, read as the reverse complement.
TGGCTAATTTGTTAAATGTAGCCTTTCAATCCGCTACAAGGCCTCCCGACAGATGGCAGCACCAACACGTCACATCAGCTTGCTTCTGTTTACGACAGCCGCTCGCTGTGCACGCATGACACTACGCACGTCCGCCACGCCGATACGCACTGGAAGCCAGGGAGCAAATGTCACTCATCGGATGGACTTCCGGGAGGGGAGATGAACTGCCGTTCATTGAAGTGCAGCCATCTTGCGATGTACAGTAGTAGAACTGACAATGCAAATTCAAAACAAGGCCAGGGGCGCACCCGGGGGGGGGGGGGCGGCTACAGCCCCCCCCCCCCAAACCCCCGAAAACAAAAATTTAAAAAACACAGATTTTGTAGATATTACGATATCAAAAGTTTTACGTGATTTACCCTTCAGCCGAAATCAGCCACTGATTTCGGTTGATGACTAGTACATTAGAATTTTGAAAAATAAATTATTGAAATTAAAAAAAAAAGAAGATAGGACACATAAATACACAGTGTGGGCAGAACGTAGAATTTGTGACTGTTAAACTTGGTGGTACATACAGTAACCACTGGGCTTTACAGAGTTAATACAAGAGAATAACTATATTCTGTAAGACACCAGACATTCAGTTTTGCGCTACGGAACGCGGAACTCTTATCAAGACCACGCCAAGGCGCAAGTCACCAACGATCGCAGTTCAGTGACTTGCTTACCGAGCTGAGCTCTTGAGCGTCACGTGATACAGTGACTGTTCGATAGACTACCGGCTACTGTGCGTCCGAGGCAAGAACATGTTACCGCACCCCCCCCCCCCCCAATACTCCCATGGCACCTATTTTGATAAAAAGGTACATACGTAAATAATAACGAATAAACATCATAACACAGCATTATTTCAGTTACATAGTGCTTCGGTTAGCAGATGTGTACTTGATACAGACAGTGGCACCAAGCCACTTGACACTTGATGTTTGGCAACAGACAGGCCGTACAGACAGTAATGTAGACAGCTTTGTGTGACAGTATGTGCAGGTGTATGTGACAGTATGTGCAGGTGTATGTGTACTTGATACAGACAGTGGCACCAAGCCACTTGACACTCGATGTTTGGCAACAGACAGGCCGTACAGACAGTAATGTAGACAGCTTTGTGTGACAGTATGTGCAGGTGTATGTGTACTTGATACAGACAGTGGCACCAAGCCACTTGACACTCGATGTTTGGCAACAGACAGGCCGTACAGACAGTAATGTAGACAGCTTTGTGTGACAGTATGTGCAGGTGTATGTGTACTTGATACAGACAGTGGCACCAAGCCACTTGACACTCGATGTTTGGCAACAGACAGGCCGTACAGACAGTAATGTAGACAGCTTTGTGTGACAGTATGTGCAGGTGTATGTGACAGTATGTGCAGGTGTATGTGTACTTGATACAGACAGTGGCATCAAGCCACTTGACACTCGATGTTTGGCAACAGACAGGCCGTACAGACAGTAATGTAGACAGATTTGTGTGACAGTATGTGCAGGTGTATGTGTACTTGATACAGACAGTGGCACCAAGCCACATGACACTCGATGTTTGGCAACAGACAGGCCGTACAGACAGTAATGTAGACAGCTTTGTGTGACAGTATGTGCAGGTGTATGTGACAGTATGTGCAGGTGTATGTGACAGTATGTGCAGGTGTATGTGACAGTATGTGCAGGTGTATGTGTACTTGATACAGACAGTGGCACCAAGCCACTTGACACTCGATGTTTGGCAACAGACAGGCCGTACAGAGAGTTATGTAGACAGATTTGTGTGACAGTATGTGCAGGTGTATGTGTACTTGATACAGACAGTGGCACCAAGTCACTTGACACTCGATGTTTGGCAACAGACAGGCCGTACAGAGAGTAATGTAGACAGATTTGTGTGACAGTATGTGCAGGTGTATGTGTACTTGATACAGACAGTGGCACCAAGCCACTTGACACTAGATGTTTGGCAACAGACAGGCCGTACAGAGAGTAATGTAGACAGATTTGTGTGACAGTATGTGCAGGTGTATGTGTACTTGATACAGACAGTGGCACCAAGCCACTTGACACTCGATGTTTGGCAACAGACAGGCCGTACAGACAGTAATGTAGACAGATTTGTGTGACAGTATGTGCAGGTGTATGTGTACTTGATACACACAGTGGCACCAAGCCACTTGACACTCGATGTTTGGCAACAGACAGGCCGTACAGACAGTAATGTAGACAGATTTGTGTGACAGTATGTGCAGGTGTATGTGTACTTGATACAGACAGTGGCACCAAGCCACTTGACACTTGATGTTTGGCAACAGACAGGCCGTACAGACAGTAATGTAGACAGATTGTGTGACAGTATGTGCAGGTGTATGTGTACTTGATACACACAGTGGCACCAAGCCAATTGACACTCGATGTTTGGCAACAGACAGGCCGTACAGACAGTAATGTAGACAGATTTGTGTGACAGTATGTGCAGGTGTATGTGTACTTGATACAGACAGTGGCACCAAGCCACATGACACTCGATGTTTGGCAACAGACAGGCCGTACAGACAGTAATGTAGACAGCTTTGTGTGACAGTATGTGCAGGTGTATGTGACAGTATGTGCAGGTGTATGTGACAGTATGTGCAGGTGTATGTGTACTTGATACAGACAGTGGCACCAAGCCACTTGACACTCGATGTTTGGCAACAGACAGGCCGTACAGACAGTAATGTAGACAGAATTTGTGTGACAGTATGTGCAGGTGTATGTGTACTTGATACAGACAGTGGCACCAAGCCACTTGACACTCGATGTTTGGCAACAGACAGGCCGTACAGAGAGTAATGTAGACAGATTTGTGTGACAGTATGTGCAGGTGTATGTGTACTTGATACAGACAGTGGCACCAAGCCACTTGACACTCGATGTTTGGCAACAGACAGGCCGTACAGACAGTAATGTAAACAGCTTTGTGTGACAGTATGTGCAGGTGTATGTGACAGTATGTGCAGGTGTATGTGACAGTATGTGCAGGTGTATGTGACAGTATGTGCAGGTGTATGTGTACTTGATACAGACAGTGGCACCAAGCCACTTGACACTCGATGTTTGGCAACAGACAGGCCGTACAGAGAGTAATGTAGACAGATTTGTGTGACAGTATGTGCAGGTGTATGTGTACTTGATACAGACAGTGGCACCAAGCCACTTGACACTCGATGTTTGGCAACAGACAGGCCGTACAGAGAGTAATGTAGACAGATTTGTGTGTGACAGTATGTGCAGGTGTATGTGTACTTGATACAGACAGTGGCACCAAGCCACTTGACACTCGATGTTTGGCAACAGACAGGCCGTACAGAGAGTAATGTAGACAGATTTGTGTGACAGTATGTGCAGGTGTATGTGTACTTGAGATACAGACAGTGGCACCAAGCCACTTGACACTCGATGTTTGGCAACAGACAGGCCGTACAGACAGTAATTGAAGTTTTAGTACAGATATTTGTGTGGACAGTATGTGCAGGTGTATGTGTACTTGATACACACAGTGGCACCAAGCCACTTGACACTCGATGTTTGGCAACAGACAGGCCGTACAGACAGTAATGTAGACAGATTTGTGTGACAGAAGTATGTGCAGGTGTATGTGTACTTGATACAGACAGTGGCACCAAGCCACTTGACACTTGATGTTTGGCAACAGACAGGCCGTACAGACAGTAATGTAGACAGATTTGTGTGACAGTATGTGCAGGTGTATGTGACAGTATGTGCAGGTGTATGTGTACTTGATACAGACAGTGGCACCAAGCCACTTGACACTGATGTTTGGCAACAGACAGGCCGTACAGACAGTAATGTAGACAGTTTGTGAGTGTGCATGTATGTGTGCAGGTGTATGTGACAGTATGTGCAGGTGTATGTGTACTTGATACAGACAGTGGCACCAAGCCACTTGACACTTGATGTTTGGCAACAGACAGGCCGTACAGACAGTAATGTAGACAGTGAGTTTGTGTGGGACAGTATGTGCAGGTGTATGTGACAGTATGTGCAGGTGTATGTGTACTTGATACAGACAGTGGCACCAAGCCACTTGACACTCGATGTTTGGCAACAGACAGGCCGTACAGACAGTAATGTAGACAGCTTTGTGTGACAGTATGTGCAGGTGTATGTGACAGTATGTGCAGGTGTATGTGACAGTACAGGTAGTAGCTGGAAAGGCAGACCCGACATGGCCACCCTCTCCTTTTTTTTTCCAATGGCTTGACAACCCCTTGGGGCCTAGGCCGCCTCATTATCGAGGCTTCACGATCACACTCAGACACACCACACTCGGTAGGACTCCTCTGGACGAGTGATCAGCCCGTCGCAGAGACCTCTACCTGACAACACACAACACTCACAACAGACAGACATCCATGCCCCCGGAGGGATTCGAACCCGCAATCCCTTTAAGCGAGCGGCCGCAGACCCACGCCTTAGACCGCGCGGCCACTGGGATCGGCCCACCCTCTCCTTTACCTACTGGTAATGAATATTACGTAATACCGGGCGGAACTTGGAAAATAAATGCATATTTATGAAACTTCACACCACATAACTTCACACCACATAACATCACACCACATAACTTCACACCACATAACTTCACACCACATAACTTCACACCAACCATAACTTGCACCCACATAATTCCACACCACATAACTTCACACCACATAAATTCACACCATCAACTTCACACCACATAACATCACACCCATAACTTCACACCACATAACATCACACCACATAACATCACACCACATAACTTCACACCACATAACTTCACACCACATAACTTCACACCACATAACTTCACACCACATAACTTCACACCACATAACTTCACACCACATAACTTCACACCACATAACTTCACACCACGTAACTTCACACCACATAACTTCACACCACAGTAACTTCACACCACGTAACTTCACACCACGTAACTTCACACCACAGTAACTTCACACCACATAACTTCACACCACATAACATTCACACCACATAACTTCACACCACGTAACTTCACACCACTAACTTCACACCACATAACTTCACACCACATAACTTCACACCACATAACTTCACACCACTAACTTCACACCACGTAACTTCACACCACGTAACTTCACACCACATAACTTCACACCACATAACTTCACACCACATAACTTCACACCACATAACTTCACACCACATAACTTCACACCACATAACTTCACACCACATAACTTCACACCACGTAACTTCACACCACAGTAACTTCACACCACGTAACTTCACACCACGTAACTTCACACCACGTAACTTCACACCACTAACTTCACACCACGTAACTTCACACCACGTAACTTCACACCACGATAACTTCACACCACGTAACTTCACACCACGTAACTTCACACCACATAACTTCACACCACATAACTTCACACCACATAACTTCACACCACATAACTTCACACCACATAACTTCACACCACATAACTTCACACCACATAACTTCACACCACATAACTTCACACCACATAACTTCACACCACATAACTTCACACCACATAACTTCACACCACATAACTTCACACCACATAACTTCACACCACATAACTTCACACCACGTAACTTCACACCACATAACTCCGCCATCCCTGCAGCGTCTCCACAACACATGTTTGCCAAACGTCAGCCTGCACGCTCCAGTTATGAAGCCTGTCACAGCAAACAGCAGACTATTTACATGTGTGTCAGTGACACTGCAATTTGTCGCTTGCTACTTGCTTTTGTACACCGTCTGTCTGTTTGGTATCGCTGTTGCTCTGTGCATTACATATGCACAGTGTCCGTGCCACAGAAACTGTGCATGTTACATATGCACAGTGTCTGTGTCACGGACAGTCTTACAAAGTTACACACTGGACCATCAGCTTCTGCATTAAACCGACTTATCACTCACTCGCATTTGGTACACTTCATTCAAACAACAACCATCAGCATATACACTTAGTTATTAATTCCATCTGTTCTACTGTAACTCCAACATGTTTCGACTATTAGATAACCATCGTCAGGGTGATAATATAGAGCTTACATCGAAAATTACAGAGTTTTTACATCAACCTGTATCCTGCATTACACATCGCATTATAAGAAGTCTACAGAGTGCAAATTTCTATTTTGTGATAGTCCTCTTCTCTCTCTCTCTCTCTTTATCTCTCTCTCTCTCTCTCTCTCTCTATATATATATATATATAATCAGGTATATTGATTGTAACTTCTAAAAGTTAAACATTCTTCGAACTGTTTAGTCAAAATCTGCTAACAGCATCAAAACTTCACCAGTTGATATGTGTACAGTCACGTACCTAAAGTCGTTGTAACGGCCGTAAACTTTTAATGCTTACACTTGCATAAATCGTGTTATCAGTGTATGTACTTAGGGTTCATGACTGCTCGACCCTTGAAGATGGGACCGATAGGCGTCCCAAAACGTCGGCAACAGACTACCAACCTAAGCTGCGTAAAATCCCAAAAGAGCGCAGACCCTCATACAGAAGCAACTCATACAGAATTTCATAAGAATCCGAAAAGCGGTTTAGTCGCTGATACTCAGTCACAGACGGACAGACGGACGACGTCGTTTTCGCATACAGCGTTCTTTTGTTTTGTAAAGAACGTTTAAATTTTTTTCGCTAACCGCGCGTACCTCGTAGAGAACTCACAGTCCAGTAAAAATGGTTGCCATAGCAATCATGGTGTAAAAGTGCGTACCTAACAGAGAACACAGCACGGTAACAATTGTTGCCATGGCAACCAAGGTGTGACTCACTCACTCACACCAAAGGTATTATTGCATACCATTCATTCATTCTGAAGTCTGTCTTACGACAGGTCCGTAACCTCTTCCAAAGCAAGTTCTCCACAGGGTGCGATCTAGTGCTTCCTCTTTCAATTTCCAGTATCTCCTCTTTTCCTTAAGGTCATCCAGTAGCTGCTTACTTCTTCTCCCTCGTCTTCCCCAAATTCTAACAAGCAACCGCGATTCCAGAAGTTTTATCGGTCTCCGATCAGAGCTGGCAATGTAAAAAATAATGAAAAGTACTGCACTGACACTACAAAGTACAGTGCACTACACAGGCACGCACATTAGACGTACTGCACTTGACATAACAGAAGTACAGTGCACTACACAGGCACTGCACAATTTAGACGTACTGCACTTGACACTAACAGAAGTACAGTGCACTACACAGGCACTGCACAATTTAGACGTACTGCACTTGACACTAACAGAAGTACAGTGCACTACACAGGCACTGCACAATTTAGACGTACCGCACTTGACACTAACAGAAGTACAGTGCACTACACAATTTAGACGTACTGCACTTGACACTAACAGAAGTACAGTGCACTACACAGGCACTGCACAATTTAGACGTACTGCACTTGACACTAACAGAAGTACAGTGCACTACACAGGCACGCACAATTTAGACGTACTGCACTTGACACTAACAGAAGTACAGTGCACTACACAGCACGCACAATTTAGACGTACCGCACTTGACACTAACAGAAGTACAGTGCACTACACAATTTAGACGTACTGCACTTGACACTAACAGAAGTACAGTGCACTACACAATTTAGACGTACTGCACTTGACACTAACAGAAGTACAGTGCACTACACAATTTAGACGTACTGCACTTGACACTAACAGAAGTACAGTGCACCACACAATTTAGACGTACTGCACTTGACACTAACAGAAGTACAGTGCACCACACAATTTAGACGTACTGCACTTGACACTAACAGAAGTACAGTGCACCACACAATTTAGACGTACTGCACTTGACACTAACAGAAGTACAGTGCACCACACAATTTAGACGTACTGCACTTGACACTAACAGAAGTACAGTATTTTAAAGTAACAGTATGGGAGAGAGAAAGTATACTGAATTGATCAGGTTCAGGATAGGTACAATTGTCGGGCTGTTGTGAATACGGTAATGAACGTTCGAGTTCCATAAAATGTAGAAAAAATTCTCGACTAGCTGAGGAACTATTAGCTTCTATAGAAGGTCTCTGCTCAATGGAGTTAGAGTTACGACACTCTTGTATTACAGGTTCCAGCCACTAAACAGCCACAACTCTGAACTTGACATTGACCGATACGCCGGTATAAACAGCACCTGCAGTTGGTGTCAACCGGTTGGAGGTTCTGCTGGCTTCCAGCAGCCTTGCTGGAGAACTTTGGCCTTCAGAAGTGCATAGTAGTCTATCTGTATGACACACAGCATGGGTGTGTTCGCACAAACACTTGTCATCTGGTGTGGCTGAAACTTACAGCAGTTTGCGTGGGCCTGCTACGGGCATCCTACAACAGGACACGTGCTCAGGTCAAACCAAGGACCAGAGACAGATGTGGCTTCACACGACGAAAAATCGCAGTTTATTGCAGCAATGTGTACCAGACACACGACTTCACGCGGGAAGAAATTTGAACTTATAGTCCGAAACGTCCACACAGGCTGTGGGGCCTTACAGCGTCATATTCAGTGGGTACAAGGAGCTCTTTAACTAGGAGTAAAGCGGCCGAAGGGTGACGATGACCGCACACGTGTATCTAGTGCCGAAGTTAAGAATTAAAGGAGCTATATCTCCACTCTGCCGATCCCAGTGGCCGCGCGGTCTAAGACGTCGGTCTACGGCCGATCGCTTACTGGGATTGTGGGTTCGAATCCCGCCGGGGGCATGTCTGTCTGTCTCTTGTGAGTGTTGTGTGTTGTCAGGTAGAGGTCTCTGCGACGGGCTGATCACTCGTCCAGAGGAGTCCTACCGAGTGTGGTGTGTCTAAAGTGTGATCGTGAGGCCTCGAAAAATGAGGCGGCCTAGGCCCCCAAGGGGCTGTCGAGCTATTGAAAAAAAAAAAAATATAGCTCCACTCTTCCACACGCTTTCATGGCACAACTTCACCTTCACCTTCATCTGTTACAACTTCAGCAGCAGCCCTTCATGGACGTCAGTCAACCCGCAGTCTGTCCTTACAACATGAACATACATACATAGCCTGACAGGCAAGCCGAGCGCTGTACAGTCCAGCCTGACACACTACAGCTGCTGCGTTCCCACGACCGGTATATTTGACATATGTGCCAATAACTGAGCATTGTACGAGGAGCCTGGTAAATAAGTGTCATGTTGTTCCCACGACTGGTTTATTTGGCAGACATTCGCACTCGCTCAGAGCTCGGGGCAAAATATCTAGCCTTGTGAACGAGTCGTGGGAATTGGCGATTGCCATGACTTGTGTCACCTTTATCGACAGCAGGTGGGAAACGAACAGGAGGACAATGTTTGTCAAATATACAAGTTGTAGGAACGGTTTTTTGTTGTTGTGAAGGGCCCGCAGCAGAAGCTACGTACGCACCGCAGCTTTAAGGCTTATTGTACAACCCTGTGACGAAGATGATTAGTGTTTTTTCGTTTTTCCGTGTAATGGAGCACCGGTGGAATGAAATTGACACGTGAAAACCGAAGTACTCGGGGGGAAAAACCTGTTCCAGTCTCACTGTGTCTACCACAAATCCCACATGGACTGCGCCGGGATCGAACCCGGGCCTCTGCGGTCGCGGTGAGAGGCCGGCGACTAACCGCCTGAACCGTGCCTACGTAACTAACTTCATAAAGCACAGTTTTGTCTAAGAAGCTGACAGTTTCTCAGCTAGTGAAGAAATTTCCCGCATTTTATAAACCCGTGTTCACAACAGACTGCCACTTGAGGCTTTCCTAAGCCAGATTAATCCACTCTACGCCCTCCCATTAATTTTTAATATCACTTAATATTATGCTCCCATTTAAGCCTTGGTCTTCCACGTTGTCTCCTTCCGGTTTGTCACTAAACCCTTAATGCACTTCTGTTGTCCCTCGTACACGGAAAATGCTCCGTCCACCTTAATCTCTTTAAGCACTTGTGGAATTAATGACAACTGTACTTACGCACTGATTTACGAGGGCTAGTCAAAAAAGAGTGAGAATGAATTTATTACTCAGCAAATACGTTAGGCAGAGTCCAACTTGATACGGTCTTTTTCAAAGTAGTCCCCATCGAGCTGTATGCACTTGGTCCAACGTGTCTGCCAGTCCTGGAAGACGTGCTGGAACCCATTTTTTGACATCGTCTTCAGAACCGCCTCCGCCCTCTTCAGAACGGCCGTTGAGGAGTCGAAACGCTAGCCCCGCAGCTCCGATTTCAGGCGAGGAAACAGAAAAAAGTCACACGGAGCAAGGCCGGGCTGTACGGAGGGTGCGGCACACATTCGATGTTTTTTCGGGCAGTGACAGTTTTGAAGACCCTGGCCGAACACATCCGACGAAAACGCCCTGAGCTGCATCCATCTCGTTGGCGCCTACACCACGATAATGCACGCCCTCACGTTTCGAACGTTGTTGCCCAATATTTAGCCCGAAAAAACATCGAATGTGTGCCACACCCTCCGTACAGCCCGGACCTTGCTCCGTGTGACTTTTTTCTGTTTCCTCGCCTGAAATCGGAGCTGCGGGGCCAGCGTTTCGACTCCTCAACGGCCGTTCTGAAGAGGGCGGAGGCGGTTCTGAAGACGATGTCAAAAAATGGGTTCCAGCACGTCTTCCAGGACTGGCAGACACGTTGGACCAAGTGCATACAGCTCGATGGGGACTACTTTGAAAAAGACCATATCAAGTTGGACTCTGCCTAACGTATTTGCTGAGTAATAAATTCATTCTCACTCTTTTTTGACTAGCCCTCGTATAACCAGATCTGTGCAACAGTATGGATAATACAAAATCGGTCAGAAAATAAGTTTACGTGCCGTATTACTTCGTAAATAAAGAACCTACACCAATTGTGACTACATCAGGAGAATTCCTCGTCGAGCGACTAGCAACAGATCACAGCGGTAACGCAAGATCTTGGCGGTCGCAAAGGTAAAGTCTATCGCGAGTTGTAAACAGTTGTAATGCGATGGCTGATATCAGGCAGTACGGTCTGATATCAACTGGAAATGGGGAAACTTGTCCCACGATGTAGTAAATAATTCTGGCGGGAATTGTGTGAAAGTTTGGTGGGTTAATAATGCGAGTAAATGTGAGCTGTTCTTACTGGAGCAGGAAATAAAGGTGCACTTTAAGTGTACTTCCTGACAGAACCTTGCACTTAAAGTTGGAAACAACTGACTGAGGGTAGTGAACCGTAACGAACTGAGCGTGGCTCACACTGAGTTCTACTGCGTGGACACGTGAAGTCAGTAACACGTCACGTACCTGAATCAGTCAACACTGCAGCATGGAGAACATCACGTCACCAGTTTCTGTCAGCGATTATGAATTATTTGTATAAAAACATACTTTTCATTTGAGCGTTCATTAACCATTTAAGGAATGAGATTAAACCTGAAATGTGTATAAAGACTCGGTTTCGTACCGCGCAGTAAACACACTACGTCACAGTTATACAAACCAGTCAGTTAATGCTGTACAGTGAAATAATCGTTGTTTGTTCTGAGATCCACACAAAACACATAAATACAGTCCGTACCGCGCAGTAAACACACTCCGTCTCAGTTATACAAACCAGTCAGTTAATGTTGTACAGTGAAATAATCGCTGTTTGTTCTGAGATCCACACAAAACACATAAATACAGTCCGTACCGCGCAGTAAACACACTCCGTCTCAGTTATACAAACCAGTCAGTTAATGCTGTACAGTGAAATAATCGCTGTTTGTTCTGAGATCCACACAAAACACATAAATACAGTCCGTACCGCGCAGTAAACACACTACGTCTCAGTTATACAAACCAGTCAGTTAATGCTGTACAGTGAAATAATCGCTGTTTGTTCTGAGATCCACACAAAACACATAAATACAGTCCGTACCGCGCAGTAAACACACTCCGTCTCAGTTATACAAACCAGTCAGTTAATGTTGTACAGTGAAATAATCGCTGTTTGTTCTGAGATCCACACAAAACACATAAATACAGTCCGTACCGCGCAGTAAACACACTCCGTCTCAGTTATACAAACCAGTCAGTTAATGTTGTACAGTGAAATAATCGCTGTTTGTTCTGAGATCCACACAAAACACATAAATACAGTCCGTACCGCGCAGTAAACACACTACGTCTCAGTTATACAAACCAGTCAGTTAATGCTGTACAGTGAAATAATCGCTGTTTGTTCTGAGATCCACACAAAACACATAAATACAGTCCGTACCGCGCAGTAAACACACTCCGTCTCAGTTATACAAACCAGTCAGTTAATGCTGTACAGTGAAATAATCGCTGTTTGTTCTGAGATCCACACAAAACACATAAATACAGTCCGTACCGCGCAGTAAACACACTCCGTCTCAGTTATACAAACCAGTCAGTTAATGTTGTACAGTGAAATAATCGCTGTTTGTTCTGAGATCCACACAAAACACACAAATACACTGTGTGGGCAGAACGTAGAATTTGTGAATGTTAAACATGGTGGTATATATAGTAACCACTGGGCTTTAAATGGTCAAAGCAAAGTACTCTGCAGTCCACTACGGCGTATCAATATTCTAGTAGAGCTTAGTCTGTGTATGTGACAACCTTCTGTCAAACGTCATGCAGTCTGTACGTGCGTATTGTCATCAAGTTGTAAATAACCAAACATGGAGGTGTGCAGATCTGTCCTTACGTCTCTAATTTCTTCTCTATTCTGATTTTTTGAAGCGTGTTATTTAACGACGCTGTCAGTTGCTAATATTATACAGTGTCGGTGGTAATGAATGAGTATTGAGCATTGGTGGAATGATACTGACAGGGGAAAACCGAAGTGCCCTCAGTGAAACCTGTCCCAGTGCCACACTGTTAACAGCAAATCTCCCACGGACTGCCCTGGGATCGGAACCCGGGCCGCCGCGGTGAGAGGCCTGAGAACTGACACGGTCCCTCTTCTGGTAATTCATACCGCTGTACTGATTAACAGGACTGTATATCTGATAGCCGCGTTCTGTTGTTTTCCAGGATGGAGTCTCGCGTTATGCAGTCGTCGGCTGTCTTCAGGCACCAACCAATCAGGTTTCAGCTCTCAAGGAAGTGATCATTGCACAACACGAGGGTAAGCTCACCTCAGTTACAATAGATTCGTAAACTAATTAAAATTCTACTTAATTGTACTAATTTGCTTTTAACACGCAGAAGGCATGTGAAAGCACAGCATATAATTCTCATGACAAGACGCAGTTTCGTTTTATGACATCAAACACCAATGTTTGATGTCATAATGCCATTTAAACAAGAACCTGCGAAAAAATGTACAATTTCAATGTGTTAACCCGTTAAATACTAAGTGAAAGTTTTTTTTATCCAATTTCCTCGATTTCCGAAACAGTTTTGCTTTTTGTAAGGTTCCCAAGCTTCGCCCGTTTGTCCTTCTGGTAAGAACAGCGTGTAGATGCAGAAGTGTACGGAGCATTGGTGCACTAGGACTGAGGCCTTGGAAATGAAGACTCACCTAATTACTTAGCCACTGCGCAAAGCCCGATTATTTTATTGTTTCGTGTGACGGCTTTATTATAAGTGACATGGGCATTGTTCATGAAATAACAGAGTAATGTTGGCAGGACTGACAGTCATGTTATTCCAACTTACGCAACATTATTAATCTACTCTGAACATAATCATGTCAGCGACTATAGACTGACATGATAGTTACTAGGAGAAGTGAAAATGGGAACTTCAGTGATTATCAGGAAGATGGCAGTGTTTTACTTCCCTTATTTCGATAATGGCTTAAGAAAAACTTTCGGCAAGAAAACCCGGATGTGGTCCACTGAAATACTATCTTGACTTAACCTGCGAGGTAAAGAAACCTCACAACAGTCTTTTTAGAATTCGACTTCACGTCTCTTATCACCTTCGGCAAGTAAAACAACGAGTTGAGGCAGCTAAGTAAGTCCTATGACATTATTCAAATGTACAATGTTATTATATAAAAACTGTAACCCAGTAGGTTATCCTTGCGGTAACGATCAGTCTTATGTGTAAGAAGTGATCGGTCTGAGTATCGGCAGGCACACTGACTATCTTCAGTGATCGGTCTGAGTATGGGCAGGACACACCGACTATCTTCAGTTCTCGGTCTGAGTATCGGCAGGCACACCGACTATCTTCAGTGCTCGGTCTGAGTATCGGCAGGCACACCGACTATCTTCAGTGCTCGGTGTGAGTATCGGCAGGCACACCGACTATCTTCAGTGCTCGGTCTGAGTATCGGCAGGCACACCGACTATCTTCAGTGCTCGGTCTGAGTATCGCAGGCACACCGACTATCTTCAGTGCTCGGTCTGAGTATCGCAGGCACACCGACTATCTTCAGTGATCGGTCTGAGTATCGGCAGGCACACCGACTATCTTCAGTGCTCGGTCTGAGTATCGGCAGGCACACCGACTATCTTCAGTGATCGGTCTGAGTATCGGCAGACACACCGACTATCTTCAGTTCTCGGTCTGAGTATCGGCAGGCACACCGACTATCTTCAGTTGCTCGGTCTGAGTATCGCAGGCACACCGACTATCTTCAGTGCTCGGTCTGAGTATCGGCAGGCACACCGACTATCTTCAGTGCTCGGTCTGAGTATCGGCAGGCACACCGACTATCTTCAGTGATCGGTCTGAGTATCGGCAGGCACACCGACTATCTTCAGTGCTCGGTCTGAGTATCGGCAGGCACACCGACTATCTTCAGTGATCGGTCTGAGTATCGGCAGACACACCGACTATCTTCAGTGATCGGTCTGAGTATCGGCAGGCACACCGACTATCTTCAAGTATTGTGGGGTTTTTCTCAGTCCCACAGCCAAATGACAGGACAGTCCTACCGCGCCCCTCCCCAACCACTCAAATCCATCTTTCCCCAGTCACCCTATCATTTATGGTACAGTCTGGGGCACTGGCAGCACCGTAACAACTACACGGACTGGGTCATGCCATGGCTCAGGTGGATAGTCGCCGGATTTTCATTGCATAAGTACAGGTTCGATCCCAGGTCAGTCCATGTGGAATTTGTGATGGATAAAATGACACTGGGAATGGTTCCTCTCCCAGTACTTCAGTTTCCCCTGTCAGTATCATTCCACCAATGCTCCATACTCATTCATACATCTACCACCAACGCTGTATAATGTTCCTCTCCCAGCACTTCAGTTTCCCCTGTCAGTATCATTCCACCAATGCTCCATACTCATTCATACATCTACCACCAACGCTGTATAATGTTCCTCTCCCAGTACTTCAGTTTCCCCTGTCAGTATCATTCCACCAATGCTCCATACTCATTCATACATCTACCACCAAAGCTGTATAATGTTTCTCTCCCAGTACTTCAGTTTTCCCCTGTCAGTATCATTCCACCAATGCTCCATACTCATTCATACATCTACCACCAACGCTGTATAATGTTCCTCTCCCAGCACTTCAGTTTCCCCTGTCAGTATCATTCCACCAATGCTCCATACTCATTCATACATCTACCACCAACGCTGTATAATGTTTCTCTCCCAGTACTTCAGTTTTCCCCTGTCAGTATCATTCCACCAATGCTCCATACTCATTCATACATCTACCACCAACGCTGTATAATGTTTCTCTCCCAGTACTTCAGTTTCCCCTGTCAGTATCATTCCACCAATGCTCCATACTCATTCATACATCTACCACCGACGCTGTATAATGTTTCTCTCCCAGTACTTCAGTTTCCCCTGTCAGTATCATTCCACCAATGCTCCATACTCATTCATACATCTACCACCAACGCTGTATAATGTTTCTCTCCCAGTACTTCAGTTTCCCCTGTCAGTATCATTCCACCAATGCTCCATACTCATTCATACATCTACCACCAACGCTGTATAATGTTTCTCTCCCAGTACTTCAGTTTCCCCTGTCAGTATCATTCCACCAATGCTCCATACTCATTCATACATCTACCACCAACGCTGTATAATGTTTCTCTCCCAGTACTTCAGTTTCCCCTGTCAGTATCATTCCACCAATGCTCCATACTCATTCATACATCTACAACCAACGCTATATAATGTTTCTCTCCCAGTACTTCAGTTTCCCCTGTCAGTATCATTCCACCAATGCTCCATACTCATTCATACATCTACCACCAACGCTGTATAATGTTTCTCTCCCAGTACTTCAGTTTCCCCTGTCAGTATCATTCCACCAATGCTCCATACTCATTCATACATCTACCACCAACGCTGTATAATGTTTCTCTCCCAGTACTTCAGTTTCCCCTGTCAGTATCATTCCACCAATGCTCCATACTCATTCATACATCTACCACCGACGCTGTATAATGTTTCTCTCCCAGTACTTCAGTTTCCCCTGTCAGTATCATTCCACCAATGCTCCATACTCATTCATACATCTACCACCAACGCTGTATAATGTTTCTCTCCCAGTACTTCAGTTTCCCCTGTCAGTATCATTCCACCAATGCTCCATACTCATTCATACATCTACCACCAACGCTGTATAATGTTTCTCTCCCAGTACTTCAGTTTCCCCTGTCAGTATCATTCCACCAATGCTCCATACTCATTCATACATCTACCACCGACGCTGTATAATGTTTCTCTCCCAGTACTTCAGTTTCCCCTGTCAGTATCATTCCACCAATGCTCCATACTCATTCATACATCTACCACCAACGCTGTATAATGTTTCTCTCCCAGTACTTCAGTTTCCCCTGTCAGTATCATTCCACCAATGCTCCATACTCATTCATACATCTACCACCAACGCTGTATAAGTTTCTCTCCCAGTACTTCAGTTTCCCCTGTCAGTATCATTCCACCAATGCTCCATACTCATTCACACATCTACAACCAACGCTATATAATGTTCTCTCCCAGTACTTCAGTTTCCCCTGTCAGTATCATTCCACCAATGCTCCATACCATTCATACATCTACCACCGACGCTGTATAATGTTTCTCTCCCAGTATTCAGTTTCCGTCAGTTCATTCCACCAATGCTCAACTATTCATCATCTACACCAACCTATATGTTTCTCCCAGTACTCATTCCCTGTCAGTACATTCCACCAATCTCCATACATCACCATACACCAACGCTATATAATGTTTCTCTCCCAGTACTTCAGTTTCCCCTGTCAGTATCATTCCACCAATGCTCCATACTCATTCATACATCTACACCAACGCTTATAATGTTTCTCTCCCAGTACTTCAGTTTCCCCTGTCAGTATCATTCCACCAATGCTCCATACATCATTCATACATCTACACCAACGCTGTATAATGTTTCTCTCCCAGTACTTCAGTTTCCCCTGTCAGTATCATTCCACCAATGCTCCATACTCATTACATCCCTCTACCACCAACGCTGTATAATGTTTCTCTCCCAGTACTTCAGTTTCCCCTGTCAGTATCATTCCACCAATGCTCCATACTCATTCATCACATCTACCACCGACGCTGTATAATGTTTCTCTCCCAGTACTTCAGTTTCCCCTGTCAGTATCATTCCACCAATGCTCCATACTCATTCAACATCTACCACCACGCTGTATAATGTTTCTCTCCCAGTACTTCAGTTTCCCCTGTCAGTATCATTCCACCAATGCTCCATACTCATTCATACATCTACCACCGACGCTGTATAATGTTTCTCTCCCAGTACTTCAGTTTCCCCTGTCAGTATCATTCCACCAATGCTCCATACTCATTCAACATCTACCACCACGCTGTATAATGTTTCTCTCCCAGTACTTCAGTTTCCCCTGTCAGTATCATTCCACCAATGCTCCATACACATTCATACATCTACCACCAACGCTGTATAATGTTTCTCTCCCAGTACTTCAGTTTCCCCTGTCAGTATCATTCCACCAATGCTCCATACTCATTCATACATCTACCACCACGCTGTATAATGTTTCTCTCCCAGTACTTCAGTTTCCCCTGTCAGTATCATTCCACCAATGCTCCATACTCATTCATACCATCACCACCAACGCTGTATAATGTTTTCTCCCAGTACTTCAGTTTTCCCCTGTCAGTATCATTCCACCAATGCTCCATACTCATTCATACATCTACCACCAACGCTGTATAATGTTTCTCTCCCAGTACTTCAGTTTCCCCTGTCAGTATCATTCCACCAATGCTCCATACTCATTCATACATCTACCACCAACGCTGTATAATGTTTCTCTCCCAGTACTTCAGTTTCCCCTGTCAGTATCATTCCACCAATGCTCCATACTCATTCATACATCTACCACCAACGCTGTCTAATGTTTCTCTCCCAGTACTTCAGTTTCCCCTGTCAGTATCATTCCACCAATGCTCCACACTCATTCATACACTACGCTACACTATCTCAGCTATTGACAGCTTCGTTAAATAACACATGTAAAGGACACGACATTTTTCTCCAGGCAGAGAAGTAAAAGCAACTTACGGTGACACCAGCTTGTGCCAAATACTTGTACCTAAAAAGCAACAAACGCCATTGTACACAACGCATTTGGATACAGACAGAGAGGCTAGAAACAGCTGCACAACAATGCAAGTGATATTAGTTGATATTACCTGCAATATTGTGCATTACACCTTCTTATGAAATATTGTGCAGCCTAACGACAGCTTAATTAAAAGCCGAAACATGTAGCTGTTTTTAGGTTCTCTGTATCAGATACGTATTGTTTGGTTCTGTATAGGAGAAGTACTGTATCTACGCCATAACAGCTATCTGAGTGAAAAATGACAAGTGACTGTCTCAGAGAGAGTTAGGCTACTTTGAATACTTAACAACAGACAGATCGTGACTAATTTGCGTGTCACTACTAACTGATATGCCAATTGTGCTTATTTCAGCAACTTACCCATACACTGCACAATGATTCGACATTAATACGTACAAATACACAAAGAACAGTTCAAATACAAATTCGTCTATGCAGCACACAGTGACCACTCAGACAACACTGAGAACTTAACTCAAGCAGCGCGTCGATACTGTCCGTCTGCTTTCTCTTATTATCCTCTCAGCCACCTCGCCTCTTGAGTTGGCGGCGTGGGCAGAGACTTACTGCAACAGGACTGTATGACAGGACACAGACGTGGGCAGAGACTTACTGCAACAGGACTGTATGACAGGACACAGACGTGGGCAGAGACTTACTGCAACAGGACTGTATGACAGGACACAGACGTGGGCAGAGACTTACTGCAACAGGACTGTATGACAGGACACAGACGTGGGCAGAGACTTACTGCAACAGGACTGTATGACAGGACACAGACGTGGGCAGAGACTTACTGCAACAGGACTGTATGACAGGACACAGACGTGGGCAGAGACTTACTGCAACAGGACTGTATGACAGGACACAGACGTGGGCAGAGACTTACTGCAACAGGACTGTATGACAGGACACAGACGTGGGCAGAGACTTACTGCAACAGGACTGTATGACAGGACACAGACGTGGGCAGAGACTTACTGCAACAGGACTGTATGACAGGACACAGACGTGGGCAGAGACTTACTGCAACAGGACTGTATGACAGGACACAGACGTGGGCAGAGACTTACTGCAACAGGACTGTATGACAGGACACAGACGTGGGCAGAGACTTACTGCAACAGGACTGTATGACAGGACACAGACGTGGGCAGAGACTTACTGCAACAGGACTGTATGACAGGACACAGACGTGGGCAGAGACTTACTGCAACAGGACTGTATGACAGGACACAGACGTGGGCAGACACTTACTGCAACAGGACTGTATGACAGGACACAGACGTGGGCAGAGACTTACTGCAACAGGACTGTATGACAGGACACAGACGTGGGCAGACACTTACTGCAACAGGACTGTATGACAGGACACAGACGTGGGCAGAGACTTACTGCAACAGGACTGTATGACAGGACACAGACGTGGGCAGAGACTTACTGCAACAGGACTGTAGGCAGGACACAGACGTGAGCAGAGACTTACTGCAACAGGACTGTATGACAGGACACATACGTGGGCAGAGACTTACTGCAACAGGACTGTATGACAGGACACAGACGTGGGCAGAGACTTACTGCAACAGGACTGTATGACAGGACACAGACGTGGGCAGAGACTTACTGCAACAGGACTGTATGACAGGACACAGACGTGGGCAGAGACTTACTGCAACAGGGCTGTATGACAGGACACAGACGTGGGCAGAGACTTACTGCAACAGGACTGTATGACAGGACACAGACGTGGGCAGAGACTTACTGCAACAGGACTGTATGACAGGACACAGACGTGGGCAGAGACTTACTGCAACAGGACTGTATGACAGGACACAGACGTGGGCAGAGACTTACTGCAACAGGACTGTATGACAGGACACAGACGTGGGCAGAGACTTACTGCAACAGGACTGTATGACAGGACACAGACGTGGGCAGAGACTTACTGCAACAGGAATGTATGACAGGACACAGACGTGGGCAGAGACTTACTGCAACAGGACTGTATGACAGGATACAGACGTGGGCAGAGACTTACTGCAACAGGACTGTATGACAGGACACAGACGTGGGCAGAGACTTACTGCAACAGGACTGTATGACAGGACACAGACGTGGGCAGAGACTTACTGCAACAGGACTGTATGACAGGACACAGACGTGGGCAGAGACGTACTGCAACAGGACTGTATGACAGGACACAGACGTGGGCAGAGACTTACTGCAACAGGACTGTATGACAGGATACAGACGTGGGCAGAGACTTACTGCAACAGGACTGTATGACAGGACACAGACGTGGGCAGAGACTTACTGCAACAGGACTGTATGACAGGACACAGACATGGGCAGAGACTTACTGCAACAGGGCTGTATGACAGGACACAGACATGGGCAGAGACTTGCTGAAACAGGACTGTATGACAGGACACAGACATGGGCAGAGACTTGCTGAAACAGGACTGTATGACAGGACACAGACGCTTCCCTGCCAATGAATCTGTTACGTACGAATGACAGTGCAATGATCCAAAAGTTCCAGACCACTAAGCGAAGCACTGCGGAAGAACCTACGGGCTGGACGTTCCGGGGATCGAATCCCGGTCGGGGCGAGATTTTCGGCACTCGTCCAGACCAGCCCTGGGGCCTACCCAGCCTCCTGTACAATGGGTACGGTGTCATTCCCGGGGGTAAAGCGGGTATAACCGGGTTCGACTGTATTTTGTATTCCTTTAATACAGCGTCATGAAATAACCGAATATACAGATAAACAGACTTGCTGATATAAGAAAGTAAGGACTTCCTGTAACGAGAGAAATCGACCCTCAGGCCGGAATGGGTCGCTAACGTCGTGACTAAAGATGAGACACGTCTGCTGAGCTAACCGGTCTGAAGTGACGGTCCTTATCCCAGAAAACTTTTCATGTACTTTCATAACATCTCATGTTTCACTGAGTGTTAGAATTGTCAAACACATGCTAATCGCAAACACAAACACATCTCTGTTCTGTTAGAAGCATTACCACACTGCGTCTGTCTCTACCCGCAGGCTGCGGCGGTCAAAGGCCTGCACACAGCTTTCCTCCTCCTACGATGTACTTACGGTATAGGTCTTCCGACGATTCGTGAGCTGTGGGCGGGCGTGACTGTGTTCCCCCTTTTCACCCGCCACGCCACACAGTATGACGTGGATTGGCGGGGAAGGCGAGCACACTGTTAGCCACGGCCGCCCACAGCCCACGAGTCGTCGTAAGACCTATACATGAGCCCACTTGGCCTTCTTTAACTCGCACAAATGTAAATTTAAACTCTCGGACGATTTCGCTAGCTTTCGTAATGGAAATGTCTTATTTGACATGTTTACTGTGAATTCGTTTATGACTGCTGCTGAGATGAAAGGTCGGAGGTCACAGCCTTATTATTTGACATATATTGCTAGCGTTGATAACTGATTTGGTCAGACAGGAATGGGCTGACAAACGAACCAATACTTTTTAGCTTGTCAGCCAAAGGCAAACCAAATGTTAATACCAGCTATGTGCTTCTGTCTTAGTGCCTACGACAGACAGTAGCAACGTTGTCAATATGTCGGACAGATGTCACGATCAGCACTGAATAATGACTTGGGAAGGAAGTGGGAGTAAAAGGCTGTGGCCTCATTTGAGGTTTTATCCCAGAATTTGACTGGAAGGACTGAGAAAACCACGTCAGGCCAACAGGCGCGAGGAAGTTTCAAACACTGAAGTGTTTAATATATGTGTCTCTCTTGACTGCCATTACATATATGTTCTACTGGACCAAGGAAATTAAATTACATAAACCGCGGCTATTTAAATGACATTTAAGAAGAAAGGCTAACTGGATTGGGCACATTTTGGGTAGGAACTGCCTTCTAAAACATGTGATTGAAGGAAAGGTAGAAGGAAGGATAGAAATGACGGGAAGACGAGGGAGAAGGCGTAAGCAGCTACTGGATGACTTTAAGGGAAAGAGAAGATACTGGAAATTGAAAGAGGAAGCACTAGATCGCACCATTTGGAGAACTCGCTTTGGAAGAAGCTACGGACCTGTCGTAAGACAGACTGCAGAATGAACTCTGGGAAGTTAGTTCGCTTGGCCAGTGGGCTATACGATTACGTATGACGCGTCCATTGTAGTGTGTTTATAGTTATAACACAGCAATAACTCATTAAAAATAGCACAAAAGTAAAACTAAATGAAGGATTATCACGGGGCGAAACATGTTTAAGAAAAAAAAAATACAATTCATATAGTAATACAACCCAATTCATAAGTGTGCTGAGACTTGGAAGTATTTATTCAATCACGGTGCTCCAATCTAACAAACTTATAAAGTCCTACAGCAACACAATGCGCCAGCAGTAATTAACGTGTTGTTTCTCGAGTCAGTCGGCAGCATCTCGCAGGCCACATGCGGCCTGCGGGCTGCTAGTTGAAGACGCATGACATATAACATTTGTGTCGCTGACTGACATATCAAATCAGCACTCGACGTGACATTAACCCTTTAAAGATTAAAATAACCTAATATATATATAAACATTCAGTTCGTACCGTGCAATAAACACACTCCGTCTCAGTTATACTGCGCGGTAGGAACTGAATATATAAAATTCAGTTTATCCCTTTAAAGCCCAGTAGTTACTATACGTACCACCAGGTTTAACATTCATAAATTCTACGTTCTGCCCACACAGTGTATTATGTGTTTTGTGTGGATCTCAGAACAAACAGCGATTATTTCACTGTACAGCATTAACTGACTGGTTTGTATAACTGAGACGGAGTGTGTTTACTGCGCGGTACGGACTGTATTTATGTGTTTTGTGTGGATTTGAGAACAAACAGCGATTATTTCACTGTACAACATTAACTGACTGGTTTGTATAACTGAGACGGAGTGTGTTTACTGCGCGGTACGGACTGCATTTATGTGTTTTGTGTGGATCTCAGAACAAACAGCGATTATTTCACTGTACAACATTAACTGACTGGTTTGTATAACTGAGACGGAGTGTGTTTTACTGCGCGGTACGGACTGTATTTATGTGTTTTGTGTGGATCTCAGAACAAACAGCGATTATTTCACTGTACAGCATTAACTGACTGGTTTGTATAACTGAGACGGAGTGTGTTTACTGCGCGGTACGGACTGTATTTATGTGTTTTGTGTGGATCTCAGAACAAACAACGATTATTTCACTGTACAACATTAACTGACTGGTTTGTATAACTGAGACGGAGTGTGTTTACTGCGCGGTACGAGCTGTATTTATGTGTTTTGTGTGGATTTGAGAACAAACAGCGATTATTTCACTGTACAACATTAACTGACTGGTTTGTATAACTGAGACGGAGTGTGTTTACTGCGCGGTACGGACTGTATTTATGTGTTTTGTGTGGATCTCAGAACAAACAGCGATTATTTCACTGTACAACATTAACTGACTGGTTTGTATAACTGAGACGGAGTGTGTTTACTGCGCGGTACGGACTGTATTTATGTGTTTTGTGTGGATCTCAGAACAAACAGCGATTATTTCACTGTACAGCATTAACTGACTGGTTTGTATAACTGAGACGGAGTGTGTTTACTGCGCGGTACGGACTGTATTTATGTGTTTTGTGTGGATCTCAGAACAAACAACGATTATTTCACTGTACAACATTAACTGACTGGTTTGTATAACTGAGACGGAGTGTGTTTACTGCGCGGTACGAGCTGTATTTATGTGTTTTGTGTGGATCTCAGAACAAACAGCGATTATTTCACTGTACAGCATTAACTGACAGGTTTGTATAACTGAGACGGAGTGTGTTTACTGCGCGGTACGGACTGTATTTATGTGTTTTGTGTGGATCTCAGAACAAAAAGCGATTATTTCACTGTACAGCATTAACTGACTGGTTTGTATAACTGAGACGGAGTGTGTTTACTGCGCGGTACGGACTGTATTTATGTGTTTTGTGTGGATCTCAGAACAAAAAGCGATTATTTCACTGTACAACATTAACTGACTGGTTTGTATAACTGAGACGGAGTGTGTTTACTGCGCGGTACGGACTGTATTTATGTGTTTTGTGTGGATCTCAGAACAAAAAGCGATTATTTCACTGTACAACATTAACTGACTGGTTTGTATAACTGAGACGGAGTGTGTTTACTGCGCGGTACGGACTGTATTTATGTGTTTTGTGTGGATCTCAGAACAAAAAGCGATTATTTCACTGTACAACATTAACTGACTGGTTTGTATAACTGAGACGGAGTGTGTTTACTGCGCGGTACGGACTGTATTTATGTGTTTTGTGTGGATCTCAGAACAAAAAGCGATTATTTCACTGTACAGCATTAACTGACTGGTTTGTATAACTGAGACGGAGTGTGTTTACTGCGCGGTACGGACTGTATTTATGTGTTTTGTGTGGATCTCAGAACAAAAAGCGATTATTTCACTGTACAGCATTAACTGACTGGTTTGTATAACTGAGACGGAGTGTGTTTACTGCGCGGTACGGACTGTATTTATGTGTTTTGTGTGGATCTCAGAACAAACAGCGATTATTTCACTGTACAACATTAACTGACTGGTTTGTATAACTGAGACGGAGTGTGTTTACTGCGCGGTACGGACTGTATTTATGTGTTTTGTGTGGATCTCAGAACAGACAGCGATTATTTCACTGTACAACATTAACTGACTGGTTTGTATAACTGAGACGGAGTGTGTTTACTGCGCGGTACGGACTGTATTTATGTGTTTTGTGTGGATCTCAGAACAAACAGCGATTATTTCACTGTACAACATTAACTGACTGGTTTGTATAACTGAGACGGAGTGTGTTTACTGCGCGGTACGGACTGTATTTATGTGTTTTGTGTGGATCTCAGAACAAACAACGATTATTTCACTGTACAACATTAACTGACTGGTTTGTATAACTGAGACGGAGTGTGTTTACTGCGCGGTACGAGCTGTATTTATGTGTTTTGTGTGGATCTCAGAACAAACAGCGATTATTTCACTGTACAGCATTAACTGACTGGTTTGTATAACTGAGACGGAGTGTGTTTACTGCGCGGTACGGACTGTATTTATGTGTTTTGTGTGGATCTCAGAACAAACAGCGATTATTTCACTGTACAGCATTAACTGACTGGTTTGTATAACTGAGACGGAGTGTGTTTACTGCGCGGTACGATCTGCGTCTTTAAATATAAATTGCGGTCAATCTTAGAGCGAACGCTCCATACTCATTGCATCTACACGTTGCTCTTACCAGAAGGACAAACGAGGAAAGCTTTGGAACCTTCCAAAACGCAATCGGAGAGGATTGGATAGATAAGTATTTTCACTTGGTGTTTAAAGGTCAACACCCTGCGAGCCTGCACCTATAGCCTCTGAACAGGCCTGCGTGTCAGGACACCGGGCTACACGTACGAGTATGTCGTTGCTAAGGTCACACCGCATGCGACAACCCTCTCATTGTAGCATCTCGTTAATGACGTCAGAGAGACAAGCGTTCGCTTTGAGGTTCGTTTCGAGACTTCTAAAAAAAAGAAGACAGACTTTAAACATCGTCTGGAATCGTAAGCAGAAAAATGTACGTAATGTCGCTGTTGCAGATGCCTGTAAATACCGACATTTATGCGTCAGCATATCCCAGTTGCCACCGTTTATGCTATGCGTGGTAAAGTCACTGGCCGTTGGGACAGGTTCTGCGACATCGCAATCAAAACTGAGAGCCAAAGAGATTCAAGCGCAAAGCAGAGTTCCCAGTGTAGCGTCGTGTCAGAACTCGAATACCGCGTGACATACTCAGCCTTCAGACGACTCTGTAAGTGCGTCGCAGTGGATGATTCAGCGTACCAGCATTAAGCTTGACAGTTCAGCAAGATATCAGCATTACACAGAGCGAGACACACTGACCGTCCAGTCACTTATTTACACGAACATTTTCAAGATACAGTTGAACCCGGTTATAACGACATCGGTTTATGCGAAACCCCGTCTATAACGTCAGATATTGTGGTACCAATTATTTTCTCACTATTAACCATAACGTTACACTACTCGGTTATAACAACACTCGTTTATAACGACACAAAATATACAGTCCTATCATGACGTTATAACCGAGGTCGACTGTATTTCGGTCCATAACAAGTCATCTTCAGGGACACTTACGATTACAATACCGGAAATTGTGTAGGCTTTAATATTTGAGATGCACATACACTAATGTCAATATCGTAATCATACATTTTCCTGAAGATGGTCTACACAGATCAAGATATTTTGAAAATGGTCTTTAGAACTGAAGGACTGGCTATGGGGCCCACCCAGTCTCCTATTCAATGGGTATTGGGGGGTCTTTTGTCGGGAGTAAAGCGAACGAGGCGTGAGACTGACCACTAACCTTTATCTAGTGCCGAGTTTAAGAATGGGCGGAGCTAAATCTCCACTCCCCCTATGCGTCATCAGGGCGTGTGCGGCGACAATCTGCCTTTTATCTTACGTGTGTCATTATGTAAAGTTTCTGTTTTTTGTCGAATTTTATCCAAAATCGAAACGTGTCGACAAATTTTAGTAAAAGTCCTAAATACAGCCGAACTCTGTTGTGATGTCATTGAACGGACTGAATATTTTGTGTCGTTATAAACGAGTGTCGTTATAACCGAGTAGTGTAATGCTGTGGTTAACAGTGAGGAATTGCCATATATATATATATATATATATATATATATATGTATATGGTGACTTATCTTACTGCACGGAAAATGGATAATTTTAAAAGTGAGGTATTAATTGGTACCACAGAATATCTGACGCTATAGACGGGATGTCGCATAAAGCGATGTCGTTTTAACCGGGTTCGCCTATATGATGTGTCAAGAAAACCTGCTCGCCACGCAGTGTCGCCCGTTCTACACGCAGACGTACGGACAGACGGACTTAAAACTAAGAGTCGTTTTCCGCAATTGTTTATGCGTCTTGCTTGATTTTATCGCCATATAGATACATGCAGTGGCCGATCACAGTGGCCGCGCGGTCTAAGGCGTCGGTATACGGCCGTTCGCTTACTGGGATTGTGGGTTCGAATCCCGCCGGGCGCATGGATGTCTGTCTGTTGTGAGTGTTGTGTGTTGTCAGGTAGAGGTCTGTGTGACGGGCTGATCACTCGTCCAGAGGAGTCCTACTGAGTGTGGTGTGTCTGAGTGTGATCGTGAAGCCTCGAAAAAAAAATGAGGCGGCCTAGGCCCCCAAGGGGCTATCGAGACATTGGAAAAAAAATAGACAGATACATACTTGTACGGAAATCACGCCATCTGTCGTTACGCGAACGCAGTTTCCCACAGTCTCCTTTGCCACCTCTTTTTAAAACATGGACACCAATGATAGGCCTAACATGTCTGAGGCATAACGCGAAGATGTTCCGTGTCATGCACGTGGGGTCCATACAGTGACTGTGACAAGTGGAACGTACCAATAGTCACTAACGTGCGCGTATTGCTACTTGCTAAACTCATTGGGTCTATGAACGTACACTGAGATGGTTTAACACCGAGTGACTGTGTAAACACACGTGCACTGCTACTGATGTTTAAGTAGTAAGACTGACGTCACTGTGTAATTGCTTCATTTAAACCAGTGGTATTCAACCTGGGGTACGCGAAGACATCTTAGGGGGTACGTAAAATTAAAAAAAAAATAAATATATTATTTCATGATAAACACTGAATAATCAGGGCCAGATTTAGGTTAGCCACAAAGACCCGGACGTAAGGACATGCGATTTGGGAGCGCCATTTTCTCTCTTCTCTCTCTCCTTTATGCGATTCTTATCTGGCGGCTAGTTTCATTTTATTCCACACAGTGCATATAATTTTGCTTTGCTAAAATACCTTTGTTCCTTTATTAATTTTTATACGATAGACAATAATATATTTGTTATTTAATAGCTTGACTCCCTTTTTCTCATTTAAAACTTATTATTTAATACATTATTTTGGATGTAATTTATTTAACTTATTTTAGATGTAGATTATAGACTGTGTATAACTTGAATGGTGCACCAACAACTTTGGGGGTACAAAGTTGAAGAGAAATTATATGTGGGGGTACGCGAACAAAAAAGGTTGAATACCGCTGTTCTAAACTATCTGTTCATCGTCATGAAATAAATACATTTTTTGACAATTTATTTTGCATGTTGCTTGTGCGA
Organism: Reticulitermes speratus; assembly: GCA_021186555.1. Taxonomy (NCBI): domain Eukaryota; kingdom Metazoa; phylum Arthropoda; class Insecta; order Blattodea; family Rhinotermitidae; genus Reticulitermes; species Reticulitermes speratus. Next base: position 1,528,054 of record JAJKFL010000005.1, on the reverse strand, counting down.
TACGGTGGTGGGGGTCGCTGCTAGACCATTTCGACTCAAGTGCTTCACTAAACCATTTATCTAAATCGGTTTCAAATCGATGTTCCATCGTTCCTTCCAGCAGAAGCAATGTCCTCACTGCAATGTCGTCCCATTCCAGTCCGTGCGGTCCTAAGCTCACACAGGCGCACCGCATGTGGCCCTGACGTCATCACCCTAGATTAGTTCCAAGGTTCCTATCAGCGCAAGTGTCAGTTTCTGTTCACGTTGACACGCTCTTGATTCGTTTTCAAATTTAATTACAAACGCCCATTTCTGACTCATAAAGAACACAGATATAAGAGATGAAATGTGGACAACTACACACTCAGCTCTGCTCGCTATACTCCGTGCAGATGCACCGACATCGAAATAGCCCCGTCCGGCCATATGGTACGGCCTGAACAGCATTAACCGACTGTTCTAATGGCTACACCCTGTGTTCTGTGGCAGGCACGGACTGTCTTTGTACACAATTTACATGAAAGTCTCTCTTAAGAGCTGTGCTAAGGCTCAGGTTAATAGCCGGTCTCTCACCACGGAGGGCCAGGTTCGATCCCAGGCCAGTCCACATGAGATTAGTCGTGGACAAAGTGGCACTGGGATAGATTTCCTCCCAGTATTTCGGTTTTCCCCTCTCAGTATCATTCCGCCAATGCTCCATACTCGTTCGTTCATCTTGACACAACTCTCACAGGAAGGACAAGCGGGCGAAGCGTCGAAACTTTAAAATAAATTATTTTTAGGATATCGGGGAGCATTAGGCATAAAAGTACTTCAGCCCTTTGAAGACTAAATTAATTCGTTCCTAAAATAGAACGCAGTTTGCTTCCTTTAGAATGAATGATGTGTAGGGAAACAATGTTTGTCTATTGCAAGAATGATATGGAACACATAAATACAACTTGTGGTCTGTAGTGTTGAATTTGGTGGTACATATAGCAACCACTGGTCTCTAAAGGGTAACCACTGTCTTGTCAGTCCTCAAAGGGTCATATTTATAAGAAACCATAATAAAATTTCCACAGCTAGCGTCTACAGTTGACACATATGCAAGAGTATAGCGTACTGACATTTTGATGTGTGTGTGATGTCATTATCATTGAGGGATGTGTAGTAATGGATGGAAATGCGACCAAGTGCGTAGAATTTGTGTGACGCCATCATACTGCCATGCGAAATATATATGCACAAACTATCTGGAAAGCGCAGTTACACATATACACCCAAAAAGTCAATAAATGTGGTCATGATGAAAAAAAAAAAATCGCTCCTCCGGGCCGGATTTGAACCAGCGACCTATGGATTACCGCACGTTACAACCTCTACAGTCCACCGCTCTACCAACTGAGCTACCAGAGGACAATACACATAGTACTTCCTTTAAAGCACACATATGGATACGGTGTCAGACTGTGACTCTCTTCTGAACTTTATTACATAACGCATTACTGATAATATTTTATATATATTCAATTATACATTTCGTATCAGGCATTGGTCATGTACGAAGTCCAGTTTGTCTTGTTTCCGGCTTTGTCTTTCTAGAACACTAAAAAAAACCTTAACTTGAAACAGCAACTATCAAAAAATTTCAAAGCAAGTTACAGCAATACATTAAATGCAGAGGAAATCCAAAATACATTTGACACTTGACATCCCTCAAAAAATCATGCTAAGTAGCTGTAGGACGTGAGCTTCTGTTGCATCAATAACTTCCGAGAAAACCAGAACCAAAACCATCAACTTCAGTACTATATTACGTCACAAAACAATTCAGAAATTAAGCATCACAAGATATAAAATAAATAACTACTTACCTAAATATTTATATAAAGTCGCACATATATCACGTACAAGGGATTACAAATTATAGTTTATTTTAGTAAATAATTTGTGACTAGTTATATTACGAAGCATACTTGTATATTGTTCCTGAAAACAGTAATGCTTACCTCATAAAAGTAACAAAATCACAACATTATTTCGGATAATTTTCAGCATCACAGAAAATACGAGTAGCAATCCGCAACTTCACACAACGCAACACCACAACACTCAGCCAACAACTACACTATATTGATGATGCTCCGGGTTCTTGGCCGTATTCCCGGCAGCCCTCCGCCCAGCTTACTGCAAGTGTATGACGCTGACATCTAGGAACAGAAATTATAAACTGCAGTGACTGGCGCGCTCTCTAACGGATGATGTTATAATTTAATGTACACGCAGTGATGTAACACAGTAGTGTCTCGCAGAGAGCTAGTGGCTAACCAAATACCAACAGCCTCTATGGCTCAGTTGGTAGAGCGGTGGACTGCAGTACAGTCAAGAGGAAAATTTGTCTCAGTAAACGCCAAAAAGGCATCTGGCGGGAATAGCGATATAAATCCGCTCATTGCTAATCTTGACACTAGATGAAGGATTTTGGTCGGCTTCACGCTCCGGCTCCCCTGACCCCCCCGGTACCCATTGAACAAGTACCTGCCGGTACCCCAGAGCCATAGCAAGGCCCCGCGAATGAAGCAGATTGCGATCTGTTTTGAAACATGTTTTGGTTTACCCTTAGGGCAAATTAGTTTTGTGATAAATTTAATATTGTAATTATTTATATACACCAACATATACACATAATAAAACTGTAACTTGTACATAACCAATGCACATGTACATAACCAATGTACATGTGCATTGGTTCACAAACTTTTGTAACATCTCACTGTATGTATACGTCGTAACGCACGTCCCTGAGGATGGCCACATGAGTGGCCGAAACATGTAGCAGGTATTAACTACGTTTATAATGTATTTTCATAAAATTGTGTGCATTTGTTGGTTTTAGTCGCCATATCTGTCTGTTCGTTGCACGGCTATGGATCACTTAAAACTGAAATTCTCGTGTATTTTCCGTGGAAACAAATGTCAAACGAAAGAAGGAATCGTTATTGCCTGCTTAGATTAATTACATGATGACGTCAGCAGTACAGACAGCAGTGTTGCTGACGTCAGCAGTACAGACATAGCAGTGTTGCTGACGTCAGCAGTACAGACATAGCAGTGTTGCTGACGTCAGCAGTACAGACAGCAGTGTTGCTGACGTCAGCAGTACAGACATAGCAGTGTTGCTGACGTCAGCAGTACAGACAGCAGTGTTGCTGACGTCAGCAGTACAGACAGAGCAGTGTTGCTGACGTCAGCAGTACAGACAGCAGTGTTGCTGACGTCAGCAGTACAGACAGAGCAGTGTTTCTGACGTCAGCAGTACAGACAGCAGTGTTGCTGACGTCAGCAGTACAGACAGAGCAGTGTTGCTGACGTCAGCAGTACAGACAGAGCAGTGTTGCTGACGTCAGCAGTACAGACAGCAGTGTTGCTGACGTCAGCAGTACAGACAGCAGTGTTGCTGACGTCAGCAGTACAGACAGCAGTGTTGCTGACGTCAGCAGTACAGACAGAGCAGTGTTTCTGACGTCAGCAGTACAGACAGCAGTGTTGCTGACGTCAGCAGTACAGACAGAGCAGTGTTGCTGACGTCAGCAGTACAGACAGCAGTGTTGCTGACGTCAGCAGTACAGACAGAGCAGTGTTTCTGACGTCAGCAGTACAGACAGCAGTGTTGCTGACGTCAGCAGTACAGACAGAGCAGTGTTTCTGACGTCAGCACTACAGACAGCAGTGTTGCTGACGTCAGCAGTACAGACAGAGCAGTGTTGCTAACGTCAGCAGTACAGACAGAGCAGTGTTGCTGACGTCAGCAGTACAGATAGAGCAGTGTTTCTGACGTCAGCAGTACAGACAGCAGTGTTTCTGACGTCAGCAGTACAGACAGCAGTGTTGCTGACGTCAGCAGTACAGACAGAGCAGTGTTGCTGACGTCAGCAGTACAGACAGCAGTGTTGCTGACGTCAGCAGTACAGACAGCAGTGTTGCTGACGTCAGCAGTACAGACATAGCAGTGTTGCTGACGTCAGCAGTACAGACATAGCAGTGTTGCTGACGTCAGCAGTACAGACATAGCAGTGTTGCTGACGTCAGCAGTACAGGCATAGCAGTGTTGCTGACGTCAGCAGTACAGACATAGCAGTGTTGCTGACGTCAGCAGTACAGACATAGCAGTGTTGCTGACGTCAGCAGTACAGACATAGCAGTGTTGCTGACGTCAGCAGTACAGACAGAGCAGTGTTGCTGACGTCAGCAGTACAGACATAGCAGTGTTGCTGACGTCAGCAGTACAGACATAGCAGTGTTGCTGACGTCAGCAGTACAGACATAGCAGTGTTGCTGACGTCAGCAGTACAGACATAGCAGTGTTGCTGACGTCAGCAGTACAGGCATAGCAGTGTTGCTGACGTCAGCAGTACAGACATAGCAGTGTTGCTGACGTCAGCAGTACAGACATAGCAGTGTTGCTGACGTCAGCAGTACAGACATAGCAGTGTTGCTGACGTCAGCAGTACAGGCATAGCAGTGTTGCTGACGTCAGCAGTACAGGCATAGCAGTGTTGCTGACGTCAGCAGTACAGACATAGCAGTGTTGCTGACGTCAGCAGTACAGACATAGCAGTGTTGCTGACGTCAGCAGTACAGACATAGCAGTGTTGCTGACGTCAGCAGTACAGACAGAGCAGTGTTGCTGACGTCAGCAGTACAGACATAGCAGTGTTGCTGACGTCAGCAGTACAGACATAGCAGTGTTGCTGACGTCAGCAGTACAGACATAGCAGTGTTGCTGACGTCAGCAGTACAGACATAGCAGTGTTGCTGACGTCAGCAGTACAGACAGAGCAGTGTTGCTGACGTCAGCAGTACAGACATAGCAGTGTTGCTGACGTCAGCAGTACAGACAGCAGTGTTGCTGACGTCAGCAGTACAGGCATAGCAGTGTTGCTGACGTCAGCAGTACAGACAGCAGTGTTGCTGACGTCAGCAGTACAGACAGCAGTGTTGCTAGAGACGCTAAAGCAACTCCAGTTGTGTTGGCCGTGCCATGGCTCAGGCGGTTAGTCGCCGGCCTCTCATCGTAGCCGCCCGGGTTCGATCCCGGGTCGGTCCATGTGTGATTTGTGGTGGACAAAGTGGCACTGGGACAGGTTTTCCTCCAAGTACTTCTCGGTTTCCCCCTGTCAATTTCATTCCACCGGTGTTCCATTAGAATGGAAAAGCAGAGAAAACTTCATCATCTTCATCACAGGGTTGCACAATATGCGATAAAGCTGCGGTGCGTCTGTAACATCTGCTGCGGGGCCCTTCAATAAAAGAACTGTAGTGTTTTTTAAGACGTCGGGTAAACTACCCCGATAATGGAGGCATCAAGATGCTAAGAAACGTCGGCACACTTCCCCCAGTTTACGTCAGGCAATACAGCAGGACACAGAGATGGTACACTTGTCGAAATGAGAGCCTCAGACCTCACTGAAATAACTGATAGGAGGGAAAAGTGTTTCGTTTAAGGCCGCTGTCAGTCGCTAAGATTGTACGAGTACAACGTCGGTGGTAGATGTATGAATGAGTATGGAGCATTGGTGGAATGATACTGACAGGGGAAAACTGAAGTACTGGGAGAGAAACATTATACAGCGTTGGTGGTAGATGTATGAATGAGTATGGAGCATTGGTGGAATGATACTGACAGGGGAAAACTGAAGTACTGGGAGAGAAACATTATACAGCGTTAGTGGTAGATGTATGAATGAGTATGGAGCATTGGTGGAATGATACTGACAGGGGAAAACTGAAGTACTGGGAGAGAAACATTATACAGCGTTGGTGGTAGATGTATGAATGAGTATGGAGCATTGGTGGAATGATACTAACAGGGGAAACTGAAGTTCTGGGAGAGAAACATTATACAGCATTGGTGGTAGATGTATGAATGAGTATGGAGCATTGGTGGAATGATACTGACAGGGGAAAACTGAAGTACTGGGAGAGAAACATTATACAGCATTGGTGGTAGATGTATGAATGAGTATGGAGCATTGGTGGAATGATACTGACAGGGGAAAACTGAAGTACTGGGAGAGAAACATTATACAGCATTGGTGGTAGATGTATGAATGAGTATGGAGCATTGGTGGAATGATACTGACAGGGGAAACTGAAGTACTGGGAGAGAAACATTGTACAGCATTGGTGGTAGATGTATGAATGAGTATGGAGCATTGGTGGAATGATACTGACAGGGGAAAACTGAAGTACTGGGAGAGAAACATTATACAGCATTGGTGGTAGATGTATGAATGAGTATGGAGCATTGGTGGAATGATACTGACAGGGGAAACTGAAGTACTGGAAGAGAAACATTATACAGCGTTGGTGGTAGATGTATGAATGAGTATGGAGCATTGGTGGAATGATACTGACAGGGGAAAACTGAAGTACTGGGAGAGAAACATTATACAGCGTTGGTGGTAGATGTATGAATGAGTATGGAGCATTGGTGGAATGATACTGACAGGGGAAAACTGAAGTACTCGGAGAGAAACATTACACAGCATTGGTGGTAGATGTATGAATGAGTATGGAGCATTGGTGGAATGATACTGACAGGGGAAACTGAAGTACTGGGAGAGAAACATTATACAGCGTTGGTGGTAGATGTATGAATGAGTATGGAGCATTGGTGGAATGATACTGACAGGGGAAAACTGAAGTACTGGGAGAGAAACATTATACAGCGTTGGTGGTAGATGTATGAATGAGTATGGAGCATTGGTGGAATGATACTGACAGGGGAAAACTGAAGTACTGGGAGAGAAACATTATACAGCATTGGTGGTAGATGTATGAATGAGTATGGAGCATTGGTGGAATGATACTGACAGGGGAAACTGAAGTACTGGGAGAGAAACATTGTACAGCATTGGTGGTAGATGTATGAATGAGTATGGAGCATTGGTGGAATGATACTGACAGGGGAAACTGAAGTACTGGGAGAGAAACATTATACAGCATTGGTGGTAGATGTATGAATGAGTATGGAGCATTGGTGGAATGATACTGACAGGGGAAAACTGAAGTACTGGGAGAGAAACATTATACAGCATTGGTGGTAAATGTATGAATGAGTATGGAGCATTGGTGGAATGATACTGACAGGGGAAAACTGAAGTACTGGGAGAAAAACATTATACAGCGTTGGTGGTAGATGAATGAATGAGTATGGAGCATTGGTGGAATGATACTGACAGGGGAAAACTGAAGTACTGGGAGAAAAACATTATACAGCGTTGGTGGTAGATGAATGAATGAGTATGGAGCATTGGTGGAATGATACTGACAGGGGAAAAACTGAAGTACTTGGAGAAAAACATTATACAGCGTTGGTGGTAGATGTATGAATGAGTATGGAGCATTGGTGGAATGATACTGACAGGGGAAACGGAAGTACTAGGAGAGAAACATTCTACAGCGTCAGTGGTAGATGTATGAATGAGTATGGAGAATTGGTGGAATGATACTGAATTTTTCTGAGAAGAACCTATCCCACGGCCACTTTGTCCACCAAAAATCCGACATGCACTGACGTGGGATATAAACTCGGGCTTCCGCAGTGACAGGCCGGCAGCTAACTGCCTGAACCACAACATAAATTAATTTTAAGTGAAGACAGTATTGCGTGGCTCAACCGAGCGTATTACAGACGGCATTACCCCAAGCATGTAGGCCGGCTACAGATAGCATGAGTCTTTGTGTGGGATTCAAAAAAGGAACCTTCGAACTAGATTTAATTTGTGACGGCTGTACTGGTGTCATTAGTTGCGTTCTGCTGCGCTCGGTCCGTCAGGTTCCGTACATATGTGCTAACACAATGGGCTCTAAATTAATGCTAGATATCTTTTTCATTTCCATGTAGACACAAAAACGGACCTCAGCATCCTGATTTTTAACGTTTTTTCTCTTAGATATTATCTGCCATTAGTACACAATTTTTTGTAAGAGAGAACTTAGAATTCCACACAATAGTGCAGTATATATAGTAATTACACAATTTCCTCTGCTACATGCGGAAAGAATTCACATTGTGAATGAAGCTGCTAGCATTAACATGAGCAAAATGCCTGAAAGTTAACAGGAAGTCGGAACTGTCCTAAGGGCATCGGAATTGTTTCATACGCGGTATAATGTCTGTATGCAGCTGTGAATATCCACCCATCCTCTTGTTCAATAGGCACCGGTTAAAGCAGCTGGCGCGTGAAGATGAACACTCCCATCTAGTGCTGAAATTAAGAATGAGGGGAGCTATACTACCACTCCCCCTAGATGCCTTCATGGAGTGAACAGGGTCAATATTTCTTATTGTTCTTAGAAATGAGGGCAGTTTTACTGTCAGTTGTTTAAATACTGTGTTTTATCTTGCTGTATAATTGTTACGCTCTGGAAACATTTCCTCAGACAAACCACTCATGTCCTGAGACAAACCACTCATGTCCTGAGACAAACCACTCATGCCCTGAGACAAACCACTCATGTCCTGAGACAAATCACTCATTGCCCTGAGACAAACCACTCATGCCTGAGACAAAACACTCATGCCTGAGACAAACCACTCATGCCCTGAGACAAATCACTCATGTCCTGAGACAAACCACTCATGCCCTGAGACAAACCTCTCATGCCCTGAGACAAACCACTCATATCCTGAGACAAATCACTCATATCCTGAGACAAACCACTCATGTCCTGAGACAAACCACTCATGCCCTGAGACAAACCACTCATGCCCTGAGACAAACCACTCATGTCCTGAGACAAACCATTCATGCCCTGAACAAATCACTCATGTCCTGAGACAAACCACTCATGCCCTGAGACAAACCACTCATGCCCTAAGACAAACCACTCATGCCTGAGACAAACCACTCATGCCCTGAGACAAACCACTCATATCCTGAGACAAACCACTCATGTCCTGAGACAAACCACTCATGCCCTGAGACAAACCACTCATGCCTGAGACAAATCACTCATGCCCTGAGACAAACCACTCATGCCCTGAGACAAATCACTCATGCCCTGAGACAAACTACTTATGTCCTGAGACAAACCACCATGTCCTGAGACAAACCACTCATGTCCTGAACAAACAATCATATCCTGAGACAAACCACTCATGCCCTGATACAAGTCACTCATGTCCTGAGACAAACCACTCATGCCCTGAGACAAACCACTCATGCCCTAAGACAAACCACTCATGCCTGAGACAAACCACTCATGTCCTGAGACAAACCACTCATGTCCTGAGACAAACCACTCATGTCCTGAGACAAACCACTCATGTCCTGAGACAAACCACTCATGCCCTGAGACAAACCACTCATGCCCTGAGACAAACCACTCATGCCCTGAGACAAACCACTCATGTCCTGAGACAAACCACTCATGCCCTGAGACAAACCACTCATGCCTGAGACAAACCACTCATGTCCTGCGACAAACCACTCATGTCCTGAGACAAACCACTCATGCCCTGAGACAAACCACTCATGCCCTGAGACAAACCACTCATGTCCTGAGACAAACCACTCATGCCTGAGACAAACCACTCATGCCCTGAGACAAACCACTCATGTCCTGCGACAAACCACTCATGTCCTGAGACAAACCACTCATGCCCTGAGACAAACCACCATGTCCTGCGACAAACCACTCATGTCCTGAGACAAACCACTCATGTCCTGAGACAAACCACTCATGTCCTTCTGTCCGCGTGCTGCCATGGACAGTCTGAACACAGCCATATCCGACAGAATTGACAATGACAGCCGCGCTAAAGTTGTTGTTACTTACTTCGTTTTGTTTAGCACAGACTGTACAGCCTAGGACGTAAGAATGTATGAATGAGTAGTGATCAACGAATTGTAAAGAATGTGGACAGAAGCGGTCGTGGCCTGATTTGAAGTTAGGCATTCTGCCGGCTTTTGCGTGGAGAGACTGAGGAAAACCGGGAATAGCAAATACACACACACACATACATATATATAGGCAATGTTAGTACACGTGTATGTGTGTGTGTTTGTCACTTTATATTTCTTAGTATTTTTAATAAAGTGCACCGTTAATCACTATATTTTCATTTGAATTACTTTTCTGACCTCGCCTTTATGTTTATGTATGTATGTCTTAATGTTGCTAGCCATTTGCCAACCAAATGATGGGCTGCCGAAATATCCACGCGCTGCTCCACAGCTCCTTTATCCCTATTTTCCTTATTCTTACACCAACCCGAGCGTTAATTTCATCTATACGAATGCCGCCATGTTGTTGAGCTATAGTATGTTAGATGCTCAAATATTTCTTCAGCCTCAGCCCGAAACTCAATGATAAAACAGTTCGCTTCCATTAGAACAAGATGAGGCATGTATGTATATAACGTAACGTTCAGGCTCCTTCGTATGTCTGCATCCTGGGCCCTTCGCAGGGTCACACACTGTGGTCACGGTTTTGTTATCATTCGTAGTTTGTGCGTGTGTTGTACAGTGCTACTGCTGTTATTAGTTGCTATTCTAATTTGCGGAAATAATTATTTCTATTTTTTTTTCAATGCTCGACAGCCCCTAGTGGGCCAGGGCCCCTCATTATCGAGGCTTCACGATCATACTCAGACACACCACACTCGGTAGGACTCCTCTGGACGAGTGATCAGCCCGTCGCAGAGACCTCTACCTGACAACACACAACACTCACAACAGACAGACATCCATGCCCTAGGCGGGATTCGAACCCACAATCCCAGTAAGCGAGCGGCCGTAGACCGACGCCTTAGACCGCGCGGCCACTGGGATCGGCAATTATTTCTATGCCTACTTTAATTTGTTAAATTTATCTGCCATATATAAACCTCACATCTTCGCCTCTTTGAAATATTCTATAATTGCTGACTCAAAGTAACTGTAAGTCTGCCCAATTTATAGGTATATTAATGACCTAGCTAGATACCAAATGTCCATGTTGCTAGACGTCAATAGATGGACACAAAATACGTGATTGCACACTTTTATTTTCCTTAATTGTGCTTCACGTAATTCGCAGGAAGAATAGGCGCAGGTTATTGTCGATAAATATCGATTATCGATTACTGTTGACGGCGCCATGGCAACGCTAATAACCAGATTATTACGTGGGTATTCAGTGGGCCGCGATAGCTCAGTCGGTATAGCGACTTGCTACGGGCTGGACGGTCCGGGGATCGAATCCCGGTGGGGGCAAAATTTTCAGCACCCGTCCAGACCGGCCCTGGGGCCTACCCAGCCTCCTGTACAATGGGTACCGGGTCTCTTTCCCGGGGGTAAAGCGGCCGGGGCGTGGAGTTAACCACCCACCCCATCTAGTGCCAGGGTTAAAGAAAGAGTAGAGCTATACCTCTACTCCCCCTCTGGGCCTTCATGGCCTGTTCTAGGGTGACCTTTACCTTTACGTAGGTCTTCATGTAAAGCGTGCGTTATATTTGTCCAATTTTAACCAAAGTTGAGTTTTTTTTTCACACACGTTAGTAACAACCCCCCCCCCCCCAAATACAAAATTTCTCACAAAAATCCGTTTAGCCGGAGCCAAGTTCTTCCATGCGGACAGATGGAAGGGCAGACAGACGTGAAGAAGCAAACAGTCGCTTTTCGCAACTTTGCGAAACGCGCTTGACAACTGTGTCACTTTCTTTAACAATTTTCCAACAGCTGTGCGTAGGAGCAGCTTGCCCACAGGCAGCTTGCCCACAGCACTGTCGCCGCTCTTTCTACAAACACAGATGTGTGTCCGTCTCTCAGTGCGTCTTCATTGCATTCAGTGCCCCTCTGACTGCTCCTCTCTACACTGCATGCTACTTCACGTCTACAACTACACACAAGTCTACAACTCCTTATCCTAGACAGTACCAGTGCAGCCCTCTATATCTGCTGTAACCAACTAATCCGATTTGCTACTACTGCCTTCTGCGGAAAGAGCCCACGAAGAGCGACTGAAATCAGGTCGTTGCCCAGTGTCACAAGATTGCGATCGGGATCTGACAATGATTTCATTGCAAGCAGGCTGTGACTCACTCATTCACAGCAAAGTTATTGTATAAGGCAAGTAATTACAGTGTAAATAATACCAGTTTATAGCATCAAAATTATCAACTTGTGTTACACTAGAACAGCTGTGTTCAACCTTTTTTTTCGCGTACCCCCACATATAATTTCTCTTCAACTTTGTACCCCCAAAGCTGTTGGTGCACAATTCAAGCTATACACAGTCTATAATCTACATCTAAAATAAGTTAAATAAATTACATCCAAAATAATGTATTAAATAATAAGTTTTAAATAAGAAAAAGGAGAGTCAAGCTATTAAATAACAAATATATTATTGTCTATCGTATAAAAATTAATAAAGGAACAAATGTATTTTAGCAAAGCAAAATTATATGCACTGTGTGGAATAAAATGAAACTAGCCGCCTAGATAAGAATAGCATAAAGGAGAGAGAGACAACAAATGGCGCTCCCAAATCGCATGTCCTTACGTCCGGTCTCTTGTGGCTAACCATAAATCTGGCCCTGATTATTCACTGTTTATCATGAAATAATAGGTTTATTTTTTTTTATTTTACGTACCCCCTAAGATGTCTTCGCGTACCCCCGGGGTTACGCTTACCCCAGGTTGAATACCACTGCACTAGAATGTCAATAATGACGACAGGATCTACGTTTCCCTCTAGCCAATTCTAGCAAAATGAGCTACTAACGAAGACAATCTTATCAGGGGCTGCAGAGTCAAAGGGGCAGCACAATGAACATTTAAAATTACAAAAAGTGATTTTATGCGCTCAAAAGTTTTAAATTAGTGAGATAAAAAGGAAATTCAACAAACGACTGTGCTGTTTTTAATGTTCGTCATTTCTGTTATGGGCGGCCATTGTCACTGTTCGCTCAAAAAGTCATGCTACGTCACTGAAACTTACATATGAGCCGAAGAGACTGGAGTCGAACCCAATTCACTTATCAGAAGTTTAAGGACATCTTTATAAATTATGGACCTTCAGGAATCATTTACCTTTCGAAACAATCTCCCCAAAAATCGAAACATGTTGATACCATTATCGGCGTTATACACTACGTGTAGTGCCAACTGACTGCATACTTACATACATACTTACATACATACATACTTATATACATACATACATACATACTTACTTACATACATACTTATATACATACATACATACATACATACATACATACTTATATACATACATACATACTTACATACATACATACTTATATACATACATACATACATACATACATACATACATACTTATATACATACATACATACTTACTTACATACATACTTATATACATACATACATACATACTTACTTACATACATACTTATATACATACATACATACATACTTACTTACATACATACTTATATACATACATACATACATACTTACTTACATACATACTTATATACATACATACATACATACTTACATACATACATACTTATATACATACATACATACATACTTACTTACATACATACTTATATACATACATACATACATACATACATACATACTTATATACATACATACATACATACATACATACATACTTATATACATACATACATACATACATACATACATACTTATATACATACATACATACTTACTTACATACATACTTATATACATACATACTTACATACATACATACATACTTATATACATACATACATACATACTTACTTACATACATATCTTTATATACATACATACATACATACATACATACATACTTATATACATACATACATACTTACATACATACATACATACATACATACTTACATACATACATACATACATACTTATTATACATACATACATACATACATACTTACTTACATACATACTTATATACATACATACATACATACATACATACTTATATACATACATACATACATACATACTTACATACATACTTATATACATACATACATACATACATACATACATACTACATACATACTAATACTTACATACATACATATACATACATACATACATACTACATACAACTTACATACATACATACTTACATACATACTACATACATACATACTACAACATACTTATATACATCATACATACATACATACATACTTACATACATACATACTATACATACTACATACATACATACATACATACATTACTACATACATACATACATACATACATACATACTATATACATACATACATACATACAATACTTATTACATACATACTATTACATACATACATACATACATACATACATATACAACATACATACTTATATACATACATACATACTTATACATACATACATACATACATACATACTACTACATACATACTTACATACATACATACATACATACATACATACATACATACATACATACTTATATACATACATACATACTTACATACATACATACATACATACTTAATACATACAACATACATACATACATACATACTACATACTTACATACATACATACTATACATACATACATACATACATACATACATACATACTATACATACATACACATACTTACATAATACATACATACATACTACATACATACATACATACATACATTACATACATACATACATACATACATTACATACATACATACATACATTACATACATACATACTAATACATACATACATACTATACATACTACATACATACATACATACATACATACTACCATACTACATACATACATACATTACATACATACATACATACATATACATACATACATTTCATACATACATACATACTACATACATACATACATACATACATACATACATACATACATACTACATACATACATACATACATACATACTTACATACAACATACATACTATACATACATACATACATACATACATACATACAACATACATACATACTATACATACTACATACATACATAATACTTACATACATACATACATACATACATACATACTACATACATACATACATACATATTACATACATACATACATACATACTACATACATACATACATACATACCATACTACATACATACATACATACATACATACATACATACATACATACTTACTACATACATACATACATACTACTACATACATACATACATACATACTTACATACATACAACATACTACATACTACATACATACATACATACATACATACATACATACATACTTACATACATACATACATACATACATACTACTACATACATACATACATATTACATACTACATACATACTTACATACATACATACATACATACATACATACTATACATACATACATACATATACATACATACATACATACATACATACATACATACATACATACTATACATACATACATACATACATACATACATACATACATACTACATACATACATACATACATACTACATACATAATACATACATACTACATACATACATACATACATACATACATACTACAATACATACATACATACATACATACATACATACATACATACATACATACATACATACATACATACATACATACTTACATACATACTACATACATACATACTACATTACATACATTACTATACATACATCTACATACATAATACATACATACATACATACATACTACATACATATCATACTTACATACATACATACATAATACTCTACATACATACTACATGCTTTTATATTTAATATACATAATATATATACATGACTTTAGTTTCCAAATCACTCATTACGTATGACATTTACATACTCTACATATTGTATCTACATAATACTTCATTACTACCCCTAGCTCATACATTACATACTATACATACTGACTACAATGATACATACATCGTACATACTGACATACATCATTCATTCTACATACATTACTAACATACTTACATGACATAATCATCTACATTACTTCTAGTACTACTACATAACATACTCATACATACGTACTTACATACTTACATACATACATACATACATACACCACTGGCTTTTGGTTTTAGTAGATATACGTATATATATGTATAAATGTGCGTGTGTGTGTGTGTGTGCGCAAATCCCGGGCGTCCATTCGCTGTGGCCACTGAATTTTGTACCGTTACGTCTAATATTTGTGGTTTCTCAGTGTGGAACTTGCTTCACGTCACCCCCCTGGCGTGGCTCCTAGATTTTTGGAAAATATATGCCCCCCCCAGTGACTAGGGGACCCTCTCAATGAGTGGAGTTAATCCTCCGGTGACTCCGCATACTCATCGTTTCTGTATGCGGGTTCATCTCTCACAGACACGGTTGACTAACAGTTTCGGTAGCACCATGCTTGTCTGTTCTCTACATTCACCGTACGTTGGAAGTATGACATAATTCACTCTTGTTTAAAGCGGACATAGGTACGGCACGGTGCACAAAAAACCACTACGTCACTTCCTGCTGCTGCGTAGTGGCTCTGTCCATGTGGTGTGGACATGCTGTCGGCCATAGACATCTGGCTGGACAGCATCAAGTTATTGCGCTGTGCTGGACTATATCTTGCGTTGAAGTGTTAACGTCACTCTCTTCATGTCGTGGGAGATTTAGAGGTGAAAGTGTGGCTTCATACCTCAACGTCGGACATATGTAAGGATCCTGCTGTCAGGCATTGAGGAAATTACTCTGAGGTACGTTAAACAGTGAAGCATTAGCATTTAATGTTAGTAGTGCAGTCAGCTGCGGCTGTTGTCACCACGTCGAGCTACTGATGTCCTCAGTGCAGTCAGCTGCGCTGTTGTCACCATTCAGCTACTGATGTCTGCAGTGCAGTCAGCTGCGGCTACTGTCACCACGTCTCAGCCTACTGACTGTCCTGCAGTGCAGTCAGCTGCGGCTACTGTCACCACGTCTCAGCCTACTGACTGTCCTGCATGCAGTCACTGCGGCTACTGTCCCAGTCTCAGCCTACTGACTGTCCTGCAGTGCAGTCAGCTGCGGCTACTGTCACCACGTCTCAGCCTACTGACTGTCCTGCAGTGCAGTCAGCTGCGGCTACTGTCACCACGTCTCAGCCTACTGACTGTCCTGCAGTGCAGTCAGCTGCGGCTACTGTCACCACGTCTCAGCCTACTGACTGTCCTGCAGTGCAGTCAGCTGCGGCTACTGTCACCACGTCTCAGCCTACTGACTGTCCTGCAGTGCAGTCAGCTGCGGCTACTGTCACCACGTCTCAGCCTACTGACTGTCCTGCAGTGCCCACTTACCGGCAGTGTTTTTTGCGTGGTGAAGGGCCCCGCAGCAGATGCTACGGACGCACCGCAGCCTTAAGGCTCCTTGTGCATCCCCTATGATGAAGATGAGCAGTTTTTTTTACCAAGTTTTACAAGTAATGGAGCACCAGTGGAATTAAATTGACAAGGGAAAACCGACAACTCGGAGAAAACCTGTCCCAGTGCCACAAATCTCACATGGACTGACCCGGGATCGAACCCGGGCCTCCGTGGTGAGAGGCCGGCGACTAACCGTCTGAGCCATGGCACGGCCCGCCGGCAGTGTTTACTCAGATCTCTCTCCTTACCAATATTTACAACAGTGCTGCCCTCTCGCCTCTACTTTCAAAGCCATTTTCCTAGTTTGAATTTCCCATTTTCATGTAGTCTAATGCTAAACTTTTACTTGTTTAAGTCAGTTCCGAAGCCTTACAAAAGGCTGCACTGTCGTCGCAAGGTAGCTCTCCAACGTACTTAAGTACATCTGTTATTTCTACATTTTTTAATTCCACACAGAATGTGGTGGTTAACATGTAGCAAGTCCTAACCGGAAGATCCCGGAGTGCCAACTGATGTTTATCACGTGTTTCTGCAGGACTGAGAGTGTTAAGTATGAGCAGAGGGCTGTGAAGGGCTTATTATAATTGTAGGAGGGAAACATAAAATTTATATTGTGAAATTTCCCACGCAGTTTTTGCTTGTCCTTCTAGTAAACATGAAGATGATTATGGTGCATTGTTGGAATTATATTAACCGCGGAAAAAGAAGTACTCGGTTATAAGTGCCGTCACAGTGCCGCTTTGCCGCCACATATCGCATACGGACTGCCCTAAGTGTGAAGCCGGGTTTCCGCGGTGTCAGCGGCGACTGACTGACTGACTGACTGAGGAGTGAGACATGGCATGACCTCCTTAATTAAAGACTAATACCCAGTCCGTACCGCGCAGTAAACACACTCGTCTCAGTTATACAACCAGTCAGTTAATGCTGTACAGTGAAATAATCGCTGTTTGTTCTGAGATCCACACAAACACATAAATACAGTCCGTACCGCGCAGTAAACACACTCCGTCTCAGTTTACAAACCAGTCACTTAATGTTGTACAGTGAAATAATCGCTGTTTGTTCTGAGATCCACACAAAACACATAATACAGTCCGTACCGCGCAGTAAACACACTCCGTCTCAGTTATACAAACCAGTCAGTTAATGTTGTACAGTGAAATAATCGCTGTTTGTTCTGAGATCCACACAAAACACATAAATACAGTCC
This sequence comes from Reticulitermes speratus, assembly GCA_021186555.1. NCBI lineage: Eukaryota > Metazoa > Arthropoda > Insecta > Blattodea > Rhinotermitidae > Reticulitermes > Reticulitermes speratus. The sequence goes on along the minus strand of JAJKFL010000005.1, from coordinate 1,509,422 downwards.
GTACCGCGCAGTAAACACACTCCGTCTCAGTTTACAAACCAGTCAGTTATGTTGTACAGTGAAATAATCGTGTTTGTTTGAATCCACACAAAACACATAAATACAGTCGTACGCGCAGTAAACACACTCCGTCTCAGTATACAACCAGTCTTAATTGTACAGTGAAATAATCGCTGTTTGTTCTGAGATCCACACAAAACACATAAATACAGTCCGTACCGCGCAGTAAACACACTCCGTCTCAGTTATACAAACCAGTCAGTTAATGTTGTACAGTGAAATAATCGCTGTTTGTTCTGAGATCCACACAAACACAATACAGTCCGTACCGCGCAGTAAACACACTCCGTCTCAGTTATACAAACCAGTCGTTAATGTTGTACATGAAATAATCGCTGTTTGTTCTGAGATCACACAAAACACATAAATACAGTCCGTACCGCGCAGTAAACACACCCGTCTCAGTTATACAACCGTCAGTTAATGCTGTACAGTGAAATAATCGCTGTTGTTCTGAGATCGACACAAAGCACATAAATACACTCTGTGGGCAGAACGTAGAATTTGTGAACGTTAAACATGGTGGTACATATAGTAACCACTGGGCTTTAAAGGGTTAAGTCATGAAGGAGCTTTGTCAGTTCATCGTCCTACGTCGACCAGTAATGCAAGTCGCTCTCCTGTTTGCTCTATAACCTTCGCATAATTAATATGCTGATCTCTGTAAATGAGATGCTATGTGTTTTCTGAGATGAGAATTAACTTTTAAAACGCGAGGTTTGGGGCTTCCTCCGCAGTGTACTTGAGGTCTTCGCTTTACTGTATTATTGCGTGGCTTAGGTCGGTATTTTGTTACCGATGTTTCCATACAAATTATCGGTCCCATATTGAAACGCCATGCAGTCCAAAAATGGGATTGATGTTTTCCCGAAACGTCGGTAACGTGAGTAATTCTGAGGACCCCCTCCTCAAAATTATCTGAACTCGCGACTCGTAAGACACAACTGACTTTAGGCACAAGAAATAGACCAGTATTGAAACTGTAAAGAGCCTTCATAAATTAAGGTATAAAGGCAAATTTTTTTCTTTTTTTTAATGGCTCGACAGCCCCTTGGGGGCCTAGGCCATCTCATTATCGAGGCTTCACGATCATACTCAGACACACCACACTCGGTAGGACTCCTCTAGACGAGTGACCAGCTCGTCGCAGAGACCTCTACCTGACAACACACAACACTCACAACAGACAGATATCCATGCCCTAGGCGGGATTCGAACCCGCAATCCCAGTAATCGAGCGGCCGCAGACCGATGCCTTAGACCGCACGGCCACAGGGATCGACATAAAGGCAATACAAAAACAAAACTTTCCTAGCAGTAATGACAATAAAATAAATATTAGGAACACCTAAAGACAAGAAAGTTTGTGTTCAGCTCAGGAGGATTTACTGAACTCGCGGTCTACTGGTTGAGTGATACGGCTGTGTAGAGTTAACAGCTCCGCGCTATTTGTCCCTTATACTGAAAAATATCACAGCACACAAATACATAGAATTGGCAAGCATTCCGCGCGGATGGAAAATACGTATATAGGTCAGACCTTACACGTGAGGGTAAATTGCTTGGCAGTAAACAGGGAAATGTCTGGGAAAATGTGCTACGATAGAGGATGGCAGACCTGTCATTTTATTTGCAGATGCAGTGGGCTGTACAAAGCTGCAAATCACTTTCATAAATCCTTGAACGGAGTTTTCCACACAAAGGGTGACGATTTCGTCTACTGCGAACACAAAGACGCAATTGTTGAAAAGCACAGAGAGGATGGGGACTTACTACGAATGGAAACAAGCACCTGCATCGTATGACGTGGTACTTACTGGTAATTGACCTCCTGTTTGTCTGAAGTGGTACCAACCTGTACATTCCGAAAGATATTAAATAAACGTTTAATTATATTTAATAACTTTATGTACACAGGGTGTCCATTTTACCGTGTCCATGAGCACAGCAGCTTCGTCGCTTGGGAAGCCTGAATCTGCCGGGAAATTAGAACACTTCGAGACTCTGTGACGAAATAAGTTAAGTTGAACAGCGCAGGCAAAGCGGACTTTAAATTCCCGGCGGAGACATTCTTCCTATGCAATGAAGTTCCGTGACAGCTGTTGTGCGCAGGGACAAGATAAATAGACGCGATGTACTATGCTCCGTGACAGCTGTTGTGCGCAGGGACATGATAAAATAGACGCGATGTACTATGTTCCGTGACAGCTGTTGTGTGCAGGGACACGATAAAATAGACGCGATGTACTATGTTCCGTGACAGCTGTTGTGTGCAGGGACACGATAAAATGGACGCGATGTACTATGTTCCGTGACAGCTGTTGTGTGCAGGGACACGATAAAATAGACGCGATATACTATGTTCCGTGACAGCTGTTGTGTGCAGGGACACGATAAAATAGACGCGATGTACTATGTTCCGTGACAGCTGTTGTGTGCAGGGACACGATAAAATAGACGCGATATACTATATTCCGTGACAGCTGTTGTGTGCAGGGACACGATAAAATAGACGCGATATACTATGTTCCGTGACAGCTGTTGTGTGCAGGGACACGATAAAATAGACGCGATATACTATGTTCCGTGACAGCTGTTGTGTGCAGGACACGATAAAATAGACGCGATGTACTATGTTCCGTGACAGCTGTTGTGTGCAGGGACACGATAAAATAGACGCGATATACTATGTTCCGTGACAGCGTTGTGTGTGCAGGGACACGAGAAAATAGACGCGATGTACTATGTTCCGTGACAGCTGTTGTGTGCAGGGACACGAGAAAATAGACGCGATGTACTATGTTCCGTGACAGCTGTTGTGCGCAGGGACACGAGAAAATAGACGCGATGTACTATGTTCCGTGACAGCTGTTGTGTGCAGGGACACGAGAAAATAGACGCGATGTACTATGTTCCGTGACAGCTGTTGTGCGCAGGGACACGAGAAAATAGACGCGATGTACTATGTAATTAGACGGAGCAAATGAAACTTAATGCTACGCATTATATGGTAAAGAGCCGGATAGCTGAGTCGGTATAGTGACTAGGCTACGGGCTGGACGATCAGGAGTTCAATTCCCTGCAGAGTCAAGGGTCTTTCTCTTTTCCAAAACGTCCAGACCGACTCTGAACACCACTCAACCACCTATGCGATGGGCAACGGGCTTTCTTTCCTCTGACGTAAAGCGGCCCAGTCGTGAATTTGAACACTTACCTCTGTCTAGCGCCGAAGTTACGAATGAGCGAAGCTATACCTCTACTCCCCCTATATGCCTTCATGGTGTGAAGAGGAACAACTTACATTTTCTATAGAGAAAAATGTTAATTTGTCCATGACATACATTAAATGCCATGACATGAAAGAATATGGGGGGAATGGTGGTATAGCTCCACTCATTTTTAAGCTGGGAGCGAGTGATCAGCGTAACGCTCAGGCGGCTTTACCTTCGAGGAAAGAGCTGCCGGTACAATTTAAATAGGAGACAGGTTGGGCGTCAATACAAATGAAGGTAAAACTGGTATTTGGAAGAGAACGTACGTCACAGTAGTGACTGACAGTAAAGGGAGCTAAACGGGGCGTTGGATTTGCGACTGGAGATAGCAACAACATGGATTTGTTGTTAACTTTATTGTAAATAATGTTGTTACGTTGTATTTCAAATTAAGGAGCAGTTAGTCAAAACGGCTATAATGGCAAAAAAAGAGCATTCGATAAAAATTGACTTTAAAACGTAAGCAATGCTTTTCAGAGAGCCTTACGCGTTACAATGTACTTGAACGTGACACACCCATTGACAGACAGAAGTAGCACATAATGGCAACACTGCACACAGTAACTGCTGTAAGATCCCTGTAGGCCATCTCAACTTTAAATTTTAGTGTTTGCTGTATTTACCACCAAGTGTAACGTGCAGAAAATTGTGAATTTTTTTACCGAAACTTCATTTGTGTTCTCTGCGACGAGCCGATCCCTCGTCCAGAGGAGTCCTACCGAGTGTGTGTGTCTTGAGTGTGATTTTTTTTTTATGGCTTGACAGCCCTATATGTGCCTGGGCCTCCTCGTTTCGTCGAGGTTTCATGATCACATACATTTGAGACACACCACAGTCGGTAGGACTCCTCTGGACGAGGGATCAGCCCGTCGCAGAGACCTCTACCTGACAACATACAACACTCACAAGAGACAGACATCCATGCCCCCGGTGGGATTCGAACCCGCAATCCCAGTAATCGAGCGGCCGCAGACCGACGCCTTAGACCGCGCGGCCACTGGGATCGACCTTGAGTGTGATTAGGTGCAACAGTGACCTCTAAACCTATAATGAGTAGGTTTAGAGGTCAGACTGATAAAGAAATGCATTTATGTTCTTTGTACGGTTATCACAATAAACAACGCCCATTTTTCAAAATAAAATTAGCCGAGTGGTTTAGTAACAGTGGCTGAGCCGTCTGTGGGGAAGGAAATTAATTATTAATCAAATATGGAGCTATTTTAGTCTTTAAAGACGATAGTATATTTCAGGCTATTATTCGACGGCCTCTCACCGCGGAGACCCGGGTTGAATTCTGAGCCAGCCGTGTCAGATTTATAGTGGTGAAAGTGACATTGGGAGAGGTTTTGCTTCCGATATATCGATCTCGACTCTCAGTATCATTCCAACAGTGCTACATAATCATCTTAATGTTTTATCGGAAGGAAAAACTGGGAACTTTAAAGAAAAGCTATGATGTCTTGGATATGTGGGAGAAATGGACAGCAGCGGGCTGTGACGTTCGGGCTTTAGTGGGGTAATGGACTGAAACTGACTGTAGCTTGCTTGACTGCGTGACAACCTGCTGTTTCAAAGCTTTCGTTTGTATAAGGACCGGTTCGGTACGTTAATTACCACTGCCTCAAGCCCTGCTATTAGTCTGAGAGACGAATTTATAAGCAGGTGAAAGCCTGCAATACCGAAGGTTGCTTTTACAAAAAGACTGCATCTGCCTGTTGTTTTGTATGGATATGAAACTTGGTGTCTTACACTGAGGGAGAAACATAGACTGGGGGTGTTCGGGAATAGGGTGCTGAGGAGGATATTTGGGTCTAAGAGGGACGGGGTAACAGGGGAGTGGAGAAGACTACATAACGAGGAGCTTTATGATCTGTACTCATCACCAAATATTATTCGGGTGATAAAATCAAGAAGAATGAGGTGGGCGGGGCATGTAGCACGTATGGGGGAGGGGAGAGGCGCATAAAGGATTTTGGTGGAGAGACCTGTGGAAACAGACCATTTGGAAGACCCAGGCGTAGATGGGAGGTACTATTAAAATGGATATTCAAGAAATTAAACGGGGAGTCATGGACTGAATTGATCTGGTTAAGGATAGGGACAGGTGGCGGGCTGTTGTGAATGCGGTAATGAACTTCCGGGTTCCATAGAATGCGGAGAATTTCTTCAGTGTGTATGTTGCTCTGTCTGTCGCCGGTTATGTCCGACATTTGCAGAGAATGTGCTGCTGTTGGTGTTCGGAGATGCAGGTCAGATGTGTTGGCGTGTCGGAACTAGTAAAGTTCTGTTTTTGTGTTGAGACGGAGACGACTTTGAAGACATTCTGTTTTTTTGTAACTAACGAGATATTGGGCGATGTGGCAGTTTTTGGAAATGAAGGTTCATTAAAAAAAACTCCGTAGGTCAAATTCTACTCTCTTTCCTGTATTGCCACAGTAGATGTCAGGTCAAGTCTGACGTCAACCTATCAGCACTCAGTTCGTCAGACGTGATACGGAAAGCTTCAGTATTTCCTCTTTGAGCTGACCCAAATCAGTACACACATGCGCGGAACTTTTGACATCACCCACAAATAAAACTTGTAGGGCTTGAAGTTTGGTGATCTCGGGGGCCAAAAGGTGGGCCCGATCTTCCCCGTCCACTGCTTTGGTAGCGTCTGATTTTTAGCATAGAGGTGGGGCCGTCCTGTCAGCTTTGGTACACCGTGCAAGGACCATCTGCGACACGGAGAGTCTAGCATTTGAAGAGAACCTTCAGTAAAAACTGCTACAGTGACCGTGGTATCAACTACGTCCTCTAAGCCAAATATGAACAACGAAAGACGACTGCAGAACCCGCAGAGCAGTCATGCTTGCCTGCAGCACGCCGCCTCCAGTAATATCGGCAGGTACTTGGCAAGTACAACACCAAGACCACCGACGTTCCAATGAAGATAGTCATCAGTACCCTTAGACATCTTGAAGACAACCTAGGCCTCAAAACGCCCGCAGTGTACTGTACACCATGTGAGTGCGGTAAGGTTTACATCGGTCAGACAAGCAGAAGTATAGAGACCAGCTACAAGGAACACGAGGCACTTTATCCTGGGACAGTCAGAGAAATCAGCTGTAGCGGAACATATTTTGAACACCGGGCACACCATGGAATTCAACAATATTCACATACTGGCCAAGGTAAACGGACACATGGATAACCTGGTCAAGAAGGCCATAGAAATAGTTACATCAAAGCACCCTCAATAGAGGCAATGGAGTTATGCTCAGCAATACTTGGCAGCCCCTACTCCTCCAGTAACATAACACAGCCAATCACAATAGAGGGCACGCGCAGCAATCTGCAGACTCCGCCCACTAGCTGCCATTGGCTCGTCTACAACTACAAACTAGGCCATGGTGTGTGTATATAAGCAGACGTTTTGTACAGAGCTAGATCACATTACCCCGATGATGGAGACGGAGTTGGTTTCCGAAGTGTTGGAGTTTATTCACCATTTGATGCGGCTGTCTGCCCGAGAACACTTTATCGAGTTCTGTCGCAATGAACACCTCAAGACATACACACTTCGTCTCGGTTATACAGACCAATTAGTTAATGTTCTATAGGGAAATAATCGCTGTTTGTTCTGAGATCCACACAAAACACATAAATACAGTCCGTACCGCGCAGTAAACACACTCCGTCTCAGTTATACAAACCAGTCAGTTAATGTTGTACAGTGAAATAATCGCTGTTTGTTCTGAGATCCACACAAAACACATAAATACAGTCCGTACCGCGCAGAAACACATTCCGTCTCAGTTATACAAACCAGTCAGTTAATGTTGTACAGTGAAATAATCGCTGTTTGTTCTGAGATCCACACAAAACACATAATACAGTCCGTACCGCGCAGTAAACACACTCCGTCTCAGTTATACAAACCAGTCAGTAATGTTGTACAGTGAAATAATCGCTGTTTGTTCTGAAATCCACACAAAACACATAAATACAGTCCGTACCGCACAGTAAACACACTCCGTCTCAGTTATACAAACCAGTCAGTTAATGTTGTACAGTGAAATAATCGCTGTTTGTTCTGAGATCCACACAAAACACATAAATACAGTCCGTACCGCGCAGTAAACACACTCCGTCTCAGTTATACAAACCAGTCAGTTAATGCTGTACAGTGAAATAATCGCTGTTTGTTCTGAGATCCAACAAAACACATAAATACAGTCCGTACCGCGCAGTAAACACACTCTGTCTCAGTTATACAAACCAGTCAGTTAATGCTGTACAGTGAAATAATCGCTGTTTGTTCTGAGATCCACACAAAACACATAAATACACTGTGTGGGCAGAACGTAGAATTTGTGAATGTTAAACGTGGCGGTACATATAGTAACCACTGGGCTTTAAAGGGTTAACTTCGATCTTGGAAAAATTGGGTATGGCAAAGCAGGTTGGATTTATCTGGGTCAGGATAGGCATATAATTATTATTGGGTTTGTGGGTCTTGTGAAGAGGAAAACGGAAGTTAGGTTGCCATAAAAGATGTGGAATTGATTGATCGTTATGGACACTGAATTGAGAATATGTCGCACGAAGTCAGTTGACTTAAGAGTCTGTAACTCTGTACAGATTACGTCAGGCAGAGAGTAACTGTCTGTCTGATTGACTGTCTGACTGACTACGCCATTATGCAGGATGTATCTATTCAGCTGGACAAGGAACTTCCCGCTTTTATGGAATCAAAACTTTCACTACTGATCTCTAGACAGGCCTCCTACCTTCTATGTAATAGAGCTTATATGCTTTTATTTATGGTGTTCATGTATTTAGGAGGGGGGGAGTTAAGCTTTCGTGAAGTATTTATTTTATCAGGATTGCAGCCTGTGTGAATACAAAGTCGACAAAGGAAATATAGCAGGGAACAAAAGCTTTTGAAAGCTATTTAGAAGCGAAGTCTGTGATAGCTACTTTCATGTTCATGGAAAGCGATACTTCAGTTCTGCCTGCCACCGTCCGAGGAATTATCACATTTCACTCCATGTGATCTCTGCAGCTCTGCTTCTGGATGTTGGAATACTAGATAAAGAACTTGAGGCAAGGCTCCGTGGAGTCACTACTGCATTAGGCTGCATTTGGTGGGCAGAACGAGTTTGGTTACAAAGGGATCTGACGAAATTCCACTTCATAATAAATAAACACATGAGAGAAAAGAACAAAATATTCTTAATTTGAAAAACGAATTACAATAGTTAATAAAAATCTCTAAATACATAGAAACAAATAAAATCAGCTCAACAAACTCTGAAATCCTCCAGATAAATAAACGACACAAATGGCGGCTTTATAACGACCATTATGGCCTAAGGACAAGTATACAATGTAAACTGCGCATGCGCCTGCGCATTAGCGCGACACGTCACTTGGTTCAAGAGCGCTGCACATGGCGCACTCCATGACGCAGTACACAGACATTACTTTCAAAATGCCAACGCCGTTTCACCGTTCACACGTAAATGTAATTTCATTGACGACCTTCCCCCGCCCCCTCTCGATTTTTATGAAATTCACACATTTTCAGCATCATTTTGTGCAGATAACTTATACCGAATTTCAGCCAAATCGGTCAAGAAATATGGAGAACGCAGGTGAAGACCTCTGTGCTTCCTTACGTAACGTATGACTGACTATGAGCAGATTTTCACGAAACTCACATTTGGTCGAGAATTGGCAAGAATGAGATCGATATCGAATTTCGTGAAAATTCGAAAGACTGTTTTGCCGCTGGTTCTAGGTCACAGATGGACAGATGGGCAGGCGTCGTCTGCACAGAAGGCGTTTTTTCCGTGTCGTAAAAAGGCCTAATAATGACTCTGTCCTTATGAGAGAAAAATACAGCTTGCACGTAAGTTATTTAGTACTGCTTGACATTTGTTGAAATATGCGAGAAGTCAACATTTTACGTTATGCTAAAAAAAAGCTAATAATGATTTATTATTGTCGACCTCGGTGGACTAGTGGTTAGCGTGCTCGCCACTGGACCCAAGGTTCGCGGGTTCGATCCCGACCGAGGTCGATGAATTTTTAAGGGTGATAAAAATCCGGAGCACAACTTCCTTCGGAGGGGAAGTAAAGCCGTCGGTCCCATGTCGTAGATTTACGGCATGTAAAAGAACTTACGGGCATGAATAAAAATGTTGCGTAAGCCAAATTGCCTTCCATTTCTCACCCAATTCTCCTGACTGCCTGCCAGATGGCTCTGGCGGACACATCAGGATCGATAGAATAGTAGCGCGGCCAGTTGACCGGTCACCAACTGCCACGAATGCGCACGACTTAGTAACCTCGAAAAGAGGAGGCAAGAGGAGGCCCGGCCCATATAGGGCTGTTGAGCCATGGCTTATTATTATTATTATTATATTAATATACGCACATATATATTTGTGCACCTTGTTAGCACAAGCTTCGAAGTCGTATTTACTTGAGCCGAAATTAAGACGACAAAACAAACGTCATTTGAAGGCGGTTTGTGCGAAGTGAAGTCAAGACCTGACTGTGTTTGTCTCGCGGTAGGACAGATATGTTTGGCGGACAATTGTTGATGTTTTAATACGCCCGTAACTTAAATTTCGAAATGTAGTCACGGGGCACGCGGTCGAGGCACAGCGCTACAAGCCGGAAGGTCGCGGGTTCGATTCCCGATGGTTCAATGGAATGTTTCATTGACATAATCCTTCCGGCCGCACTACGGCCCTGGGGTCGACTCAGCTTCTTAACAGAAACAGTACCAGAAATATTGCCTGGGGGGTAAAGGCGGCCGGTGAGTAGGGCTGACAACCTTACCACCTTCATGTGCCGTAACCTCCTGGAACCCTAGGGACAGCTTTACCCAAAGCTGCGTCAATGTGTAATCGGATACCGACGTTTCGGGGCAACGTGTTTACTGCTCGGCAGTCAGATGTAACTGGATGAATATTGCGCAGTGCTGTCCACAGATGTTCAATGTGTTGTACAACCGTTCAATATTACCTGCAGACGGTCTGTGCATTATTAGTAACTGCCTGCAGTTGTGACTGTCTGGGGCACCTGAAGTTTGGCTACTTGCTCACTAGTACTCGTTGACAGGAAAGTAGACTTCAGCACCCTGTATATATATATATATATATATAATATATAAATAGTATATAATTGCAGTTTGAGTCTTGAAGCCACAAGGCGTAATTTTGCAATTATTTTTTGGGGTGAAATCACGATCAAACACAAAATCCATTGGAGAATGTCGAATATTTCAATTATTTGTGTAGCACGATAACAAATGATGCAAGGTGTACACGTGACATTGAATACAGAATTGCCATGACAAAAACAGCATTCAACAACAGGAATCTTTTCACCAGCAAACTGGACTTAAATTTAAGGAAGAAACTAGTAAAGTGCTACATTTGGAGCATAGCTTTGTGTGGTGCTGAAACGTGGACACTTCGGAAAGTAGATCAGAAGTATCTGGAAAGTTTTGATATGTGGTGCTGGAGAAGAATGGAGAAGATCAGTTGGACCGATCGTGTGAGAAATGAAGAAGTATTACACAGAGTGAAGGAGGAGAGGAATATCGTACATACAATAAAAAGAAGAAAGGCTAACTGGATTGGTCACATCTTGCGTAGAAACTGCCTTCTGAAACACGTGATTGAAGGAAAGATAGAGGGAAGGATAGAAATGACGGAAGACGAGGGGGAAGACGTAAGCAGCTACGGATGACCTTAAGGAAAAGAGAGGATACTGGAAATTGAAAGAGGAAGCACTAGATCGCACCATGTGGAGAACTCGCTTTGGAAGAGGCTACGGACCTGTCGTAAGACAGACTGCAGGAATGAATGAATGAATGAATGAATGAATGAATCAAGATGACAGGCGTATATAAACTGTGGTCACAGTTATATTAAATGTGATTGTGCGCTGGAGCCTGTACAACTGTAGCTTATATTGCTGCTGAATTGTCTGAATCAAAGTACTGTCACTGAACGGTAAAAATGACTCTACCTCTTACGTAAAGAGCAATATGGAATGTACAGAACGTTATCAGGAAACGACAGAATGTGTAAGTCAACAAGCCATATTTGCTCCGTTATAAGACGTCATCTATCGATAATAATCTATAGTAATCGATACTAATTGCTAAAAATATATTACTATCAAGAGTACGCGATAAGTATCGACACCAAGCGACCATTGATAATAATAACCTGCCCAGGGTGCGACTCAGGTCACTCACAACGACATTGTATAAATTAGTATTTTAAATATGTGATTTAAATTGAATTTATGAAGTTCCATATGAGTAATAAATGTCACGGTTAGTCGCTTTGCTGTTTCACGACAAAGCAGTGTGTCGCGCTGTACAGGTTTTGAGAGCTTCCTGCTTGAACGGGGAATTGATACTATCAACTGCCATGTTCTGTCATGGTCGCATTTCTTTCAGTAGCAGAGCAAAAAACGATACACATCCTGTTTATGACTGCCATTGGTTGCCCTGTTTTTGGTTTTTATGCTTGAACTTCCCTGCACTTTTCCGCAGTACAACCGGCAGAAACCAAAAAAACCGAGGGACATAACACGAAATGTGTACTAGAGTAAAGAGAGCCGTTGTGTCTTGTGCATTTGTACATACACACTATATCTGTGATATTTATTTAAAGTGATGCTTACGTCACCGTATATTTAAAATATATATTTTATTTCTTCTTTATTTACCTTGTGGTTGGAGTAGCTTAGCGTGATTCATAAGAAGTGACAGTCAAATCTGAAATTTAAATTTAAATATCGTACAAACTGTTATAAAAACGAACATAGCTTATTATATACACTTACAATATAAGTAATGAATTATACGTTTGGCCGATCGCAGTGGCCGCGCGGTCTAAGGCGTGGGTCTGCGGCCGCTCGCTTACTGGGATTGCGGGTTCGAATCCCAACGGGGGCATGGATGTCTGTGTTGTGTTTGTTGTAAGGACGGTAGCATGGAACGTAAAGTGACATGAAGGACGAAAGGATTTAAACAGTACAAAAATGGATCAAAGGGAAAAACCCCGGACAGACAAAAAAAAAAAAAAAAAAAAAAAAAAAAAAAATCCCGCTGGGGGCATGTATGTTTCTCTGTTGTGAGTGTTGTGTGTTGTCAGGTAGAGGTCTCTGCGTCGGGCTGATCACTCGTCCAGACGAGTCCTACCGAGTGTGGTGTGTCTGAGTGTGATCATGAAACCTCGAAATGAGGACGCCTAGGCACCCGAAAAGGGGCTGTTGAGCCATAGGAAAAAAAATATATACATTTTATTAAACGGAAAAAGACTGGAAGAAATACTTCAATGGGCTCATTCTCCTTTCAAGCAATTATAACCTGTGTGGCAAATTAATTGGTTAATTTGTAATTAATTGTGAATTCAAATAGGCGAGAAGTCTTCATCAAAGAACGCTGAAAACACAGTTTGTGATGTATACAGTCTTTGGAAACGTGATCAATTTTAGAGATGAAAACCGAAACTATATGACATACATATTCCGTATTTTCTGTCCGCATTGTAATTTGTTTTGTGCGTGTGTTCCAAAACTGAAACTCTATTTCGCAACTTTGTGTAACGAGTTGTCCTTTGTTCTTGTAATATATCCCGCCAAAGGAATCTGGCTCCAGCGGTGTATAATGAAAGCGAAAGGTAATTACCAAGTCCAGAGCTGTGTAACACAAACGCAGGTCCTGTGTCATGGACGTGATTCTACGTTACGCAGTAACACGCACCTCTAAGCATCACACACTTGTTGCAGCTTGTGCTGCTCTCTGTATTGAAGTCATACCGTAAATACATAACAATGATTGGCAGTGTGTGCAGCAGTGGAGACAGCTACACAGACAGAAGATACGTGATAACAGTGGAGATGGCTACAAATTGGGCTAGGACGTTTGGTATATGAAAGGATTGGTCCTGAATGCAGAACGAAATATGTGATACTTGGTATGATCACGATACGTCCGCGGTCTCTGGTTAATGAGGGGCGGGGAAGACAACTGGAAGCGGAGGGGAAAAGGGATGTCACGTGACACGCTGTGGCTGGGATTCACAGTTTTGTGAGGATTTTAATTTCACGAGAGTTCTATTGCGGACGTGTTTAAGAAAAATAACGACGGCTATATATGACGTCTTGGCATGTTCTGCTGCTGTTGGATCCATAACGACGGCTATATATGACGTCTTGGCGTGTTCTGCTGCTGTTGGATCCATAACGACGGCTATATATGACGTCTTGGCGTGTTCTGCTGCTGTTGGATCCATAACGACGGCTATATATGACGTCTTGGCGTGTTCTGCTGCTGTTGGATCCATAACGACGGCTATATATGACGTCTTGGCGTGTTCTGCTGCTGTTGGATCCATAACGACGGCTATATATGACGTCTTGGCGTGTTCTGCTGCTGTTGGATCCATAACGACGGCTATATATGACGTCTTGGCGTGTTCTGCTGCTGTTGGATCCATAACGACGGCTATATATGACGTCTTGGCATGTTCTGCTGCTGTTGGATCCATAACGACGGCTATATATGACGTCTTGGCGTGTTCTGCTGCTGTTGGATCCATAACGACGGCTATATATGACGTCTTGGCGTGTTCTGCTGCTGTTGGATCCATAACGACGGCTATATATGACGTCTTGGCGTGTTCTGCTGCTGTTGGATCCATAACGACGGCTATATATGACGTCTTGGCGTGTTCTGCTGCTGTTGGATCCATAACGACGGCTATATATGACGTCTTGGCGTGTTCTGCTGCTGTTGGATCCATAACGACGGCTATATATGACGTCTTGGCGTGTTCTGCTGCTGTTGGATCCATAACGACGGCTATATATGACGTCTTGGCATGTTCTGCTGCTGTTGGATCCATAACGACGGCTATATATGACGTCTTGGCGTGTTCTGCTGCTGTTGGATCCATAACGACGGCTATATATGACGTCTTGGCGTGTTCTGCTGCTGTTGGATCCATAACGACGGCTATATATGACGTCTTGGCGTGTTCTGCTGCTGTTGGATCCATCGTCGAGGAGAGTGTCAATGTGAGTGTGTGGGTGCGACAGAGGACGAAGTGGGTAAAGATGAGACGAACTTGGAGCAAGCTTTGTCTTGCGTTTTAATGAGGCCGATTGAGGCTAATTAACGCAAATAGGAGAAACAAGTGAAAAGAAGTGCAAGCTGACATAAATATTCGGATGTCAGAGCTTATTTGAGAAATCAGCTGGAGTTGTGCAGGGGTGTGAAACTTGGGCTCTCGCATTAGGGGAGGAACATAAGCTGAGACTTTTCAAGAATAGGGCGCTGAGGAAGATTTTTGGGCTTAAGAGGGAGGAAGGAAAATGAGACTGAATGAAACTGCGTCATGAGAAGCGTCACGATGTGTACTGCTCATGAAATGTTATTAGGGAAATCAATGCAAGGAGGCTGGGTGGGGCATGCGGCACGCATAGGGGAGGAAGAAATATGTACGGTTTCTTGGTGGGGAAACCTGAAAAAAAACACCACTTTGAACAATTATGTATAGATGAGAGGATGATATTGGAATGTATCTGAAATAACTTGGATCGTGTGCTGGATGAATCTGGCTCAGGAAACGGGCAAATGGCGAGCTGTTGTGAAAGCGGTAATGAACCTTCGGGTTCCATAAAATGTGGGGTATTTATTGACTGCGTAACGTACTGTTAGTCAGTCAAAAATGACTCTGTTACTTGGAGTTAGTAGAAAGGCGTCTTGAAACTTTTGTCTTGCGTTTGAGTAGGGAGAGAAAGGATGTACATCACTTGTTATAATAGTGACAGCAAGGTTAGTGGTGAACAGTGGCACTGTAACTTGATGTGCGGAAGAAGTGTCAGCAGTGTTACGTCAATAAGGTAAAGGTAAAGGTCACCCTATAACCTGCCACGAAAGCACAGAGGGAGAGTAGAGGCATAGCTCTACTTTTTCTTTAACCTCGGCGTAGATGGGGGTGGGTGATCAACGCCACGCCTCGGCCGCTTTACCCCGGGAAAGAGACACGGTACCCATTTTATAGGAGGCTGGGTAGGCCCCAGGGCCGTTCTGGACGGGTGCGGAAAATCTCGCCCCTACCGGGACTCGATCCGCGGACTGTCCGGGCCGTAGCGAGTGGCTGTACCGACTGAGCTATCGCGGCCCACATGTTATGTGGATTCGTAGAGGAATGGTGGGGTAAATGTTGGTATATGGGTGGGAGGTAATGTGTGGAAGATTGAGGTCACATTTTGGCCGGTGGAATTTTCATGCGGAAGGCTAGGAGTGAGTCACTTGTAGAAAGACAGCGGATTGGAGGACGAAGCAAAAGGAACACAAGCATCCTGCGCTTTGGGAGGGTAACTGGTTCCTTGAAAACTGTTTGCTAGGTGAGAATTCTTAAATCGCAAACACCGTTCCCATTATTTTAAGTGGAAAATATTATGACTGGTCCCGGAGCCTGAAGAAAATCATCAGTTTTCCGTAGTAATATAATAAAGGATAAAATAGTCGCTCACACTAAGACAGCCTGAACACAGCGCTTTGTGCTGGTTTGTTATGTAAATGTGGGTGTAAAGTATTGTACCATGCTTAGCAATGTACAAGAACTTTGCGTCCCTGGTTACTGTTTACGTAGTTCGTAGTTTTTCGGAGCATTATTTTAATTAGCAACAGAACACAAGGGCAGCAACAGGACACAAGGGCAGCAACAGGACACAAGGGCAGCAACAGGACACAAGGGACAGCAAGGCAGCAACAGGACACAAGGGCAGCAACAGGACACAAGGGCAGCAACAGGACACAAGGGCAGCAACAGGACACAAGGGCAGCAACAGGACACAAGGGCAGCAACAGGACACAAGGGCAGCAACAGGACACAAGGGCAGCAACAGGACACAAGGGCAGCAACAGGACACAAGGGCAGCAACAGGACACAAGGGCAGCAACAGGACACAAGGGCAGCAACAGGACACAAGGGCAGCAACAGGACACAAGGGCAGCAACAGGACACAAGGGCAGCAACAGGACACAAGGGCAGCAACAGGACACAAGGGCAGCAACAGGACACAAGGGCAGCAACAGGACACAAGGGCAGCAACAGGACACAAGGGCAGCAACAGGACACAAGGGCAGCAACAGGACACAAGGGCAGCAACAGGACACAAGGGCAGCAACAGGACACAAGGGCAGCAACAGGACACAAGGGCAGCAACAGGACACAAGGGCAGCAACAGGACACAAGGGCAGCAACAGGACACAAGGGCAGCAACAGGACACAAGGGCAGCAACAGGACACAAGGGCAGCAACAGGACACAAGGGCAGCAACAGGACACAAGGGCAGCAACAGGACACAAGGGCAGCATACAGGACACAAGGGCAGCAACAGGACACAAGGGCAGCAACAGGACACAAGGGCAGCAACAGGACACAAGGGCAGCAACAGGACAGAAGGGCAGCAACAGGACAGAAGGGCAGCAACAGGACAGAAGGGCAGCAACAGGACAGAAGGGCAGCAACAGAACAGAAGGGCAGCAACAGAACAGAAGGGCAGCAACAGAACAGAAGGGCAGCAACAGAACAGAAGGGCAGCAACAGAACAGAAGGGCAGCAACAGAACAGAAGGGCAGCAACAGAACAGAAGGGCAGCAACAGAACAGAAGGGCAGCAACAGAACAGAAGGGCAGCAACAGAACAGAAGGGCAGCAACAGAACACAAGGGCAGCAACAGAACACAAGGGCAGCAACAGAACACAAGGGCAGCAACAGAACACAAGGGCAGCAACAGAACACAAGGGCAGCAACAGAACACAAGGGCAGCAACAGAACACAAGGGCAGCAACAGAACACAAGGGCAGCAACAGAACACAAGGGCAGCTACAGAACACAAGGGCAGCAACAGAACACAAGGGCAGCAACAGAACACAAGGGCAGCTACAGAACACAAGGGCAGCAACAGAACACAAGGGCAGCAACAGAACACAAGGGCAGCAACAGAACACAAGGGCAGCAACAGAACACAAGGGCAGCAACAGAACACAAGGGCAGCTACAGAACACAAGGGCAGCAACAGAACACAAGGGCAGCAACAGAACACAAGGGCAGCTACAGAACACAAGGGCAGCAACAGAACACAAGGGCAGCAACAGAACACAAGGGCAGCAACAGAACACAATGGCAGCAACAGAACACCGCAACAGAACATTCCTCTGCTTCTTAAGGCGAAGCCCAACTAAAGCTTTCTTTTCTGTACATTTTTGGATGTTGAAATATGTCATTTGTTAGAACGAAAGTGTGTTTGTTGTTCGAGAAATGTTATAAATTAATGATGTTTGTAACATCGAATCTTCGTAAATGCGATGTTTGTATACCGAGGGACGTCTGCATGCTGTGTTGCCACCTCGCGTGCAGGACATTTCCTTCCGTCAACTCTGTTACGTTCTTCAGCGGTAAAAAATCTACGAACATCCTGTAGAAGGAATTAGATTAAGAGCAGGTAGGGACAGGTTACTGGGGGGGGGGGGGTTAGCATAAAAATACTTCTGAATGAGGGGAAGAGGTTCGTTCTTATGAATGACTCCTTAATGGTAGCTATTTGACGGCCAGTTTTACACGGAGAGGGGATGTTATGGCGGTGGCAGTCGTGTTTACAGCCAGCAGCTCTCGCCTATTGACGTAGTAGTGTTATCTGCTTGTGGCCTGTGCCTTACTGAAGCACTGCTTAGTTACGTCAGTCTGGAACCGGGGAGCGTTGTGCAAGTTGTACTGTGAGCATCAAAGTACGTGCAGTGTCCTCGTATCGTTTGTCTGCATGAAAATTAATTTAGAAACTTCTTCAGTAACACATTTCGTTGAGCTTGTCTTGCGTTTAAATTTGAAAGTGCTGTATTTGCTGTGTTGTGGTTTTTTTTTCCAAAGCGATTGTGTAATTATGTAGATTCAAGGGAAACCGGCGAAGGAGTATCAGCATCAGTCTACTGAGCGCGAGAGAGGAAGGTATGAAATTAGGAACATCCATATCAATCAAATTTATATTTTGATTGTGACTTTGTAAATATTTTGACCGTTTGGCAGTTTTGAGGTTCTCACAGCGGTGTTGCTGTAGACTCAAGACATCTGCTAAGTGGCACTGTGACATTGGGTGAGTGACTTCAGACGTTTCGAAGGTTTGTAGTGCCTTTATCTTTTTCGATTATTTGGCCCTAAAAATTAAGGCACTGCCACCCTTCCAAACGTCCGGAACTACTCGCCCAGCGACACGGAGTCACATCCCAGAAGACCCGAATCCTCTACGATTTACAAATGACTGAAGAATATTCCCGATTCGATCTTTTGGATCTGACGTTTCCACGTTGTGTTTTCCTGACGTTTCGAAGAAAAGTATTGCCTTCATTATCAAGGGTGAAGTGAACAAAGAACAATGGCCCTTAGGAATGAAAGAAATACGTTGGTTCGAAACGTCGGGAAACACCCGAAGACGCAACATCACCTCCCAGAAAATCGAAATGCTGATTTAAACAGCTGGCAAAACCTCAAAACAGGCGCATTAGTGACTGTCAGTGGCACTGTAGCCGCAATGCTTCCAGAGAGGGTAAATGCAGACTGCGAAGCTACGCGCATGCTACAGCACGCACATTGTTACAAGAAGTTGCATTGTTGAGGGTAGTCACGGAGACGGGCTCGTACTTCGCTTGAGTGACGCGGCCCCCGTTGACAGGCTGTTGACAGCACAAAACATGTAACAATTTTGAGTATATTTTGTTTCTACAATCAGACCCAATACCTCGTTCTACACACCTTTGATTGGCAACTAGATTCGGCTCATAACAGAGCCATCACCAGGCCATAACAAAAACTGTAAGCTGGTAACCCCATATGTTGCAGGTTTGAGATCAGTGAATGCATTGCTAACGTATATAACAATTAGAAATATTGTGTATATATAGTTAGTTACTTCCTGTCGCTCCTTGCGGAGCATATGGCCTCCTTTCAGAGGTTTCTTGGTCTCTAAGTGTGCATTCTGTAGTGAGTGACCAGTCCACTGACTGCACAATTTCTACTCATCCTGATATGACTGCCAGAGCCATCTAGCAGTCAATCAGGGGACTTGGGTGAGAAATGGCCGCTGAATTTTGCTGATTGTAGAAAAAATTAAATGTATACTAATGATCGATGAGGCAATGGCATGTCTTAGATTAAAATTAACAATTTTGAATGAACCTTACTCTTGAGATCTGCGCTCTTCTGGGACATTACGCGGCGTAGTGTGGTAATTGTTTACCGACGTTTTGGGACAACGTATCGATTCCATATTCAAGGGTAAAATGGGACCGATACGTTGTCCCGAAACGTCTGTAAACAATTACCAGTCTACGCCGCGTAATACCCCAGAAGAGTGCAGATCTCATCAACATCGTGGCGGAAGTCTGAAGTCAAAGGTTACTCTTTTATTGACCCATTCTGTTTTTATTTCTTGACGCTGTTTTAACTACAGAAGTTATAATTCTAGGCATATAACAACCATTGATGTGGAAAAATTTAAATTAATTTAATGTAATGATTGATAAGGGAGCAGCACGTCACTGTTAGCAAAGTACAGTGCTGGCAACATGACGCACAGAAAGTACAGTGCTGGCAACATGACGCACAGAAAGTACAGTGCTGGCAACATGACGCACAGAAAGTACAGTGCTGGCAACATGACGCACAGAAAGTACAGTGCTGGCAACATGACGCACAGAAAGTACAGTGCTGGCAACATGACGCACAGAAAGTATACATTGCTGGCAAATGACGCAAGAAAGTACAGTGCTGGCAACATGACGCACAGAAAGTACAGTGCTGGCAACATGACGCACAGAAAGTACATGCTGGCAACATGACGCACAGGAAAGTACAGTGCTGGCAACATGACGCACAGAAAGTACAGTGCTGGCAACATGACGCACAGAAAGTACAGTGCTGGCAACATGACGCACAGAAAGTACAGTGCTGGCAACATGACGCACAGAAAGTACAGTGCTGGCAACATGACGCACAGAAAGTACAGTGCTGGCAACATGACGCACAGAAAGTACAGTGCTGGCAACATGACGCACAGAAAGTACAGTGCTGGCAACATGACGCACAGAAAGCACGACGGCTGTTCAGAAAGGAACATAACCTTTATGATCAGAATTAAATGGAAAGTAATTACAACACCTTCGCTCTTCTGGGATGTTAAATGCATAGTATGTTGGTATTTGTCGCAATTCACTGAATTATCGTTATATTTCGACGTAATCTCCGAGTACATTGATACACATTTCCTATCTTTGCACGATCCGTAATAATGAGGAAGTGAATATGGCTGTCATTAAATTGTTACGAATGCAAGAGCAAAATTTATACCACAACGGAAATTTAAACTCGTACCAAGATGGAACAAATTCATCAACGTTCTCGGGGATTGTGCTGAAAAATAATGGTATATGAGTAGAATAAATGAGCCGTACATTTGACGTTGGGGAACTTGACTTAGTGAGCATCGTTGGTGGAAGAAGCATGTCGAGCTTCGAACTGGGGACATTTGAACACAATCGTAACATTTGACATGCCAGTAAACACTACAAAGCTAGTTATGTCTTGGGGCTAACTTGTAGAGGATTGGACTAGCTGCAGTTGAATGAGCCTTAATTATCGTAAGTCCGTAAGATGTGTGACTGTTTTTGGGTACAGAAGTGTGGCTAAGAAAGCAGCTCATCAGATACGACTGAAACGTCTGAAAAGTGAATTTGTGTGACTGTGGGGCAAAGTGAATTTGTGTGACTGTGGGGCAAAGTGAATTTGTGTGACTGTGGGGCAAAGTGAATTTGATTGACCGTGGGGCAAAGTGAATTTGTGTGACTGTGGGGCAAAGTGAATTTGTGTGACTGTGGGACAAAGTGAATTTGTGTGACTGTGGGGCAAAGTGAATTTGTGTGACTGTGGGGCAAAGTGAATTTGTGTGACTGTGGGGCAAAGTGAATTTGATTGACCGTGGGGCAAAGTGAATTTGATTGACTGTGGGGCAAAGTGAATTTATGTGACTGTGGGGCAAAGTGAATTTATGTGACTGTGGGGCAAAGTGAATTTGTGTGACTGTGGGGCAAAGTGAATTTGTGTGACTGTGGGACAAAGTGAATTTGTATGACTGTGGGGCAAAGTGAATTTGTATGACTGTGGGGCAAAGTGAATTTGTGTGACTGTGGGGCAAAGTGAATTTGTGTGACTGTGGGACAAAGTGAATTTGTATGACTGTGGGGCAAAGTGAATTTGTATGACTGTGGGGCAAAGTGAATTTGTGTGACTGTGGGGCAAAGTGAATTTGTGTGACTGTGGGACAAAGTGAATTTGTATGACTGTGGGGCAAAGTGAATTTGTATGACTGTGGGGCAAAGTGAATTTGTGTGACTGTGGGGCAAAGTGAATTTGTGTGACTGTGGGACAAAGTGAATTTGTATGACTGTGGGGCAAAGTGAATTTGTGTGACTGTGGGGCAAAGTGAATTTGTGTGACTGTGGGGCAAAGTGAATTTGTGTGACTGTGGGGCAAAGTGAATTTATGTGACTGTGGGGCAAAGTGAATTTGTGTGACTGTGGGGCAAAGTGAATTTGTGTGACTGTGGGGCAAAGTGAATTTGTGTGACTGTGGGGCAAAGTGAATTTGTGTGACTGTGGGGCAAAGTGAATTTATGTGACTGTGGGGCTGACACGTTTTGTGTCACTTGTTACAATGACGGTAAGCAGAAATACCAAAACAACTGTAAAGCCTGCATCAGGTAGCGCTTGAGAAGGAGGCGATGCTGATGATAACGACGATGACTGCGATGACAGTTCAATTCAGCGCCTTTTATTTAATGCATGATGGCTTAGCAGCCCAGTGACCAATTGTAATGATGATGACAATGATGATGATAACGATGATACGCTCAGAGAAAACTGGCGAGGAGACAGGATCTGTAAATAGGCGTCAAGAAGAATTTGGACCTTTACACCTCGCTAGGGCTACGGAGACGCCTTTTGGCGGAGGTAACGGGCGGTAGGATGAAAGTGACCTCTCACCGTCTTAAGCTGAGGCTGAAAACACCTGGAGCACTAACTCCATGCCACATGCAGTTACAAGTGGCGCGATGCTAGGACGCAAGCCCTGAATTTACAGTTATTACTATTATTATTATTATGCCGATCCCAGTGGCCGCGCGGTCTAAGGCGTGGGTCTGCGGCCGCTCGCTTGCTGGGATTGTGGGTTCGAATCCCACCGGGGGGCATGGATGTCTGTCTGTTGTGTTGTTGTGTGTTGTCAGGTAGAGATCTCTGCGACGAGCCGATCCCTCGTCCAGAGGAGTCCTACCGACTGTGGTGTGTCTCTCAGTGTGATCAAAAGGAATTACAAACCTCGACACTGAAACGGGAAATCGGAGTAGGCAGAAGAAGACGACTAAAAATTATTTTATTATTATAATTATAACAATGCAATCTCCATACTTAGAACTCCTCTCGTTTAGGCGCATTGGAGTTCCCCAGTCAGTAGATCTCTGTCAGCGACGTGCAAGGTCGTCATTCGATTTGCTGTAGCGGCGACGTTCCTTTCGGAAAAACAAGCAGATCGGCCCTGATAAATACCTAGTCCGGTATTTAGGACATGTTTGGTATTCTTGTCCGGGTTAAATCAGCGGGAACTTGAAGCTATGCAGCACACCTTGTGACGTGATGTGAATGACGTGGAAAGCACCAACTACTGCGCACGACAGAGCGGTTTTAAATTTACAGTAACCTTAACATACATTTACGGCCGTAAGGTGCGCCGAAACCATTGTCAAGAATTAAATTCAGTTCTCCGTACGTACCTCAAGGCCTGCTGCCGCTGAGAAATAATTTTTTTTTACTTTTACCTTGAAGATAGAGGCAGCATTTACCTCCGAAACTTCCGTATCTACTAATAGAATTGTACGGTTCACCACCCAGAAGACTGTAGCCCAGAAAGTTTCATTTTTTTTTTCCTTTCAAATATTTGGGCTACGTCAAATTGAACCTCTGCAATGTTAGTTTTTCACCGCCGCCATCTTTGTGACTGTTAACATGCAAATAATGTACCAAAACAGATTTCCTAGAATCGAGTAACTGCCAGACCTCAAAGTTCGGTAACCATGGCGTTCAGCGGGTAATCTGATCAATACAAAATGTAATGTAGTGGTAGCACTGCGGGTCGTGGTGTAGTGGTTATGCTTTACGCTTAGCAGGCCGGACATACGGGCGTCGAAACTTGAAGCCACGCCGTCACGATTGCAGCTGTCTGACGTTTGGCACGGCTCATCCGGGAAGGTCCTGGGGTCACATCTGACGTAGGCAACATTTATGTCTTCTGCACATTATCTGCTGTTCACAGTCACGCAACCGCCGTGAAGGATTCCGGTGTGCGTGAGTCTGTGCGCATCTATATGTGCGTGTGCGTGTGGGTGAAATCTTTTAGATTATTGTGCGTATCAGTGTGTCATGTTTAATTAGCCGAACAGTAATTGTTTCGTAATTAACTGATAAACAAAAGTTAGGGCCAACTGTGGGGTTCACACATCCTCCTATTCAATGGTTACCGGAGTTTTTCCATCTGGTAGAGCGGACGGAACGTGAAGCTGACCATTCATCTGCATCTAGTGCTGTGGTTAAGAATCAGTGGAGTTATATTCCGCTCTCCCTGTATGCCTTCATATCGCGGACAAGCCAAACTTAACCTGTAACTTTGATATGAAATGATAAGGAATTATAAGTGATTGGGAACCATGATGTATATACAGGGCATACACAAAAGAATGGTGTGGCTTTAATAGTGTTCACTATTAAAACCGCACCATTCTTTTGTGTATGCCCTGTATATATATAGCCTATATGTACATAAGGAGTGTATATACGTGTCCTCCATTTGTATGGAATATATACATATAGGCCTATTATTTATTATGTTTCGGGCATCATGTAATCAATTCAGAGGAGCTTAATGCAGTTTGTTGAGGTATAATTGCGGGCTTTTGCAATAGACTGATTAATGCAAGCTTTGTTTGTTAGTCCCGACCTCTTCTACCTACCGTTGTAGGTGTAGAGAGTTATTTGTTACACCTGATCACGCTCAATGACACACAGACATAATCGGTAGAACTCCTCTGGACGAGGGATCGGCTTTTCGCAGAGACCTCTACGTGATAATACACAGCACTCACAAGAGAAAGGCATCAATGCCCTCGGCGGGATTCGAACCCGCAATCCCTTTCTTAGAAAATACAATACAAACAACACGTACTGAAGTTTATTATGTTATTAATATTTATACATATAAATACAAATATATATATATATATCAAAATACCTCTGAATTTGAGTTCAAGTATATTATTACTTCAGGCTTTCAAAATAATCCGAAAAATGTGGATCAATAAAAAAATAATGGAATTGCTTAAGCACAAAGCAGAGGCTGACAAAGCAATGTTAATTACGCAAAACGTCGCAGGGCATGTGCCGTATGTACCGCATGTGCCGTATGTACCGCATGTGCCGTATGTACCGCATGTGCCGTATGTACCGCATGTGCCGTATGTACCGCATGTGCCGTATGTACCGCATGTGCCGTATGTACCGCGTGTGCCGTATGTACCGCGTGTGCCGTATGTACCGCGTGTGCCGTATGTACCGCGTGTGCCGTATGTACCGCATGTGCCGTATGTACCGCATGTGCCGTATGTGCGTATGTACCGTATGTACCGTATGTACCGCATGTGCCGTATGTACCGCATGTACCGCATGTGCCGCATGTACCGTATGTACCGCATGTGCCGTATGTACCGCATGTGCCGTATGTACCTCATGTGCCGTATGTACCGTATGTACCGTATGTACCGCATGTGCCGTATGTACCGCATGTGCCGTATGTACCTCATGTACCGCATGTGCCGTATGTACCTCATGTGCCGTATGTACCTCATGTGCCGATGTACCGTATGTACCGCATGTGCCGTATGTACCGCATGTGCCGTATGTACCGCATGTGCCGTATGTACCGCATGTGCCGTATGTACCGCATGTGCCGTATGTGCCGCATGTGCCGCATGTACCGCATGTGCCGCATGTACCGCATGTGCCGAATGTACCGCATGTGCCGTATGTACCGCATGTGCCGTATGTACCGCATGTGCCGTATGTACCGCATGTGCCGTATGTACCGCATGTGCCGTATGTACCGCATGTGCCGTATGTACCGCATGTGCCGTATGTACCTCATGTGCCGCATGTACCGTATGTGCCGTATGTACCGCATGTGCCGTATGTACCTCATGTGCCGCATGTACCGCATGTGCCGCATGTACCGCATGTGCCGCATGTACCGCATGTGCCGCATGTGCCGATTTACCGCATGTGCCGCATGTACCTGTATGTGTCGATGTGCCTATGTACGCTTCGCATACCTGACCTAGCACCCGGGAGATAGCGGTCGTATAACGGCGCCACGACGAGGGGAACAGAATTTGAGTTTTGCTTTTGCTGAGAGGAGGTACTTCTGTGACAGCGTGTGTCATGCATCCGACAATTGCAGGGGCCAACAGAAATATCGTAATTTGGGAAGGACACTTCTAGGGCAGGGTTTGGTAGCGTGGACTGCATACAGATGGTCAGTGATTCTGTGGGCCCGCAAGGCGCAACTAGCTGTAATACACGAAATTCGAACAATCACAAATAAGAAACACACTTCAACCCTAATAAACTATACCAAGTTAATACAAAACAAATTACAAGCACTACGATTCTCCTTGCAATAATGGCAGTAAAATAATGAGGAAAACCCTCAAGAGAAAACCTTTATTTTCCACTGAGCAGACAGTACACTGTGTTATACCGTTATTAGACAAGAACACACTTCACAAATATTAACTGTATTCAGTACAATATTTGTTCCTTCCAACTTGTAACAGGGAGTCAAAAGATAAACTCACGGAACGCATGGCCAGCCGTCGCGGACCCCTGCAATTCTGCGGACCACAGTTTGTCGGTCTCTCTGTACCTTCCAGCCCTAACCATATTTATACTTCATAGTCTGCATGTTGACTTAAGTGTAACACTGATGATGGCTTGGTCTTGGAAGCCGAAACATACAGCCGAGTCACACACTTAGAATTGTTTTAGAGGATTAGGTGTCTTGGGATGTGGCACTCTGTCGTTTGATGGTGATTTTCGACGTTTCGAAGGAACATGCTGCTTTTATTTTCAAGGGCCAACACGTCTAGGAACTTTCGGCCGAAACGTCGGGAACTACTTGCCCAACGACACAGTGTCACAGCCCAGAAAACCCGAGTTTTCGGAAACACCGGTGTGAGAAACTGAAATGTCACAATTGAAGTTACGTTAGCTGCCATAATCTTTTAGAGAGTGTGTCTTAACACAGTGGTAAGTTGCCTACTGACACAGATCTGTTCGGACTATACCTTGACCTTATGACCCTTTGTAGATAGGCAGTGGAGGTGTGGACATTTTTGTGGGGCAAATACTGAAGGCCATTATCGCTCGTGTAAGGGAGATAGACAGAGAGCCAGTGAAGGTTATCTGGAGGTGTGTGTGTGTGTGTGTGTGTGCGCGACCCCCGAGTTCAGAGCCTGCTTCATTATCGTCGTCTTACAGGATGAGGGGAGTTCTGACATTATGTGAGAATTCACTGCGGTCCAGTAATATCGTGTTTCTTGTTGCGACTCGGGCTACCGAAATTTGTTAATCACGGCATAATTTTTGTGTTTCTGCAAGAAACCTGTCTGTCCGTCCTTCTGTCTGTTTAGTTTTATACAATGCTAATTGGATTTACGTGACACTTGGTGCTGTGCGAAATCTGAACCAAAAGTTGTCTGGAGAATAAAATGTCGCATAAACCTCCAAAGCCCAGTGGTCACTATACGCACCACCACGTTGAACATTCACAAATTCCACGTTCTGCCCACACAGTATATTTATGTGTTTTGTGTGGATCTCGGAACAAACAGCGATTATTTCACTGTACAGCATTAACTGACTGGTTTGTATAACTGAGACGGAGTGTGTTTACTGCGCGGTACGGACTGTATTTATGTGTTTTGTGTGGATCTCAGAACAAACAGCGATTATTTCACTGTACAGCATTAACTGACTGGTTTGTATAACTGAGACGGAGTGTGTTTACTGCGCGGTACGGACTGTATTTATGTGTTTTGTGTGGATCTCAGAACAAACAGCGATTATTTCACTGTACAGCATTAACTGACTGGTTTGTATAACTGAGACGGAGTGTGTTTACTGCGCGGTACGGACTGTATTTATGTGTTTTGTGTGGATCTCAGAACAAACAGCGATTATTTCACTGTACAGCATTAACTGACTGGTTTGTATAACTGAGACGGAGTGTGTTTACTGCGCGGTACGGACTGTATTTATGTGTTTTGTGTGGATCTCAGAACAAACAGCGATTATTTCACTGTACAGCATTAACTGACTGGTTTGTATAACTGAGACGGAGTGTGTTTACTGCGCGGTACGGACTGTATTTATGTGTTTTGTGTGGATCTCAGAACAAACAGCGATTATTTCACTGTACAGCATTAACTGACTGGTTTGTATAACTGAGACGGAGTGTGTTTACTGCGCGGTACGGACTGTATTTATGTGTTTTGTGTGGATCTCAGAACAAACAGCGATTATTTCACTGTACAACATTAACTGACTGGTTTGTATAACTGAGACGGAGTGTGTTTACTGCGCGGTACGGACTGTATTTATGTGTTTTGTGTGGATCTCAGAACAAACAGCGATTATTTCACTGTACAGCAGTAACTGACTGGTTTGTATAACTGAGACGGAGTGTGTTTACTGCGCGGTACGGACTGTATTTATGTGTTTTGTGTGGATCTCAGAACAAACAGCGATTATTTCACTGTACAGCAGTAACTGACTGGTTTGTATAACTGAGACGGAGTGTGTTTACTGCGCGGTACGGACTGTATTTATGTGTTTTGTGTGGATCTCAGAACAAACAGCGATTATTTCACTGTACAACATTAACTGACTGGTTTGTATAACTGAGACGGAGTGTGTTTACTGCGCGGTACGGACTGTATTTATGTGTTTTGTGTGGATCTCAGAACAAACAGCGATTATTTCACTGTACAGCAGTAACTGACTGGTTTGTATAACTGAGACGGAGTGTGTTTACTGCGCGGTACGGACTGTATTTATGTGTTTTGTGTGGATCTCAGAACAAACAGCGATTATTTCACTGTACAACATTAACTGACTGGTTTGTATAACTGAGACGGAGTGTGTTTACTGCGCGGTACGGACTGTATTTATGTGTTTTGTGTGGATCTCAGAACAAACAGCGATTATTTCACTGTACAACATTAACTGACTGGTTTGTATAACTGAGACGGAGTGTGTTTACTGCGCGGTACGGACTGTATTTATGTGTTTTGTGTGGATCTCAGAACAAACAGCGATTATTTCACTGTACAACATTAACTGACTGGTTTGTATAACTGAGACGGAGTGTGTTTACTGCGCGGTACGGACTGGATCTTTATATGTAGTTCAGATCAGTATTCGTTTTTAAATGGCTAATGTGCATTGACACAGAACGTAAACTGAAATTTAAAACAATATAAAGTTATTATCATTCTGCCAGCTGTTGTATCGGTGCATAAGCGCATAAAGATATGTCTAATTTCGAACAATCGTCATTGATGTCAATATGTCGCAAAGTATGTAGAAAGGTAATCTCCGCCTGAAATCAGTCTGACCTTTGTGCCGTGATTATGTCTGACCTTCAGTCTGCAGCGATAGATTGTTATCTGCAATAGCATTAATTTAATCCAAATATAAACAATCACACTGCGTTACGTACCCCAGTGTGATATGACAAAGAATAAAAACAGATAACTTATATGGCCATATATTCTCGTTAAATTTTACTTTCTTATCGCTGTTTATGTAGGAGTCGTGCTAACTGCTCATGTAGAACGCATCTTAGTCTTTTGCAGGCTGCAATTTCAGTACCATGTCTGTACGCACTGATCTCTGAAGCGCTGGTCTTAATGACAGCGTTTGAGGCAGAGGAAAGTGCAGAGTGTTACGCACATGAAACACTTAGTCATTACACTACATACGTACCTTCTGCTTTGGCATTAAGAACCCCTGAGTTTTGCCGAGACATTGTGCATATGGAACCCGTAAGGTTCTGACAACAAATAACGGTTCTATCTTCAAAAAAAATTAACAGATTGCCGTATGTAATGAAGACTCTGCTTGCTGTGAGGCACGACCTCAATTTTGAAGCATTATTTACGTGAATTTCAATTGAAATTGTTAAATAAACTAGCGATTGCATTACCAATCGACAGCTGGCTAAAGCATGAAGCTGAAACTCACATCGAGTGTTGTGTTAGGAATGCGTGGAGGGTTACATCCACGTCCCCCCAATGCCTACGTGACTTTGTGCTGATTAGCAGTGACGTTATAACAATATGCATGTGCAGTGGCTGTATTTAGACGTTTGTCCCTGGTTTTATTGAAACAAACACACACACACACACACCGAGAGCAAACAGTACTTCTTCTTCTCTTCCCTGTAACAAAAATTAGTTTATACATCACTTCAGACATTTAAAACAGTCGCTGCTGACGTCACTGTAACCGACGCACCCTTTGCACGGAATATAGAATTAATTTAAATTCAGTGGGAGCGGAGAAACGCAGGTGTACTCACTTGAGTTGCGTGAAACGTGAGGCGTGCGTACTGTCTAAGGGCTTGAATGTAGACATCGTGTAGATCGTGCGTGTAGAGTCGTGTTGCGGCCTGTTACTGTTACGGTCCGTATAGACTGCGGAGGACACCGCTGTCAGTACCCAAGGCCCCGGTTTGGACGGGTGCTGAAAATCTCGCCCCCACCGGGATTCGATCCCCGGACCGTCCAGCTCGTAGCGAGTCGCTATGCCGACTGAGCTATCGCGGCCCACCAAAATACACACTTCAAGATATACTCACATGATCAAATCAAGGAAGATGAGATGGGCGGAGCATGTGGCAACGTATGAGGGAGAAGACGTACGTACAGGGTGTTGGTGGAGAAGACTATATGGGAAGAGAGAACTTGGAAGATATTGGAGTAGATGGGAGAACAATATTCAAATGGATCGTAATGAAATCGATTGGGAGGTCGTAGACTGGATTGATGTGGCTCGGGGTAGGGAAAATTGGAGTGCTGTTGTGAAAAAGGTAATGAACCTTCGGGTTCCATAAAATGGGACGGGATTTCGTAACTAGCTGTGCAACTGTTAGCTTCCCAAGAAGGTCTCTGCTGCATGGAGTTGATACACTTAGCACGTTTCAGTCCACAATCGCTTATCTGTGGAATATTCCACTCTCCAGGGAGGTAACACTGTGTCGTTGGACAATAATTTCCCTGCGTTTTGAAGGATCACAGTGCCTTCACCTTCAGGGTCAAGCAGTCATTCATTTTCTCTACTAAAGATGAAGGCAGTACAACTTCCCGAAACGTCTGGAACTTCTGGCTCAAGGACATAGCGTTAGAGCCCAAAAGGCTGCATTCAGCAGCAGCCAGTGTAAACAGAACCGCGAAGTTTTAACTTACCTACGATTTCCCCTTCCAAAACTAAAAACACTGAAATATAGAAGGCTGTAATTTCGAGGGTTTTTTTAGTGGCAGTGAAATTAGTCTTTTATTTTGGGGGAAGGAGAGAGATTGGGGGTGTTCAAGAACAGTGTCAAGGACAGTACTTGGAACTTTAGAGACGTGAAGGTAGACGAAGTGGTTCATGCACCATAAGTAAATATTGAACATACATTTGGGTCTGTATTTTTCGTTTTTCCATGTAATGGAGCAAGGATGGAATGAATTTGACACGGAAAACCGAAGTGCTCGGGGAAAAACCTGTTCAGTGCTACTTTGTCCACCACAAATCCAACATGGACTGACCCCGGGATCGAACCCGGACCTCCACGGTAAGAGGCAGGCGACTAACCGCCTGAGCCATGACACGGCCTATGGAATGGATTAAACCCGCTTAGTATAAAATTAAGTGACTGACTTTTAACAATAGTTGACTGAACTTATAAGTTTAAAGTAACGGAATTCCCTCACATGATGAGTAACTGTCAGCTTCTTAAGAAGGGCCCTGTAACTTGCAATTTAAATTCGGTAAAGCACTCCTGTTAAGAGAGGTTTGAGGTTTTCATAGAGGGTAACAGGTCTTACCGGGTAACAGGTCTTACCGGGTAACAAGGTCTTACCGGGTAACAGGTCTTACCGGGTAACAGGTCTTACCGGGTAACAGGTGTTATCGGGTAACAGGTCTTACCGGGTAACAGGTCTTACCGGGTAACAGGTCTTACCGGGTAACAGGTCTTACCGGGTAACAGGTCTTACCGGGTAACAGGTGTTATCGGGTAACAGGTCTTACCGGGTAACAGGTCTTACCGGGTAACAGGTCTTACCGGGTAACAGGTGTTATCGGGTAACAGGTCTTACCGGGTAACAGGTCTTACCGGGTAACAGGTGTTATCGGGTAACAGGTCTTACCGGCGGGTAACAGGTCTTACCGGGTAACAGGTGTTACCGGGTAACAGGTCTTACCGGGTAACAGGTCTTACCGGGTAACAGGTGTTATCGGGTAACAGGTCTTACCGGGTAACAGGTCTTACCGGGTAACAGGTCTTACCGGGTAACAGGTCTTACCGGGTAACAGGTGTTATCGGGTAACAGGTCTTACCGGGTAACAGGTCTTACCGGGTAACAGGTCTTACCGGGTAACAGGTGTTACCGGGTAACAGGTCTTACCGGTATTCTTAGATGTGACAGTGCGTCTTTCGCTAAGTGTTTCTCGACGTTTCGAAATAACATGTTGCCTTTATCGTCATGGGTATTGCTTATCCAGAGGCGCAGATTTACATCGCAGAAGACTGGAGTTAAGGATACACAAGCGTGTTCCATTCAAGAAGCTGCGGCTGCATTTAGTTTATGCGTGTGTGATGCGTGTGTGTGGAAGGGAGGACGAAGTCAAATTTGCCTCGCCAACGTTTACTGTGTGTTGAAACAACGAATATTGATATACTAGCCAGAAACTAGTCGTTGTGTTTATTACGTCAAGCAACTCATGCAGTGAATAAATTACATCCACGAGCTATTATAAAACCCCTACATGTTTCGACACCGAGGTGCCATCATCAGGGGGCCGTTCAATACAAAGTAATGTAGATCCAACACATCGCTCTAGTTATTATGTCGTCTTTACATGAGTGATTAATATATTAAACATGTATTTATAAAATATATAAAATTAATAACCGTAAATTTACAATGTATCAACTCACCACTCAACACGATACACTACAGACGTTCCACAGGACGAGATCTCTATATACAGGGCATACACAAAAGAATGGTGCAATCCTCGCAATAGTTACATTTAAACCGCACCATTCTTTTGTGTATGCCGTGTAGATAGACACAGTTGTTTGTATGCATGATTCATACAGTTGTAAATAACTGCAACACCTGGAACGGCTTATTTTAATACTTTTAATGGTCTTAATATTACAACATTGTAAATTTACATTCATTAATTTTATTTACTTTAGAATTATAATGTATAACATTTTGATTATTTCTGTAAAGGACGACATAATAACTACATTGGCGTCTTGGATCTACATTACTTTGTACTGAACGGCCTCCTGATGATGGCACCTCGATGCCGAAACATGTAGGTTTTTTTTATAATAGCTCATGAATGTAATTTATTCAGTGCATGAGTTGCTTGATGTAATGATTGTAAGAACATGCACGGTACGAGTAACATAAAATTTGCAATCGCTGTGATTGCTTAATACAGGGAGTATCTTTTAATCGCTGTCTTGAACAACGCAGCTGTCACGGGATGTATTGGCGGATGTAAGGTTTTTACACAATGTAGCTGCTGTGCATTGGTAACGATAAAAGAACGGTCCTGATTTTGGATGTGGTTTTCTGGTAGTACCAATTCCGGGAGCGCTATATACCAGTATAAGTGAATTCTAAAAGCTGTTTCTTTATAGACGCGAGAGACGTACTATGGTGCACAGTTCGGTCACCAGATGGCAGGAAAGCAATCTAGGAAGTGTATTATCCAATCACGAAAACAGAAACCGCCACCTGAAGTTTATCATTTGATTTTCGAATTCTAGAAACCACATCGCAAAGTTTGTAATTTGATCATCACACACCACGAACCACACTAAGCAGTGGCGGATTGTCTTCAGATTAACACACACTTAAGTCCAAACCCCACGCGGTTTAAAGTGATTTGTCTCTTCATCGAGACATCAAACTCGCAATTTATCGCAGTACAATGTCTGCACTCATTACAATGCCTTCAGTAACATGATAACATTCAGATGGATCTGTACCAGGCAACATCACGACACGATGTTTATCACTCTTCAGTCCCTGGGAATGGGATCAGAGGACAATTAAATGTTTAAGTTAACTGCTGAAGCACATGTCTGCCAACTGTACAGTAACAAACTGCTGAAGCACATGTCTGCCAAACTGTACAGTAACAAACTGCTGAAGCACATGTCTGCCAACTGTACAGTAACAAACTGCTGAAGCACATGTCTGCCAACTGTACAGTAACAAACTGCTGAAGCACATGTCTGCCAACTGTACAGTAACAAACTGCTGAAGCACATGTCTGCCAACTGTACAGTAACAAACTGCTGAAGCACATGTCTGCCAACTGTACAGTAACAAACTGCTGAAGCACATGTCTGCCAACTGTACAGTAACAAACTGCTGAAGCACATGTCTGCCAACTGTACAGTAACAAACTGCTGAAGCACATGTCTGCCAACTGTACAGTAACAGACTGCTGAAGCACATGTCTGCCAACTGTACAGTGACAAACTGCTGAAGCACATGTATGCCAACTGTACAGTAACAGACTGCTGAAGCACATGTATGCCAACTGTACAGTAACAGACTGCTGAAGCACATGTCTGCCAACTGTACAGTAACAGACTGCTGAAGCACATGTCTGCCAACTGTACAGTGACAAACTGCTGAAGCACATGTTTCTGCCAACTGTACAGTAACAAAACTGCTGAAGCACATGTCTGCCAACTGTACAGTAACAAACTGCTGAAGCACATGTCTGCCAACTGTACAGTAACAAACTGCTGAAGCACATGTCTGCCAACTGTACAGTACAAAACTGCTGAAGCACATGTCTGCCAACTGTACAGTAACAAACTGCTGAAGCACATGTCTGCCAACTGTACAGTAACAAACTGCTGAAGCACATGTATGCCACACTGTACATAACAAACTGCTGAAGCACATGTCTGCAACTGTACAGTAACAAACTGCTGAAGCACATGTCTGCCAACTGTACAGTAACAAACTGCTGAAGCACATGTCTGCCAACTGTACAGTAACAAACTGCTGAAGCACATGTCTGCCAACTGTACAGTAACAAACTGCTGAAGCACATGTCTGCCAACTGTACAGTAACAACTGCTGAAGCACATGTCTGCCAACTGTACAGTAACAGCTGTGAAGCACATGTCTGCCAACTGTACAGTAACAAACTGCTGAAGCACATGTCTGCCAACTGTACAGTAACAAACTGCTGAAGCACATGTCTGCCAACTGTACAGTAACAGACTGCTGAAGCACATGTCTGCCAATACTTGTAACAGTTAAACAAACTGCTGAAGCACTATGTCTGCAACTGTACAGTCAGACAAACTGCTGAAATGCAATGTCTGCCAAACTGTAACATGTAATCAAACTGCTGAAGCACATGTCTGCCAACTGTACAGTAACAAACTGCTGAAGCACATGTCTGCCAACTGTACAGTAACAAACTGCTGAAGCACGTGTCTGCCAACTGTACAGTAACAAACTGCTGAAGCACATGTCTGCCAACTGTACAGTAACAAACTGCTGAAGCACATGTCTGCCAACTGTACAGTACAAACTGCTGAAGCACATGTCTGCAACTGTACAGTAAAACTGCTGAGCAATGTCTGCCAACTGTACAGTAACAAACTGCTGAAGCACATGTCTGCCAACTGTACAGTAACAAACTGCTGAAGCACATGTCTGCCAACTGTACAGTAACAAACTGCTGAAGCACATGTCTGCCAACTGTACAGTAACAAACTGCTGAAGCACATGTCTGCCAACTGTACAGTAACAAATTTCTGAAGCACATGTCTGCCAACTGTACAGTAACAAACTGCTGAAGCACATGTCTGCCAACTGTACAGTAACAAACTGCTGAAGCACATGTCTGCCAACTGTACAGTAACAAACTGCTGAAGCACATGTCTGCCAACTGTACAGTAACAAACTGCTGAAGCACATGTCTGCCAACTGTACAGTAACAAACTGCTGAAGCACATGTCTGCCAACTGTACAGTAACAAACTGCTGAAGCACATGTCTGCCAACTGTACAGTAACAAACTGCTGAAGCACATGTCTGCCAACTGTACAGTAACAAACTGCTGAAGCACATGTCTGCCAACTGTACAGTAACAAACTGCTGAAGCACATGTCTGCCAACTGTACAGTAACAAACTGCTGAAGCACTGTCTGCCAACTGTACAGTAACAAACTGCTGAAGCACATGTCTGCCAACTGTACAGTAACAAACTGCTGAAGCACATGTCTGCCAACTGTACAGTAACAAACTGCTGAAGCACATGTCTGCCAACTGTACAGTAACAAACTGCTGAAGCACATGTCTGCCAACTGTACAGTGACAAACTGCTGAAGCACATGTCTGCCAACTGTACAGTAACAAACTGCTGAAGCACATGTCTGCCAACTGTACAGTAACAAACTGCTGAAGCACATGTCTGCCAACTGTACAGTACAAACTGCTGAAGCACATGTCTGCCAACTGTACAGTGACAAATACTGCTGAAGCACATGTCTGCCAACTGTACAGTAACAAACTGCTGAAGCACATGTCTGCCAACTGTACAGTACAAACTGCTGAAGCACGTGTCTGCCAACTGTACAGTGACAAACTGCTGAAGCACATGTCTGCCAACTGTACAGTAACAAACTGCTGAAGCACATGTCTGCCAACTGTACAGTAACAAACTGCTGAAGCACGTGTCTGCCAACTGTACAGTAACAAACTGCTGAAGCACGTGTCTGCCAACTGTACAGTGACAAACTGCTGAAGCACATGTCTGCCAACTGTACAGTGACAAACTGCTGAAGCACATGTCTGCCAACTGTACAGTGACAAACTGCTGAAGCACATGTTCTGCCAACTGTACAGTGACAAACTGCTGAAGCACATGTCTGCCAACTGTACAGTAACAAACTGCTGAAGCACATGTCTGCCAACTGTACAGTAACAAACTGCTGAAGCACATGTCTGCCAACTGTACAGTAACAAATTGCTGAAGCACATGTCTGCCAACTGTACAGTAACAACACTGCTGAAGCACATGTCTGCCAACTGTACAGTAACAAACTACAGCTGTGTATTCACATGTCTGCCAACTGTACAGTAACAAACTACAGCTGTGTATTCACATGTTTGCCAACTGTACAGTAACAAACTGCTGAAGCACATGTCTGCCAACTGTACAGTGACAAACTGCTGAAGCACATGTCTGCCAACTGTACAGTAACAAACTGCTGAAGCACATGTCTACCAACTGTACAGTAACAAATTGCTGAAGCACATGTCTGCCAACTGTACAGTAACAAACTGCTGAAGCACATGTCTGCCAACTGTACAGTAACAAACTGCTGAAGCACATGTCTGCCAACTGTACAGTAACAAACTACAGCTGTGTATTCACATGTCTGCCAACTGTACAGTAACAAATTGCTGAAGCACATGTCTGCCAACTGTACAGTAACAAACTGCTGAAGCACGTGTCTGCCAACTGTACAGTGACAAACTGCTGAAGCACATGTCTGCCAACTGTACAGTAACAAACTGCTGAAGCACATGTCTGCCAACTGTACAGTAACAAATTGCTGAAGCACATGTCTGCCAACTGTACAGTAACAAACTGCTGAAGCACAGTCTGCCATGACAGTAACAACCTGTATCACATGTCTGCCAACTGTACAGTAACAAACTACAGCTGTGTATTCACATGTCCTACACGACATAACGCTTTTCGGCCCATTGAACGATCGTCGCTGACAGTTGATAGTTATGCTAACATATTACACTATTTAATTAATTAATAAATAAAATAATTGCGTTAATTAAAAGTAAAATTATAAGTTAATGACTTGCTAATCAAGTACATTATCCGGCGCATTTGTATACAGGGTGTAACAAAGGCATCCGCGATACATTGTGAGAACGTTCCTTATGTTAAATTATATCGATATAACCGAAAACATCGATATCGGAATTTGAACGGTTACACAGATAATGGCGAAATAATTTTGTCATTTATACCATGCATATTGTTATAATTATCACACTAACCAACTTGTGTACTGGATAAAATACATTAATCAGCTATTATAAAACGTCTACATGTTTCGGTATTTCGGTGCCGAAATATGTAGACGTTTTATATTTAATTTTGAATATATTTTATCCAGCATGGAATATGTAGTTTCTCTAATGTTGACACCTGTACTTTACATGTAATTAACATGAGTGTGACATGAAGGCATTGATTAGTATAGACACAATCGTGCTGTTTCCATGAAAATCGTCCTTATGGGTTCCAGGTACTATACACAGCTGTATATAGCTTGGCTTTGCTGTAGGCTGAAGGACGGACCTGCGCACTATGTGAAACTGGTACAGTACGTGAACCGCAAGAAAGCACATTAGTGTACTGTCAGTATCTCCTTAACCGGTCAGTTTCGGACATAGCTATGTTTGTTTATACGAGTACAATTAACATAAGGATATAGCCTATGTTTGTTTATAATCGATGTACATTAACATAGGATATAGCTATGTTTGTTTATATCGTAATGTTACGTATTCGTAACATAAGATATAGCATGTTTGTTTATATCGATGTACATTAACATAGGTATGCTATGTTTGTTTAATATCGATGTACATTAACATAGGATATAGCTATGTTTGTTTATATCGATGTACATTAACATAAGGATATAGCTATGTTTGTTTATATCGATGTACATTAACAATAAGGAATACGCTAAAGTTGTTTAATCGATGTACCTTAACATAAGGACATAGCTATGTTTGTTTATATCGATGTACATTAACATAAGGATATAGCTATGTTTGTTTATATCGATGTACATTAACATAAGGATATAGCTATGTTTGTTTATATCGATGTACATTAACATAAGGATATAGCTATGTTTGTTTATATCGATGTACATTAACATAAGGATATAGCTATGTTTGTTTATATCGATGTACATTAACATAAGGATATAGCTATGTTTGTTTATATCGATGTAATTAACATAAGGAATAGCTATGTTTGTTTATATCGATGTACATTAACATAAGGATATAGCTATGTTTGTTTATATCGATGTACATTAACATAAGGATATAGCTATGTTTGTTTATATCGATGTACATTAACATAAGGATATAGCTATGTTTGTTTATATCGATGTACATTAACATAAGGATATAGCTATGTTGTTTATATCGATGTACATTAACATAAGGACATAGCTATGTTTGTTTATATCGATGTAATTAACATAAGGACATAGCTATGTTTGTTTATATCGATGTACATTAACATAAGGATATAGCTGTGTTTGTTTATATCGATGTACATTAACATAAGGAATAGTATGTTTGTTTATATCGATGTACATTAACATAAGGATATAGCTATGTTTGTTTATATCGATGTACATTAACATAAGGATATAGCTATGTTTGTTTATATCGATGTACATTAACATAACGAACGTTCTCCAGAAGTATGGCAGATTGCACCTGGTACACTTTGTATATACGCTGTGGCGTACTTGGTTGAGGCACTGCGCCACAAGCTGGAAGGTCGTGGTTTCGATTCCCGATTATATCAATTTTTCATTGGCATAGTCTTTCCGACAGCACTATGTCCCTGGGGTCGACTCAGCCTCTAACAGAAATGAGTACCAGGAATATTTCCTGGGGAGTAAAGGCGGCCGGTGCGTAGGGCTGACAACCTTATCACCTTCATGTGCCGACTGTCTGGAAATCTGGAAACCTCACCCTACTGGAAACATCAAGACCTGTCCATGCCTGTAATGGGATAGCTTTACATCGTGTATATCCACAAGATCACATACATCCACCCTGTATACCCACAAGATCACATAGATACACCCTGTATACCCACAAGATCACATAGATACACCCTGTATATCCACAAGATCACATAGATCCACCCTGTATATCCACAAGATCACATAGATCCACCCTGTATATCCACAAGATCACATACATACACCCTGTATATCCACAAATCACATAGATACACCATGTATATACACAAGATCACATAGATCCACCCTGTATATCCACAAGATGACCTAGATACACCTTGTATATCCACAAGATCACATAGATCCACCCTGTATATCCACAAGATCACATAGATACACCCTGTATACCCACAAGATCACATAGATACACCCTGTATATCCACAAGATCACCTAGATCCACCCTGTATATCCACAAGATCACATAGATCCACCCTGTATATCCACAAGATCACAGATACACTCTGTATATCCACAATATCACATAGATACACCCTGTATATCCACAAGATCACATAGATCCACCCTGTATATCCATAAGATCACATAGATCCACCCTGTATACTCACAAGTTCACATAGATCCACCCTGTATATCCACAAGATCACAAAGATCCACCATGTATATCCACAAGATCACATAGATCCACCCTGTATATCCACAAGATCACATAGATCCACCCTGTATATCCACAAGATCACATAGAACCACCCTGTATATCCACAACATCACATAGTCCACCCTGTATACCCACAAGGCCGCATAGATCCACCCTGTATACTCACAAGGCCGCATAGATCCACCCTGTATAGCCACAAGATCACATAGATCCACCCTGTATACCCACAAGGCCGCATAGATCCACTCTGTATACCCAAAGGCCGCATAGATCCACCCTGTATAGCCACAAGGCCGCATAGATCCACCCTGTATACCCACAAGGCCGCATAGATCCACCCTGTATAGCCACAAGATCACATAGATCCACCCTGTATACCCACAAGGCCGCATAGATCCACTCTGTATAGCCACAAGGCCGCATAGATCCACCCTGTATACCCACAAGGCCGCATAGATTCACCCTGTATAGCCACAAGATCACATAGATCCATCCTGTATACCCACAAGGCCGCATAGATCCGCAGTAATGTCAACTCTTGTCATGGTGCATATTTTTGTTTGCACTACTAGTGTGACAAATCTTACTATTTTTCTTGCCTGCTGTTAGTTGTATTGTTTTGCAATCAGGAATTTCTTAACGCCTTCAGCTGAACTTTACATCTGCAGTTCTCACGTATATACTAATGTGTTTACTCGTAGATAATGATTGGGAAATAAGGTGCAATAGGTTTTTATCTTCATAAACATAGCAAACAAACACAAGGAAACACAAAGCTTGACAACTGTATATGAGCAGCTGAAACACCAGCTGTCAGTAGCATTAGACGCGTCTAGTGTGTCATCGTCACTAATTAATGATTCAATCAAACACAATTACACAAATAACACCGCGAGAGAAGAATTCGGAAACAAACGAATAAAAAGTTTTCTTGATAGGAGACGGGTGATATATATATACCATAGAAACCGGCGTCTGTGACGTCATGCTATGACGCTTTCTTACCAAGCAAGGGCATTAAGCGATGTATAAGACAGTGTTTTGGTGCTGTGTGAATGTGGAAGGAGACGGTTTGCTGACGATTACTGGCTTGCTTGCTAACGACAGTCTTATCAGCTGTGAAGCTGATTTAACTTTGAAGGAGGTGACAGGAATATACTTCTTTATTTTTTTGTTTGTTTGTTTCTTTCTTTCTTTCTTTCTTTCTTCCTTCCTTTCTTTCTTTCTTCCTTTCTTTCTTTCTTTCTTTCTTCCTTCCTTCCTTTCTTCCTTTCTTTCTTTCTTTCTTTCTTTCTTCCTTCCTTTCTTTCTTTCTTTCTTTCTTTCTTTCTTCTTCTTTCTTCCTTCCCTTTTTTTCTTTCTTTCTTTCTTTCTTCTTTCTTCCTTTCTTCCTTTCTTTCTTTCTTTCTTCCTTCCTTTTCTTCCTTTCTTTTCTTTCTTTCTTCCTTTCTTTCTTTCTTTCTTCCTTCCTTTCTTCTTTCTTTCTTTCTTTCTTCTTCCTTCCTTCCTTCCTTTCTTTCTTTCTTCCTTCTTTCTTTATTTCTTTCTTCTTCCTTTCTTTCTTCCTTTCTTTCTTTCTTTCTTCCTTTCTTTCTTTCTTTCTTTCTTGCTTAGTCTGACCTTTATCTGCCTACTCATTGTAGGCGTAGAAGGTTATTGCTGCACCTGAACACAATCACTCGGCAGGACTCCTCTGGACGAGGGATCGGCCCGTCGCAGAGACCTCAGATATCAATGCCCTAGGCGAGATTCGAACCCGCAATCCCAGCAATCGAGCGGCCGCAGACCCACGCCTTAGACCGCGCGGCCACTCGAATCTCCCGACAGAAATATTGTGAGACTTAAAAGAGATACAGTAGGTAAGACCGTAATTATTCTGTATTCCTGCATTTTTCCCTATTCGCCGAGGAACACCAATCAGGATAGACCTGAAGCAGCCGGTGTTCGAAGGGTTGCTTCTCGAATGTTGGTCAGGCTCAAATACTGTTGGAGCAGTTAAGTGACTTCGCGATGCGCCGTGACGCTTCATTATTTGTTCAGTGTGCGCAAAACGTGGATTGTTCTGTCTGTCTGTGACAGTATCCGTTGATGTGATGCGTGCAGTATACATCGCGGGGACGTCACGAAGCCAGTCTGAAGATTAATGCTGAATCCATATTCTCATCTTAGGCAGAGGTGCCAATTTTCACACCCATAAAATACCATAGAAATACGTAAATATTGTTGGGTTTTAATTGTCTGGCTCTGAGTGGGAGACGAAATGGTAACCTGTTCAGAACTGAATGCTAGTGGGCCCACAAATTTGTACTGCATTTCTTTTAGTTTCATCTTAATATTATCTTATCAACGTGTCGGTGTACACAAAGCTGCGTGTCTTGGGGCCTTACCGCCGCGCCATTGTTTCTGTATATCCAAACGTGTTTAAATAATTGACTGATTACCTTTTTTTGATCTCAGGCTTCCGCCGCGATACTGATGAAATCTGCGGTCTTCTGGGGTATTACGAGGCGTCGTGTGGTAATTATTTACCGATGTTTCGGGACAACGTATCGGTCCCGTCTTCACGGGTCCAGAATCTACGTTATAGTCTGGCTTTCCTTCCTACTCGGACTCTTGACCCGTGAACATGGGACCGATACGTTATGCCGAAACGTCGGTAAATAATTACCACACGGCGCCGCGTAATACCCCAGAAGACCGCAGATTTGATAACTTTTTAGTATTTTCGTGAAGATCGCGATATGTGGAAGCTTCGTTAACGCCGTCATGTTAGCCCCTTGAAGACCACCATTAGTCTGAATTACGTACAAATATTCAGTCCGTACCGCGCAGTAAACACACTCCGTCTCAGTTATACAAACCAGTCAGTTAATGTTGTACAGTGAAATAATCGCTGTTTGTTCTGAGATCCACACAAAACACATAAATACAGTCCGTACCGCGCAGTAAACACACTCCGTCTCAGTTATACAAACCAGTCAGTTAATGCTGTACAGTGAAATAATCGCTGTTTGTTCTGAGATCCACACAAAACACATAAATACAGTCCGTACCGCGCAGTAAACACACTCCGTCTCAGTTATACCAAACAGCCAGTTAATGTTGTACAGTGAAATAATCGCTGTTTGTTCTGAGATCCACACAAAACACATAAATACAGTCCGTACCGCGCAGTAAACACACTCCGTCTCAGTTATACCAAACAGCCAGTTAATGTTGTACAGTGAAATAATCGCTGTTTGTTCTGAGATCCACACAAAACACATAAATACAGTCCGTACCGCGCAGTAAACACACTCCGTCTCAGTTATACCAAACAGCCAGTTAATGTTGTACAGTGAAATAATCGCTGTTTGTTCTGAGATCCACACAAAACACATAAATACAGTCCGTACCGCGCAGTAAACACACTCCGTCTCAGTTATACAAACCAGTCAGTTAATGCTGTACAGTGGAATAATCGCTGTTTGTTCTGAGATCCACACAAAACACATAAATACAGCCCGTACCGCGCAGTAAACACACTCCGTCTCAGTTATACAAACCAGTCGGTTAATGCTGTACAGTGAAATAATCGCTGTTTGTTCTGAGATCCACACAAAACACATAAATACAGCCCCTACCGCGCAGTAAACACACTCCGTCTCAGTTATACAAACCAGTCGGTTAATGTTGTACAGTGAAATAATCGCTGTTTGTTCTGAGATCCACACAAAACACATAAATACAGCCCGTACCGCGCAGTAAACACACTCCGTCTCAGTTATACAAACAAGTCGGTTAATGCTGTACAGTGAAATAATCGCTGTTTGTTCTGAGATCCACACAAAACACATAAATACAGCCCCTACCGCGCAGTAAACACACTCCGTCTCAGTTATACAAACCAGTCGGTTAATGTTGTACAGTGAAATAATCGCTGTTTGTTCTGAGATCCACACAAAACACATAAATACAGTCCGTACCGCGCAGTAAACACACTCCGTCTCAGTTATACAAACCAGTCAGTTAATGTTGTACAGTGAAATAATCGCTGTTTGTTCTGAGATCCACACAAAACACATAAATACAGCCCGTACCGCGCAGTAAACACACTCCGTCTCAGTTATACAAACCAGTCGGTTAATGCTGTACAGTGAAATAATCGCTGTTTGTTCTGAGATCCACACAAAACACATAAATACAGCCCCTACCGCGCAGTAAACACACTCCGTCTCAGTTATACAAACCAGTCGGTTAATGTTGTACAGTGAAATAATCGCTGTTTGTTCTGAGATCCACACAAAACACATAAATACAGCCCGTACCGCGCAGTAAACACACTCCGTCTCAGTTATACAAACAAGTCGGTTAATGCTGTACAGTGAAATAATCGCTGTTTGTTCTGAGATCCACACAAAACACATAAATACAGCCCCTACCGCGCAGTAAACACACTCCGTCTCAGTTATACAAACCAGTCGGTTAATGTTGTACAGTGAAATAATCGCTGTTTGTTCTGAGATCCACACAAAACACATAAATACAGTCCGTACCGCGCAGTAAACACACTCCGTCTCAGTTATACAAACCAGTCAGTTAATGCTGTACAGTGAAATAATCGCTGTTTGTTCTGAGAT
Source organism: Reticulitermes speratus (assembly GCA_021186555.1). Classification (NCBI taxonomy): domain Eukaryota; kingdom Metazoa; phylum Arthropoda; class Insecta; order Blattodea; family Rhinotermitidae; genus Reticulitermes; species Reticulitermes speratus. The sequence continues at coordinate 1,464,478 of JAJKFL010000005.1, read as the reverse complement.
CCACACAAAACACATAAATACAGCCCGTACCGCGCAGTAAACACACTCCGTCTCAGTTATACAAACCAGTCGGTTAATGCTGTACAGTGAAATAATCGCTGTTTGTTCTGAGATCCACACAAAACACATAAATTCAGCCCCTACCGCGCAGTAAACACACTCCGTCTCAGTTATACAAACCAGTCGGTTAATGTTGTACAGTGAAATAATCGCTGTTTGTTCTGAGATCCACACAAAACACATAAATACAGTCCGTACCGCGCAGTAAACACACTCCTTCTCAGTTATACAAACCAGTCAGTTAATGTACAGTGAAATAATCGCTGTTTGTTCTGAGATCCACACAAAACACATAAATACAGTCCGTACCGCGCAGTAAACACACTCCGTCTCAGTTATACAAACCAGTCAGTTAATGCTGTACAGTGAAATAATCGCTGTTTGTTCTGAGATCCACACAAAACACATAAATACAGTCCGTACCGCGCAGTAAACACACTCCGTCTCAGTTATACAAACCAGTCAGTTAATGCTGTACAGTGAAATAATCGCTGTTTGTTCTGAGATGCACACAAAACACATAAATACAGACCGTACCGCGCAGTAAACACACTCCGTCTCAGTTATACAAACCAGTCAGTTAATGCTGTACAGTGAAATAATCGCTGTTTGTTCTGAGATCCACACAAAACACATAAATACAGTCCGTACCGCGCAGTAAACACACTCCGTCTCAGTTATACAAACCAGTCAGTTAATGTTGTACAGTGAAATAATCGCTGTTTGTTCTGAGATGCACACAAACACATAAATACAGACCGTACCGCGCAGTAAACACACTCCGTCTCAGTTATACAAACCAGTCAGTTAATGCTGTACAGTGAAATAATCGCTGTTTGTTCTGAGATCCACACAAAACACATAAATACAGTCCGTACCGCGCAGTAAACACACTACGTCTCAGCTATACAAACCAGTCAGTTAATGCTGTACAGTGAAATAATCGCTGTTTGTCCTGAGATCCACACAAAACACATAAATACACTGTGTGGGCAGAACGTAGAATTGCTGAATGTTGAATCTGGTGGTACATATAGTAACCACTGGGCTTCCATGTGGGATTTGTGGTGGACAAGGTGGCACTGGGACAGGTTTTACTCCGAGTACTTCGGTTTCCCCTGTCAATTTCATTCCACCGGTGCTCCATTGAAATGGAAAAACAGAAAAAATCTACAGGGCCTTGAGAACGATTAGCTATCGATACTGCGAAGGACGAAAATGATAAAAAATAATAATAATAAAGACTTTGATCCCTGCAGACAGTACATATCATGAAGTTAATGACATTTAGCAGAATAAGCACTTTTTATTGTGAGAACTGGACAATGGGTTGTGCTCACAGTCTGACTGTCTGAGCGCAAAGTGCAGAGCTGTTGAACTTTGGAGCTGCCTTGTGTTAGCTGCAGCAGCACCTGGGGTACGACACGATGAAGCGGAAATGGCTATTCGTGAATTGCTGCGAATGAAACGGCCATATTACAACGGCGACGGAATATTCAAACGCGGGCCGAGTTTATTGATTTTCCCGAGAAGTACGCTGAAGAATAATGATAGTTCAGTGGAATAAGTGAGCTGGATTTGAAGTTGTAATGACGTCTTATTTGATGTTTGTTATGGCGGGGAACCTGAATTATTGCACAGCCTTCATGTCCTGCCCTACTGTATCACCTGACTTATTACACGGCGTTCATGTCCTGCCATACTACATCACCCTAACGTTCAAGTCCTGCCCGACTACATCACCCTAACGTTCAAGTCCTGCCCTACTGCATCACCCTAACGTTCATGTCCTGCCCTACTGTATCACCTGACTTATTACACGGCGTTCATGTCCTGCCCTACTGTATCACCTGACTTATTACACGGCGTTCATGTCCTGCCCTACTACATCACCCTAACGTTCAAGTCCTGCCCTACTACATCACCCTAACGTTCAAGTCCTGCCCTACTGTATCACCCTAAAGTTCATGTCCTGCCCTACTGTATCACCACTAACGTTCAAGTCCTGCCCTACTGTATCACCCTAACGTTCAAGTCCTGCCCTACTGTATCACCCTAACGTTCAAGTCCTGCCCTACTGTATCACCCTAACGTTCATAGTCCTGCCCGACTACATCACCCTAACGTTCAAGTCCTGCCCTACTGCATCACCCTAACGTTCATGTCCTGCCTTACTGTATCACCTGACTTATTACACGGCGTTCATGTCCTGCCCTACTGTATCACCCTAACGTCAGTCCTGCCCTACTACATCACCTAACGTTCAAGTCCTGCCCTACTCATCACCCTAACGTTCAAGTCCTGCCCTACTACATCACCCTAACGTTCAAGTCCTGCCCTACTGATCACCCTAACGTTCAAGTCCTGCCCTACTGTATCACCCTAACGTTCAAGTCCTGCCCTACTGTATCACCCTAACGTTCAAGTCCTGCCCTACTGCATCACCCTAACGTTCAAGTCCTGCCCTACTACATCACCCTAACGTTCAAGTCCTGCCCTACTACATCACCCTAACGTTCAAGTCCTGCCCTACTACATCACCCTAACGTTCAAGTCCTGCCCTTACTGTATCACCCTAACGTTCAAGTCCTGCCCTACTACATCACCCTAACGTTCAAGTCTGCCCTACTACATCACCCTAACGGGTCAAGTCCTGCCCTACTGTATCACCCTAACGTTCAAGTCCTGCCCTACTGCATCACCCTAACGTTCATGTCCTGCCCTACTGCATCACCCTAACGTTCATGTCCTGCCCTACTACATCACCCTAACGTTCAAGTCCTGCCCTACTACATCACCCTAACGTTCAAGTCCTGCCTACGTCACCTACGTTCAGTCTCCTACTACATACCAGTTCAAGTCCTGCCCTACTGCATCCCTAAGTTAAGTCCTGTCTACTGTACACCCTAACGTTCAAGTCCTGCCCTACTACATCACCCTAACGTTCAAGTCCTGCCCTACTGCATCACCCTAACGTTCAAGTCCTGCCCTACTGTATCACCCTAACGTTCAAGTCTGCCCTACTACATCACCCTAACGTTCAGTCCTGCCCTACATCACCCTAACGTTCAAGTCCTGCCCTACTACATCACCCTAACGTTCAAGTCCTGCCCTATACATCACCTAACGTTCAAGTCCTGCCCTACTACATCACCCTAACGTTCAAGTCCTGCCCTACTGTATCACCCTAACGTTCAAGTCCTGCCCTACTACATCACCCTAACGTTCAAGTCCTGCCCTACTACATCACCCTAACGTTCAAGTCCTGCCCTACTACATCACCCTAACGTTCAAGTCCTGCCCTACTGATCACCCTAACGTTCAAGTCCTGCCTACTACATCACCCTAACGTTCAAGTCCTGCCCTACTCATCACCCTAACGTTCAAGTCCTGCCCTACTACATCACCCTAACGTTCAAGTCCTGCCCTACTACATCACCCTAACGTTCAAGTCCTGCCCTACTGTATCACCCTAACGTTCAAGTCCTGCCCTGACTGTAGTCATCACCCTAACGTTCATGTCCTGCCCTACTACATCACCCTAACGTTCAAGTCCTGCCCTACTGATCACCCTAACGTTCATAGTCCTGCCCTACTGTATCACCCTAACGTTCAAGTCCTGCCCTAGCTGTATCACCCTAACGTTCATGTCCTGCCCTACTGCATCACCCTAACGTTCAAGTCCTGCCCTACTGTATCACCCTAACGTTCATGTCCTGCCCTACTCATCACCCTAACGTTCAAGTCCTGCCCTACTGTATCACCCTAACGTTCATGTCCTGCCCTACTGTATCACCCTAACGTTCAAGTCCTGCCCTACTGTATCACCCTAACGTTCATGTCCTGCCCTACTTATCACCCTAACGTTCAAGTCCTGCCCTACTGTATCACCCTAACGTTCATGTCCTGCCCTACCATACCCTAACGTTCAGTCCTGCCCATACATCACCTAACGTTCAAGTCCTGCCCTACTGTATCACCCTAACGTTCAATGTCCTGCCCTACTTATACCCTAACGTTCAAGTCCTGCCCTACTTATCACCCTAACGTTCAGTCCTGCCCTACTGCATCACCCTAACGTTCAAGTCCTGCCCTACTACATCACCCTAACGTTCATGTCCTGCCCTACTGAATCACCCTAACGTTCAAGTCCTGCCCTACTGTATCACCCTAACGTTCATGTCCTGCCCTACTACATCACCCTAACGTTCAAGTCCTGCCCTACTGTATCACCTAACGTTCAAGTCCTGCCCTACTACATTACCCTAACGTTCATGTCCTGCCCTACTACATCACCCTAACGTTCAAGTCCTGCCCTACTGTATCACCCTAACGTTCAAGTCCTGCCCTACTACATTACCCTAACGTTCATGTCCTGCCCTACTACATCACCCTAACGTTCAAGTCCTGCCCTACTGTATCACCCTAACGTTCAAGTCCTGCCCTACTGCATCACCCTAACGTTCATGTCCTGCCCTACTGTATCACCCTAACGTTCAAGTCCTGCCCTACTGTATCACCCTAACGTTCAAGTCCTGCCCTACTGTATCACCCTAACGTTCAAGTCCTGCCCTACTGTATCACCCTAACGTTCAAGTCCTGCCCTACTGTATCACCCTAACGTTCAAGTCCTGCCCTACTGTATCACCCTAACGTTCAAGTCCTGCCCTACTGTATCACCCTAACGTTCAAGTCCTGCCCTACTGTATCACCCTAACGTTCAAGTCCTGCCCTACTGTATCACCCTAACGGCCGGGGCGTGGAGTTGACCACCCACCCTCGTCTGGCGCCGAGGTTAACGAAAGAGTAGAGCTATACCTCTACTCCCCCTCTGGGTCTTCGTGGCATGTTTTAGGGTGAACTTTACCTTTACCTTTACCTTTACCTTTACCTTTACAGGGCGGGTTTACGATATTTATGGACACAATTCAAACGTGACTTTGGGCTCTTTACCTACGTATAGTGTGGAACTGCACTGCACGTGCAGCTTCAGTGCAAAGGATGTCTGACACAGAGGCTGAAACTAGCAAGCAGCTGCAGGGTTACTGACATGTTACTGACATGTTACTGACATGTTGTAGTTGTGTGTGAAATTTGCGAGATATCTTGTCTTGGCTGTTCGGTGCTGATGGGACACAGTCCTTGCCATCTTCCTATGTGATTCACAAATACTCAGGGCCGTCCCTTGGCCCTGGCTATTAGTCGCCGGCCTCTCCGCAGAGGCCCGGAGTTTTTCCCAGGCCATTCCATGTGGGATTTGCGGTGGATGAATTGGAAATTGGACAGATTTATTTTCTAGTAACTCAGTTCCGCCCTGTCAGTGTCATCCGCTATTAGGCTCACATTTAATTTATCTGTCACCAACGCTGTATAATATTAGAAATTTACAGCGTCGTTCAATAACATACCTATGACATGTCTTCGCTCTTCTGGGATGTTATTCAGCGTAGAAAGGTAGTTATTTACCTACGTTTCGGGACTACTTATCGGTTCTATCTTCAAGGGTCAAGCAGTTCTTCTTGGACTGCTTGACCCTTGAAGATAGAGCCGGTAGGTTGTCCCGAAACGTCGGTAAATACCTATGTACGCTGCGTAACATCCCAGAAGAGCGAAGATCTCATTTATACCGCGGCGAAAGCCTGAAATCACACCTATGACTAATTTCCTGGTTATAGTCAATTCAGCATCCACTAGAAGAAAATTATTCGAACGTGAATCAGCAGCAGGTTTCTCCGAAACGTAGGCACAAACTTATCATGCTTCACGGTGTAAGGACCCCAAAAGACCACCGTGTGACCTTTGAAACTTGTTAGAGCCAAGTCCTTCATATTGCCGTCACACAGTCCTGTGCTGTAATTTCACGTGTCCACGTGTCCCACAATGTTATTGGCACATAACCGTGCCAAGACCAAGACAGGCTGGTGCCATTCATGAAGCCAAAGCTCTGCTTGTGGTGACGTCACGATCGCGGCTTGTACCTTATCACGGACGACGCAGTAGTACAGTGATTGGAATGCGCGATTGACAGCACGGACTACAGCTGTGACACACGTGACCATGGTGGGGGTTGTGCAGCAATAGTTTTGACATGGCTCACGGCAGGCAGTTTGAGTTACTTAAAGTCTGTGGCCTTTCTGGTCACACGAGAAGTGTGCTGCTGATACGTGCTGAATGCGGTGAGTACCTTGCGACACCTGCTGTGGTTTGTGACATGACAAGTGTTGAAGTGAAGTTGCTGGTGAACGGCCTGATGGTTTTGTGAGTGAAAATAGTACGTTAGAGGGAATGATAGGCTAGTAACTGCACAGCGTCACAGGAATTGTGTGGTTTTGTGTTAGGAAAATGACGTGTTGTACCGTAGACTATTGTTTGTGGGATATTGCTTGTAGTGTACCGTGGGATATTGTTTGTAGTGTATCGTGGGATATTGTTTATAGTGTTCCGTGGGATATTGTTTGTAGTGAACCGTGGGATATTGTTTGTAGTGTACCGTGGGATATTGTTTGTAGTGCACCGTGGGATATTGTTTGTAGTGAACCGTGGGATATTGTTTGTAGTGAACCGTGGGATGTTGTTTATAGTGAACCGTGGGATATTGTTTGTAGTGAACCGTGGGATATTGTTTGTAGTGAACCGTGGGATATTGTTTGTAGTGTACCGTGGGATATTGTTTTTTAGTGTACCGTGGGATATTGTTTGTAGTGTACCGTGGGATGTGCTCATGTACATGCGTACATGTGCTCAAATGTATGTAAATGCGCTCAACTGCATGAACATGCGCTGAACTGTGTGTACATGCACTGAACTCTTTGTACATGCGCTAAACTGTATGTACATGCGCTCAACTGTATGTACATGCCCTCAAATGCATGTACATGCGCTCAACTGCATGTGCATGCGCTCAACTGCATGTGCATGCGCTCAACTGCATGTACATGCGCTCAACTGTATGTACATTCGCTCAACTGCATGTACATGCGCTCAACTGCATGTACATGCTCTCTACTGTATGTACATGCGCTCAACTGCATGTAAATGCGCTCAACTGTATGTACATGCGCTCAACTGTATGTACATGCGCTCAACTGTATGTACATGCGCTCAAATGCATGTACATGCGCTCAAATGCATGTACATGCGCTCAACTGCATATACATGCTCTCTACTGTATGTACATGCGCTCAACTGTATGTACGTGCGCTCAACTGTATGTACATGCGCTCAACTGCATGTACATGCGCTCAACTGCATGTACATGCTCTCTACTGTATGTACATGCTCTCTACTGTATGTACATGCGCTCAACTGTATGTACATGCGCTCAACTGTATGTACATGCGCTCAACTGTATGTACGTGCGCTCAACTGTATGTACATGCGCTCAACTGTATGTACATGCGATCAACTGTATGTACGTGCTCTCTACTGTATGTACGTGCGCTCAACTGTATGTACATGCGCTCAACTGTATGTACATGCTCTCTACTGTATGTAGTGCGCTCAACTGTATTTATATGTGCTCAACTGTATGTACGTGCGCTCAACTCTATGTACATGCGCTCAACTCTGTACGTGAGCTCAACTGTATGTACATGCGCTCAGCTGTATGTACATGCGCTCAGCTGTATGTACATGCGCTCAACTCTATGTGCGTGCGCTCAACTCTATGTACATGCGCTCAACTCTATGTACATGCGCTGAACTCTATGTACATGCGCTCAACTGTATGTACGTGCGCTCAGCTGTATGTACGTGCGCTCAACTCTATGTACATGCGCCCAACTGCATCTACATGCGCTAATCTCTATGTACATGCGCTCAGCTGCATGTACGTGCGCTCAGCTGCATGTACATGCGCTCAGCTGCATGTACATGCGCTCAACTGTATGTACATGCGCTCAAATGCATGTACATGCGCTCAAATGCATGTACATGCGCTCAAATGCATGTACATGCGCTCAAATGCATGTACATGCGCTCAACTGCATGTGCATGCGCTCAACTGCATGTACATGCGCTCAACTGCATGTACATGCTCTCTACTGCATGTACATGCGCTCAACTGTATGTACATGCGCTCAACTGTATGTACATGCGCTCAACTGTATGTACATGCGCTCAACTGTATGTACATGCGCTCAAATGCATGTACATGCGCTCAAATGCATGTACATGCGCTCAAATGCATGTACATGCGCTCAAATGCATGTACATGCGCTCAACTGCATGTGCATGCGCTCAACTGCATGTACATGCGCTCAACTGCATGTACATGCTCTCTACTGCATGTACATGCGCTCAACTGTATGTACGTGCGCTCAACTGTATGTACATGCGCTCAACTGCATGTACATGCGCTCAACTGCATGTACATGCTCTCTACTGTATGTACATGCTCTCTACTGTATGTACATGCGCTCAACTGTATGTACGTGCGCTCAACTGTATGTACATGCGCTCAACTGTATGTACGTGCGCTCAACTGTATGTACATGCGCTCAACTGTATGTACATGCGATCAACTGTATGTACGTGCTCTCTACTGTATGTACGTGCGCTCAACTGTATGTACATGCGCTCAACTGTATGTACATGCTCTCTACTGTATGTAGTGCGCTCAACTGTATTTATATGTGCTCAACTGTATGTACGTGCGCTCAACTCTATGTACATGCGCTCAACTCTGTACGTGAGCTCAACTGTATGTACATGCGCTCAGCTGTATGTACATGCGCTCAGCTGTATGTACATGCGCTCAACTCTATGTGCGTGCGCTCAACTCTATGTACATGCGCTCAACTCTATGTACATGCGCTGAACTCTATGTACATGCGCTCAACTGTATGTACGTGCGCTCAGCTGTATTTACGTGCGCTCAACTCTATGTACATGCGCTCACTGCATCTACATGCGCTAATCTCTATGTACATGCGCTCAGCTGCATATACATGCGCTCAACTCTATGTACATGCGCTCAACTGCATGTACATATACAAGGGGGTCTAGCTGAAAGCCAAACAACACACTGTAACGTGATCAGTCCCAGTGCGACAGTTTTATCGCCCAGCAGTACTCTTCTGCCACTTACGTCACATTGCGTTTTCATTGCCACAAGAAAAAAATGGATGCGTTTCTAAAGCGTCATTTCATTTTTTTTTAATTTTTCTAAAACAGTGTAAGTCTGAAGTTGCGTACAGTATGTGTATATTGACAAGTGTCCGCACTTTGTGTCAAGACAGCATAACAAACGGCATATCGCAGTGCATACATTTACATTGCAATGCTGCATACGAAACGGACAATAACAATAAATGTTTAGGTCTTAAAATTTAAATAGTTACGTGACTTAAGATTAGGTATATATAGAAAAACCTATAATTACAACCACCACAATACATCATTTTTCGAATCACCCTGTATTATAGTGCAGGTAAATGTAACCACTTACTGCACCCTATTGCAAAGAAAGCAGTCACTGCCCCAAATGGCCGAAAATGAATTCGCAAACGATGCAATGTTGAAACTGGAGAGAAGATTACAGACCGCAGAAACGGAAACCTGCGTGTCGAATGAAGACATACAGAACATTTGATGCCTTTACATCGTATATCAGCTGCTAAACTAACTAACTAACTAACTAACTAACTAACTCCATGTAGCACAGTCCTTCTTGAGAAGCTAACAGGTCCTCAGCTAGTCAAGAAATTCCCCGCGTTTTATGGAACCCAATGGTTCATTGCCGCATTCACAACAGCCCGCCACCTGTCCCTATCCTGAGCCATATCAATCCAGTCCACGCCCCCATCCCACTTCTTGAAGATCCATTTTAATATTATCCTCCCATCTACGCCTGGGTCTTCCAAGTGGTCTCCTTCCCTCCGGTCTCCCCACCAAAATCCTGTATACACCTCTCCCCTCCCCCATACGTGCTACATGACCCGCCCATCTCATTCTTGATTTGATCACCCAAATAATATTTGGTGATGGGTACAGATCATTAAGTTCCTCGTTATGTAGTCTTCTCCACTCCCCCGTTACCTCGTCCCTCTTAGACCCAAAAATCCTCCTCAGCACCCTATTCTCGGACACCCTCAGCATATCGGCTGCTACATTGGAAAATTACAAAAATGTTCAAACCCCCAAAATTCAGGGTAACATTTAGAACAAATAACTGTATTCAGAAGGAACTAAAACTGTGTCCTCAAACCAGTGATTTTAATAGCAGTTGTATGCATAAACTGTCATGTCATGGTTGTTGAAATGTGTATAGTAGCTAACCAGGTCAGGTCTAACCCTAGAAATTCTGTATTCATAACATCCGTTATGATATATAACAGGGGTGGCCAGACCGCGGCTTGCGAGCCACATGCGGCTCTTTGATATATAATGTGCGGCTCGTGGAGATATGTAGGCTGAGCTCCTTTTTGCATTACAATTCATATAAAGGATAAATAAAAAAATTAAAACTTTATATTTATTTACCGGTATAAACTGAGAGTCCGCTGGATTAAAACGTAAGTTTAATGTTCATGGGAGTAAATATATTTAAGAATTGTTGTAACAAAATGTGCGTGTAACAATAAAAACGTGTGTGTAATATCTGTTTATGTCTTGCGGCTCTGAAACATCTGATGTTTATCGTATGTGGCTCTTACGTTAAGCAAGTTTGGCCACCCCTGGTATATAAACAGTCATATCGATGAACACTCAGCTCGTGCGGGACGTACTGTAAAAAGCGGAAACTCGAATGGAAAGACTGAAGCACAATAGAAATATGAAACGTATAAATCAGAGATGGAAAATTAATACGATAAAATGTTGCAGTCTTTTGTGTCAGAGTAACAGCAGTTTGTGAAACAGGAGCGAGTTTAATCCGCGTCTTGCAACAATGCATGAAACAACCCACACAACAATGCGCATGCGCAAGATAGAACATCTGTCTCACACTACATATATAAATCACGTGTAATGTGACGAAACCATTGTAGAGGATACATCAGGAGTAAAAATCGAATGGAAGGTTTGTTTAACTGTAGGCTATAATTGTTACACAATGCTGTAACATGCGAGATATCACTGATGTGTATTTGGACTTTTTTACATCGTCACTGAGTATACAAACACGACGTTTCGAAAGCACACTGCTCTCGTCTTCAAGATTTTTTTTACTGTGTTTAGCAATTTTGCGATGACAGTCGCAAAGACAGACGTATCTACGTGACTGATACCAAGCTGTGACAAGCTCTGGTCACGTTGTGGTCCGCAGTTTGACTTTCACGTTAACCGGTTCTGAACTCAGGACTCTAGTTTTTGTGTGTTCTTCGATGTGAGCGGAGGTGAGCGGCCGGGTGATGAAATTTTGTGTCAGCGGGCATGATCTCGCCGTGAACCGTATCGAGTGAACGAGTCATATTTCTGTCCTTTTGATGTAAAGTACAGTCGAACTCGGTTTTAACGTCATGAAAGGGATTGAATATTTTGTGTCGTTATAAACGAGTGTCGTTATAACCGAGTAGTATAATGTTATGGTTAACAGTGAGGAATAAATTTGTACCACAGAATATCTGACGTTATAGACGAGGTGTCGTATAAACCGGTGTCGTTATAACCGGGTTCGACTGTAATTCTCTTTGCATTTTATGTTCGACCGTTTTTCCTGTTGTTAGAAGTGACTGTACAGACTCGCCACCTACACGGCTTCTAGTTGTGTGGGAGGTTTGGTGGGTTTCCTTTCATTTCCATCGAACTATTTTTTACCAGAGGTAGCAACCCATGGACTATAGTTGGACTGCGGTCGGCCCGAGGCACTGGCCCATAAAACAGACCACTAACACAGTAACACAGCAGTCGAACCTGCGACCACATTCTGTGTAATTATTACACAGAATATTACAAGGGGCGAAAATTATAAAAAAAACGTACTTTACGAAAATTAAAAGACTGAGAAAACTGAGTGAAGACGAAACGTGCGAAGAAGTGTAAAGGCGGACGTAAGGATGTGAGGCAGATGTGAACATAAGGTGCTGTGTGCTACTGATAACGCACAGCGACAGGTGCGTGAGTGCGTACAGCAGTGAAAGGTCAAAGGATTCAGTGCACTGTAGAGTGTTAATATGTAATATAGAACTAAGCAAAACAAAATATACCGTAACGAGCCCGAACATAAGGCGACTCCCTCTTTCTCAAGGGGGCATTTAAAAAAAACTTTCGGTGTTTCAAGCTACGACTGAACCGCAAATTGTACGTAAAACGTCACGCCGACATGTTGAATGTTGGCGATCTTTTTTTGTGGGTGTTAAAATGTTTTAGCTGCTTGAGTGAGGGAAGGGCGAAAGAAAGAAAGAAAGAAAGAAAGAAAGAAAGAAGTTGACTATATTGGAGTTCGTATTTTTTCAGAAATTTGTACAAGTTGTTATATGAATGTGTTTATGTGTCTGTAATGGTTAGCCGTGGCTTGTATGAGAAGTAGGTCGCGTAGTTTACGCTCTTGAGATGGGAGAGACGCCTGGTGAAGATGTGATTCGGCCTCTGTGAACCCTCCTCTGCCTCCTTCTTCCGTTTTCGGTAGTTTTCTTGCTTTTGTGCGTTAGTTAGTCTCGGCATCGTGAACCTGTAAACAACAGCGCCGAGGTGACCCACCTATGTGTACCGAAATGTAAGACGTTAGATGCTGAGAGTGTGAAAATCGTAGGTGGTTTTGACATGGCCGCCATTTTGGCAGATTTCAAGATTTTTCGATGATTCTTTCTTTAGCGTGTAGGCATATTGCTTACCTTTCAAACTATGTATCGTTCACTGCTGTAGTCGAAGTAGGCGCGGAGCGCTGTGAAGAAACGTAGGTAACGCGAAAGTCTGACACCGCGAGCGCCGAGGTGACCCACCTATGTGTACCGAAATGTAAGACGTTTTACGTCAAAACTCAGAGAATTTAGAAAGTGTAATGAAGATGTTAATAAAGTTCCAGAGAGACAGCTATAACACAAAAACTAATAAGACGTTACGCACCGTATAGACATTGCAACAGCATGTGGTCACTCTGTACTGTCTAAATGCATGCATTAACTTACCCTGTCAGTGTGTCAGAATGATGTTTCGATAAGCACTTTGAACACGATAAGTACATCGTCACGAGATAATATAGAGCTTGCAAATTGCCACAAGGGTGACTACAAACATTACTGTCTGCTGGGATGTGACGCCGTGAAGTCTTGTACAAATGGATAGACTTTTCGAGCAAACCGCTGCCTCTACATTCTACCCTTCAGACTGAGATAGAAGGTTCGTCAAAAACGTTGGTATTTGTACAACAGAATACAGGGTGTCACTTCGCAGAGGACAATACAGGATCTTACATAGCACAAGATAATACAGGGTGTCACTTCGCAGAGGACAATACAGGGTCTTACATAGCACAAGATAATAAAAGTGTCACATCGCAGAGGACAATACAGGGTGTTACATAGCACAACATAATACAGGGTGTCACATCGCAGAGGACAATACAGGGTGTTACATAGCACAAGATAATGCAGGTGTCACATCGCAGAGGACAATACAGGATCTTACATAGCACAAGATAATACAGGGTGTCACATCGCAGAGGACAATACAGAGTGTTACATAGCACAAGATAATACAGGGTGTCACATCGCAGAGGACAATACAGGGTGTTACATAGCACAAGATAATGCAGGTGTCACATCGCAGAGGACAATACAGGATCTTACATAGCACAAGATAATGCAGGTGTCACATCGCAGAGGACAATACAGGGTCTTACATAGCACAAGATAATACAGGGTGTCACATCGCAGAGGACAATACAGGGTCTTACATAGCACAAGATAATACAGGGTGTCACATCGCAGAGGACAATACAGGGTGTTACATAGCACAAGATAATACAGGGTGTCACATCGCAGAGGACAATACAGGGTGTTACATAGCACAAGATAATACAGGGTGTCACATCGCAGAGGACAATACAGGGTGTTACATAGCACACGATAATACAGGGTGTCATATCGCAGAGGACAATACAGGGTCTTACATAGCACAAAATAATGCAGGGTGTCATCGGGGCCGGAGTACGAGGCTGACCACTCAACTCTATCTAATGCCGAAATTAAAAAATTATTGGAACTATACCTCCACTCTCCCATAAACGTACATGACCATTGCTATTCTGTGCCTAAACACCTCACGTGTCCCTCTTCAGTTGCATGGCCTAACATTCTACGTATTTATAATCTGTACAGTGCATGCTATATTCCCAGCCCAATTCAACCCCACATACTCGGTTAGTTTAATAAAAATATGCTAAAAAAGTCTACAGTATCAGTCCGTTTGTTATGCTGGTTGTTACGTCCTGTCTTGTGACTGACCAGCCAGTTCATCAAACGACCAACTGACCGACTCCATGGACTATAGTCGTCTTGAAAAGCTAACAGTTCCTCATCTAGTCAAAGAATGTCCCGCATTTTGTGGAACCTGAATGTTCATCACCGTTTTGCCAATTGTTACTGTCCTGAGTTAGATGAGTGCAGTCCACACTCAGTGCAGTCCACACAGTGCAGTCCACACAGTGCAGTCCACACTCAGTGCAGTCCACACCCTCCCATTGTCTTTCTTTAACATCGTTTTAATATTATTCGCACGTCTGTGCTTAGGCATGAACTTTCCTTCACTACGTGCTACATGCCCCTCCCATATCCATCCTTTATTTGATCACACTAATAATATTTTGTGAGCAGTACAGACCATAAAGCTCCTCGTTACGTAGTCTTCTCCACTCCCCGTTACCTCGTCCCTCTTAGGCACAAACATCCCCCTCAGCACCCTACTGTCGAACACCCTCAGCCTATGTTCGTCCATTAATATCAGACACCAAGTTTCTTGCCTACGTGAAAAAACAGACACAATTGTACCTCTGTACATTTTAAATTTATATTTTGACATAGCAATAGGTGAGATACAATACTAATGGACCGAACGGCAGTATTTCAGGGTTTAATATGCTCTTAATTTATTGATATATGAAATCTGGTATTTTATTGTCGTTCCCTAGCATTTGAAGTTTTGCCACACTTTCAAAATATTTGTCTGCCTTTCTTGTGTGACTTTTCCCCGCAGTCTGTTCCCAAGACACGTACTGCACCTAGTTTTGTCAGCACTTACTCTAGAGGCAGTCTGTTCCCAAGACACGTACTGCACCTAGTTTTGTCAGCACTTACTCTAGAGGCAGTCTGTTCCCAAGACATGTACTACACCTAGTTTTGTCAGCACTTACTCTAGAGGCAGTCTGTTCCCAAGACATGTACTACACCTAGTTTTGTCAGCACTTACTCTAGAGGCAGTCTGTTCCCAAGACATGTACTACACCTAGTTTTGTCAGCACTTACTCTAGAGGCAGTCTGTTCCCAAGACATGTACTACACCTAGTTTTGTCAGCACTTACTCTAGAGGCAGTCTGTTCCCAAGACATGTACTACACCTAGTTTTGTCAGCACTTACTCTAGAGGCAGTCTGTTCCCAAGACATGTACTACACCTAGTTTTGTCAGCACTTACTCTAGAGGCAGTCTGTTCCCAAGACATGTACTACACCTAGTTTTGTCAGCACTTACTCTAGAGGCAGTCTGTTCCCAAGACATGTACTACACCTAGTTTTGTCAGCACTTACTCTAGAGGCAGTCTGTTCCCAAGACATGTACTACACCTAGTTTTCTCAGCACTCCTAGACGCAGTCTCCTTACTAGCGACTAACACAGCTTCTAGTGTTTTTCTTTACTAGTGTTGTTTATGTGTCCTATTTAGTGTCTTTATTTTGTGGGTACCTTGGACCTTTCTAAGGGCAAATTGTAAAGCAAAGCTGAAGGTGAATGGTCGGTCTACGTTTTCGTGTTATGGGGAGACACCAAGTTGCACAAAACAATAGACAGACTTATAATTTTGTCTATTTCAATGTTTAGACTTTGAATAGGCGAGGAGATGACGGATTGTTGAGAGCTGAATTGTGTAGTGTGGTGGTCCAGTTGGTTGAGGCACTGTGCTACAAGCCGGAAGGTCGCGGGTTCTATTCCCTGTGGTGTCATTAGAACTTTTCTTTGACATAATCCTTCCGACCGCACTATGGCCCTTGGGTCGACATGAGTACCACGAATATATCCTGGGGGGTAAAGGCGGCCGGTGCGTAGGACTGACAACCTTATCATCTTCATGTGCCCATTGTCTTTAATGTGGGAGCCTCAAGCTCCTGGAACCCTCAGAGCCTGTCCAGGCCTGTACAGGGATGGCTGTACTTGAATAACAATGATTTGGAAGGGACTGTCGTGGCCTAGATTGTTACTAAATCGGCATTTGTCCGAAGGGGCTGAGTAAAACGTCGAACCTTCAGTCATGCAGATTACAGTCTCTATGTGGCTTCAGGTATAAAGACGGTCAGTACTGAAGCCACGGAGACCTTCGTACTGAGACCGAAGAAATAAAGGCGGGTTTCTTAAAAATAATTTATCATGTCACAGTTAAGGGGTGGTTTGGACAGCCCTGTAGTATCGTTTTATAACGGCATTGGCTAGTACCTGAGGAAATTCTGGTAGCGAGAAGGGATCAGTTGGATTCCCCAAACTGAAGTGTATGAGCGACGCTAAACAAAATGCAGGACTTTGAGAAATAGCAGGATAAGTATTAGCGTTGTCGAGTCAGCCGTGCAGTGCGTGAGATAAGGAAGCATGAGCGTGACGCACTTCCGTCTGCCAGCTTGCGTGTTGACGATAGGGAACGTCCTGTGGTAACTGTACAGCAGTGTAAATAAGGAATGTGCAGTGTGGCTGTTAGTGTACTGTCAGGCTAGATCTACTTGTGCAGTGTGGCTGTTAGTGTACTGTCAGGCTAGATCTACTTGTGCAGTGTGGCTGTTAGTGTACTGTCAGGCTAGATCTACTTGTGCAGTGTGGCTGTTAGTGTACTGTCAGGTAAGATCTACTTGTGCAGTGTGGCTGTTAGTGTACTGTCAGGTTAGATCTACTTGTGCAGTGTGGCTGTTAGTGTACTGTCAGGCTAGATCTACTTGTGCAGTGTGGCTGTTAGTGTACTGTCAGGCTAGATCTACTTGTGCAGTGTGGCTGTTAGTGTACTGTCAGGCTAGATCTACTTGTGCAGTGTGGCTGTTAGTGTACTGTCAGGCTAGATCTACTTGTGCAGTGTGGCTGTTAGTGTACTGTCAGGTTAGATATACTTGTGCAGTGTGGCTGTTAGTGTACTGTCAGGTTAGATCTACTTGTGCAGTGTGGCTGTTAGTGTACTGTCAGGCTAGATATACTTGTGCAGTGTGGCTGTTAGTGTACTGTCAGGTTAGATCTACTTGTGCAGTGTGGCTGTTAGTGTACTGTCAGGCTAGATCTACTTGTGCAGTGTGGCTGTTAGTGTACTGTCAGGCTAGATCTACTTGTGCAGTGTGGCTGTTAGTGTACTGTCAGGCTAGATCTACTTGTGCAGTGTGGCTGTTAGTGTACTGTCAGGTAAGATCTACTTGTGCAGTGTGGCTGTTAGTGTACTGTCAGGTAAGATCTACTTGTGCAGTGTGGCTGTTAGTGTACTGTCAGGCTAGATATACTTGTGCAGTGTGGCTGTTAGTGTACTGTCAGGTTAGATCTACTTGTGCAGTGTGGCTGTTAGTGTACTGTCAGGTAAGATCTACTTGTGCAGTGTGGCTGTTAGTGTACTGTCAGGTTAGATCTACTTGTGCAGTGTGGCTGTTAGTGTACTGTCAGGCTAGATCTACTTGTGCAGTGTGGCTGTTAGTGTACTGTCAGGCTAGATCTACTTGTGCAGTGTGGCTGTTAGTGTACTGTCAGGCTAGATCTACTTGTGCAGTGTGGCTGTTAGTGTACTGTCAGGCTAGATATACTTGTGCAGTGTGGCTGTTAGTGTACTGTCAGGCTAGATGTACTTGTGCAGTGTGGCTGTTAGTGTACTGTCAGGCTAGATCTACTTGTGCAGTGTGGCTGTTAGTGTACTGTCAGGCTAGATCTACTTGTGCAGTGCGGCTGTTAGTGTACTGTCAGGTTAGATATACTTGTGCAGTGTGGCTGTTAGTGTACTGTCAGGCTAGATCTACTTGTGCAGTGTGGCTGCTTGTGTACTGTCAGGCTAGATATACTTGTGCAGTGTGGCTGTTAGTGTACTGTCAGGCTAGATGTACTTGTGCAGTGTGGCTGTTAGTGTACTGTCAGGCTAGATCTACTTGTGCAGTGTGGCTGTTAGTGTACTGTCAGGCTAGATCTACTTGTGCAGTGTGGCTGTTAGTGTACTGTCAGGCTAGATCTACTTGTGCAGTGTGGCTGTTAGTGTACTGTCAGGCTAGATCTACTTGTGCAGTGTGGCTGTTAGTGTACTGTCAGGCTAGATCTACTTGTGCAGTGTGGCTGTTAGTGTACTGTCAGGCTAGATCTACTTGTGCAGTGTGGCTGTTAGTGTACTGTCAGGCTAGATCTACTTGTGCAGTGTGGCTGCTTGTGTACTGTCAGGCTAGATATACTTGTGCAGTGTGGCTGTTAGTGTACTGTCAGGCTAGATCTACTTGTGCAGTGTGGCTGTTAGTGTACTGTCAGGCTAGATCTACTTGTGCAGTGTGGCTGTTAGTGTACTGTCAGGCTAGATCTACTTGTGCAGTGTGGCTGCTTGTGTACTGTCAGGCTAGATATACTTGTGCAGTGTGGCTGTTAGTGTACTGTCAGGTTAGATCTACTTGTGCAGTGTGGCTGCTTGTGTACTGTCAGGCTAGATATACTTGTGCAGTGTGGCTGTTAGTGTACTGTCAGGCTAGATCTACTTGTGCAGTGTGGCTGTTAGTGTACTGTCAGGTTAGATCTACTTGTGCAGTGTGGCTGTTAGTGTACTGTCAGGCTAGATCTACTTGTGCAGTGTGGCTGTTAGTGTACTGTCAGGCTAGATCTACTTGTGCAGTGTGGCTGTTAGTGTACTGTCAGGCTAGATCTACTTGTGCAGTGTGGCTGTTAGTGTACTGTCAGGCTAGATCTACTTGTGCAGTGTGGCTGTTAGTGTACTGTCAGGTAAGATCTACTTGTGCAGTGTGGCTGTTAGTGTACTGTCAGGCTAGATCTACTTGTGCAGTGTGGCTGTTAGTGTACTGTCAGGCTAGATCTACTTGTGCAGTGTGGCTGTTAGTGTACTGTCAGGTTAGATCTACTTGTGCAGTGTGGCTGTTAGTGTACTGTCAGGCTAGATCTACTTGTGCAGTGTGGCTGTTAGTGTACTGTCAGGCTAGATCTACTTGTGCAGTGTGGCTGTTAGTGTACTGTCAGGTTAGATCTACTTGTGCAGTGTGGCTGTTAGTGTACTGTCAGGCTAGATCTACTTGTGCAGTGTGGCTGTTAGTGTACTGTCAGGCTAGATCTGCTTGTGCAGTGTGGCTGTTAGTGTACTGTCAGGCTAGATCTACTTGTGCAGTGTGGCTGTTAGTGTACTGTCAGGCTAGATCTACTTGTGCAGTGTGGCTGTTAGTGTACTGTCAGGCTAGATCTACTTGTGCAGTGTACTGTCAACAACTTGAGCACTTCTCGCTTCTCCGACGCAATGATTCCTTGCTGTTTATTAAGCCGTCGGGGCGTGAAGTTGACCACTAAGATTAAAAACGTGTGGAGCTATACCTCTACTCCCCCTATATGCCTTCATGGCGTTGACACCGATAAATTTGCCTTTACTTTTTAGGCGTGTTTGATAAACAATCGCGATAAGCGAATTGGCTTTGTGTCTCTGTCCGTTCGTTATCCACCAGAACCAGATTCAGTCACCGTGAAGATGGAGGCTGTACTTTACGAAACGTCGGAATAAAACTTAATACACGGATCAAAGACAAATGTTAGTGTGCGCTTTGTACGGTGGATATTTTAACCGAAAACAAATGCAGTCAGAGGAATAAAATTTATATAGGTGCATATTTCACGCTTCTGCAAAGGAGAATCTGACAGTGGCACGTCAGACCGTTATGTGTTTCTGACAGTAATCGATGTATCGCAGTTAAAAATATATCGGTCTGAAGTGCAGTTGTGTCTTGTGCGGGCGAGATTCTTCTGTTATTTTCTGTTGTGTTTTGTGTCGTCAGAGCTGTGGATGAATTTGTTTGTATGCTTGTTATTTACTAAACTGAAAAACGGCGAGCAGTGAACATTGATACAGACTTGTGCTTTAACAGGAGCTATGTGTTTTTTGAGCATGTTTAGCCCCACAGATAAGGGAACCCCACCCACGCTGTCGAGGTCAAAGTCTTACTCGTGAGTCATCAACATTATCTGCTGCGAAACATTTACGGGCGCGTGTACTGTAATGTATTTGAATATTGTTTGGTTGAGTGACGTAAGCAAAAGCATGCCAGATCGCTACAATGCAATAAACAACAAAAATAAAGGAAGGCAACAAAAGTGTTTAGCCTTATAGTTGAAGTTAATCCGGGTAGGCTTCTGGTTTATGAGCCGAAACGTCTGTAATTAATAGACGAACGCAAAGTTCAAATGATCCATCTCACTCCTTTCTGAATAAAATTATGTTCCTGTACAAGGGAACAAAACTTTGTAGCTATTAAACTGTTGCAACGATTTGATGTTGACTGTACTAGCAGGATTGGCTATCACCAAGCGAGGAAAGCTTGGCCGTGTCTAAAGCAACAGACAGACAAACAACTTGGCATCTTGGTTATACCACTGTGCTATCAAATGTATATTGTTTTTGCTGGTAATTTAATGAATATATTGCATTTAATATTGTGTTTTTACTCGCTGTGTTTAAAAAGCTTTTGAAAAGTTTTATTTCAAAGTATTACAGTCAGTACTAGCTTTTTATTCACTGTGTTTAAAGAAGGTCACAAGCACCTTGTTCATGGCATGTCGAATTTGTGCTGGTGGAAGTGGAGGCAGTGCGTCCTCAATCCCTTTATTCCGATCGTTGCTACTATACAGCTGCGTAAGTACAAATCGCACAGTTTAGATCTTTCGAACAGGGACACCACGTATGTTTTTTATTATTATTATTATTATTATTATTATTATTATTTACTGCAATTGGGTTTTCACCCGGTGGCAGTAGTCCTTACACTAGTACACACAATACAAATGGACATATAAATATACATAAAATTAACAATACAAAACAAACTATACACAATTACAAAACAAAATACATACAGTAAATACAAGTACACACATTATAACACCGTACACACATTACAAAAACATCCACACCTTGCAAAAGCATCCACTCCTTACAAAAGCATCCGCACCTTACAAAAACATCCATACCTTACAAATACATCCACACCTTACAAAAACACCCATACACATACAAAACAAAATACATACAGTAAATACAAGTACACATATTAGAAAAACCCCGTTCACACCTTACAAAAACACCCATGCACATACAAAACAAAATACATACAGTAAATACAAGTACTCATATTAGAACACCGTACACACCTTACAAAAACACCCATACACATACAAAATTAAATACATACAGTAAATACAAGTACACACATTAGAACACCGTACACACATTACAAAAACATCTGCACCTTACAAAAGCATCCACTCCTTACAAAAGCATCCACACCTTACAAAAACATCCACACCTTACAAATACATCCATACCTTACAAAAACACCCATACACATACAAAACAAAATACATACAGTAAATACAAGTACACATATTAGAACACCGTACACACCTTACAAAAACACCCATACACATACAAAATTAAATACATACATTAAATACAAGTACACACATTAGAACACCGTACACACATTACAAAAACATCTGCACCTTACAAAAGCATCCACTCCTTACAAAAGCATCCACACCTTACAAAAACATCCACACCTTACAAATACATCCATACCTTACAAAAACACCCATACACATACAAAACAAAATACATACAGTAAATACAAGTACACATATTAGAAAAACCCCGTTCACACCTTACAAAAACACCCATGCACATACAAAACAAAATACATACAGTAAATACAAGTACTCATATTAGAACACCGTACACACCTTACAAAAACACCCATACACATACAAAATTAAATACATACAGTAAATACAAGTACACACATTATAACACCGTACACACATTACAAAAACATCCACACCTTACAAAAGCATCCACTCCTTACAAAAGCATCCACACCTTACAAAAACATCCACACCTTACAAATACATCCATACCTTACAAAAACACCCATACACATACAAAACAAAATACATACAGTAAATACAAATACACATATTAGAAAACCGTACGCACCTTACTAAAACACCCTTACACATACAAAACAAAATACATACAGTAAACAAAATACATACAGTAAATACAAGTACACATATTAGAACACCGTACACACATTACAAAAACATCCACAACTTAAAAATCATCCACACCTTACAAAAGCATCCACACCTTACAAAAACACCCATACACAGAGAAAAAAAAAAAAAAAAAAAACACAAGCACAATACAAAAAACACCCACACATTAATTAATTTCAGTGCGTTAGAATATCCTCAGTATAAAGTCAGACCAAAGTACATGCTAATTATATCCCCCAAGAACTTAATTCACTTCACTTCACTTCGAAACCAGAGCACTTCACTTCACATCACTTCACACCCCTTCACTTCACATCCCTTATTTTTATTTAATCTCCACTTAAAAATCCTTAGCTTATAATGACGTTCTTGACCCTTTTTTTAAAAGAGCTTAATTTACAGGGGAAAGTCGCTAGTACGCTTGGAGGTAATTGGTTCCAGCTTTTTATGGTCCTATTTACAAAGGAATATTTACCTACATCTGTTCTTTGTTTCCTAATCCTAATTTTCCGACTATGATCGTCCCTACCCAGGTAGCATGGTTTTAGCAGTCTATCCCCTATTGTTTTCCAAGCCCGTCCCCCGGTGTATGCTTTGAAAAGGGCGCATATTCGGGCTATCGCTCTACGCTGTGTCAATGTTTCCCAACCCGATTCATTTGTATTATTTGCAAATTTTGCCGCTCTCTTTTGCACGCGATTCAAAGCGCTTACCTGACCTTCTCTGTATGGGTCCCAACACACCGCTCCATACTCAAGTATCGGTCTCACAAGTGTGGCTGTTTAGTGTTCTGTCAAGGCTAGATCTACTTTGTGCAGGTGTGGCGTGTTAGTGTTCTGTAGGCTCTGAGTCGACTTGTGCAGTTGTGGCTGTTAGGGTTACTGGCAGGTAGTTCTTCTTGTGCAAGTGTGGCTTGTTAGTGTACTTGTCAGGTTGTTCTACTTGTGCAGGGTGGCTGTTAGTGTACTGTCTGGGCTAGTTTACTGGTGCAGTGTGGCTGTTAGTGTATCTGTCAGTTAGGATCTACTTGTGCAGTGGGGCTGTTTATAGGTTTGGTTGTTTGTTGTTCTGTCAGGGCTTAGATCTACTTGTGCAGTGTGGCTGTTTGTGGTCGGTCAGGCTGGATCTACTTGTGCAGTTGTGGACTGTTAGGTGTACTGTCAGGTTTTAGATCTTACTTGTGCAGTGTGGCCTGTTAGTGGTATGTCATGCGCTTGATCTTAATTGTTGCTGTGTGGCTGGTAGTGTACGGTCAGGCTTGGATCGGCTGGAGCAGAGGCAGTGTGGCTGTTAGTGTTCGGTCATGGCTTAGTGCTACTTGGGGCAGGGGGGCTGTTAGTGTAATGTCAGCTAGATCTACCTTGTGGGCTGTTGGGGCTGTTGTGTTCGGTCAGGCTAGATATTACGTGTGGTGTACTGGTCAACAAAGTGTGCACTTCTCGCTTCTCCGTACGCAAATGTGTTCCTTGCGGTTTATGATGCCGGCGGGTGCGTGGGAAAGTTGACCACTAAGATTTAAAAAAACGTGGGGAGCTAACATATATCCCCTATATTGCCTTCATGGTCGTGGACTCCGATAATTTTGCCTTTACTGTTTAGGCGTGTGTTAGATAAAAACAATTGCGATAAGCGAAGTGGTTTTGTGTCTCTGTCGTTCGTTATCCACCAGATCCAGATTCAGTCACCGTGAAGATGGAGGCTGTACTTTACGAAACGTCGGAATAAAACTTAATACACGGATCAAAGACAAATGTTAGTGTGCGCTTTGTACGGTGGATATTTTAACCGAAAACAAATGCAGTCAGAGGAATAAAATTTATATAGGTCATATTTCACGCTTCTGCAAAGGAAATCTGACAGTGGCACGTCAGACCGTTATGTGTTTCTGACAGTAATCGATGTATCGCAGTTAAAAATATATCGGTCTGAAGTGCAGTTGTGTCTTGTGCGGGCGAGATTCTCTGTTATTTTCTGTTGTGTTTTTGTGTCGTCAGAGCTGTGGATGAATTTGTTTGTATGCTTGTTATTTACTAAACTGAAAAACGGCGAGCAGTGAACATTGATACAGACTTGTGCTTTAACAGGAGCTATGTGTTTTTTGAGCCATGTTTAGCCCCACAGATAAGGGAACCCCACCCACGCTGTCGAGGTCAAAGTCTTACTCGTGAGTCATCAACATTATCTGCTGCGAAACATTTACGGCGCGTGTACTGTAATGTATTTGAATATTGTTTGGTTGAGTGACGTAAGCAAAAGCATGCCAGATCGCTACAATGCAATAAACAACAAAAATAAAGGAAGGCAACAAAAGTGTTTAGCCTTATAGTTGAAGTTAATCCGGTAGGCTTCTGTTTATGAGCCGAAACGTCTGTAATTAAATAGACGAACGCAAAGTTCAAATGATCCATCTCACTCCTTTCTGAATAAAATTATGTTCCTGTACAAGGAACAAAACTTTGTAGCTATTAAACTGTTGCAACGATTTGATGTTGACTGTACTAGCAGATTGGCTATCACCAAGCGAGGAAAGCTTGGCCGTGTCTAAAGCAACAGACAGACAAACAACTTGGCATCTTGGTTATACCACTGTGCTATCAAATGTATATTGTTTTTTGCTGGTAATTTAATGAATATATTGCATTTAATATTGTGTTTTTACTCGCTGTGTTTAAAAGCTTTGAAAAGTTTTATTTCAAAGTATTACAGTCAGTACTAGCTTTTATTCACTGTGTTTAAAGAAGGTCACAAGCACCTTGTTCATGGCATGTCGAATTTGTGCTGGTGAAGTGGAGGCAGTGCGTCCCTCAATCCCTTTATTCCGATCGTTGCTACTATACAGCTGCGTAAGTACAAATCGCACAGTTTAGATCTTTCGAACAGGGACACCACGTATGTTTTTTATTATTATTATTATTATTATTATTATTATTATTTACTGCAATTGGGTTTTCACCCGTGGCAGTAGTCCTTACACTAGTACACACAATACAAATGGACATATAAATATACATAAAATTAACAATACAAAACAAACTATACACAATTACAAAACAAAATACATACAGTAAATACAAGTACACACATTATAACACCGTACACACATTACAAAAACATCCACACCTTGCAAAAGCATCCACTCCTTACAAAAGCATCCGCACCTTACAAAAACATCCATACCTACAAATACATCCACACCTTACAAAAACACCCATACACATAACAAAACAAAATACATACAGTAAATACAAGTACACATATTAGAAAAACCCCGTTCACACCTTACAAAAACACCCATGCACATACAAAACAAAATACATACAGTAAATACAAGTACTCATATTAGAACACCGTACACACCTTACAAAAACACCCATACACATACAAAATTAAATACATACAGTAAATACAAGTACACACATTAGAACACCGTACACACATTACAAAAACATCTGCACCTTACAAAAGCATCCACTCCTTACAAAAGCATCCACACCTTACAAAAACATCCACACCTTACAAATACATCCATACCTTACAAAAACACCCATACACATACAAAACAAAATACATACAGTAAATACAAGTACACATATTAGAACACCGTACACACCTTACAAAAACACCCATACACATACAAAATTAAATACATACATTAAATACAAGTACACACATTAGAACACCGTACACACATTACAAAAACATCTGCACCTTACAAAAGCATCCACTCCTTACAAAAGCATCCACACCTTACAAAAACATCCACACCTTACAAATACATCCATACCTTACAAAAACACCCATACACATACAAAACAAAATACATACAGTAAATACAAGTACACATATTAGAAAAACCCCGTTCACACCTTACAAAAACACCCATGCACATACAAAACAAAATACATACAGTAAATACAAGTACTCATATTAGAACACCGTACACACCTTACAAAAACACCCATACACATACAAAATTAAATACATACAGTAAATACAAGTACACACATTATAACACCGTACACACATTACAAAAACATCCACACCTTACAAAAGCATCCACTCCTTACAAAAGCATCCACACCTTACAAAAACATCCACACCTTACAAATACATCCATACCTTACAAAAACACCCATACACATACAAAACAAAATACATACAGTAAATACAAATACACATATTAGAAAACCGTACGCACCTTACTAAAACACCCTTACACATACAAAACAAAATACATACAGTAAACAAAATACATACAGTAAATACAAGTACACATATTAGAACACCGTACACACATTACAAAAACATCCACAACTTAAAAAATCATCCACACCTTACAAAAGCATCCACACCTTACAAAAACACCCATACACAGAGAAAAAAAAAAAAAAAAAAAACACAAGCACAATACAAAAAACACCCACACATTAATTAATTTCAGTGCGTTAGAATATCCTCAGTATAAAGTCAGACCAAAGTACATGCTAATTATATCCCCCAAGAACTTAATTCACTTCACTTCACTTCGAAACCAGAGCACTTCACTTCACATCACTCACACCCCTTCACTTCACATCCCTTATTTTTATTTAATCTCCACTTAAAAATCCTTAGCTTATAATGACGTTCTTGACCCTTTTTTTAAAAGAGCTTAATTTACAGGGAAAGTCGCTAGTACGCTTGGAGGTAATTGGTTCCAGCTTTTTATGGTCCTATTTACAAAGGAATATTTACCTACATCTGTTCTTTGTTTCCTAATCCTAATTTTCCGACTATGATCGTCCCTACCCAGGTAGCATGGTTTTAGCAGTCTATCCCCTATTGTTTTCCAAGCCCGTCCCCCGGTGTATGCTTTGAAAAGGGCGCATATTCGGGCTATCGCTCTACGCTGTGTCAATGTTTCCCAACCCGATTCATTTGTATTATTTGCAAATTTTGCCGCTCTCTTTTGCACGCGATTCAAAGCGCTTACCTGACCTTCTCTGTATGGGTCCCAACACACCGCTCCATACTCAAGTATCGGTCTCACAAGTGCCGTATAAGCTAAACTTTTCGTATTATTATTTGCCCTTTTGAGTATACGCATTACGAAATGAAGAGCCCTCCATGATTTTCTTAGTGTATAATTTACATGATCTGCCCAGCTTAGGTCGCTGCGTATAATTATTCCTAAATACTTAAAGCTATTTGCCTCTGGAATTAGTTGATCCCCAATACAATACCTCAGTTTACCTTTCACCCTAGCTCTATTGAAGCTTACTGCTTTACTCTTACCTGGATTTATCCTCATTTCATTTTCAACCGCCCATTCCCCTAATCTATTTAAGTCTGTCTGCAAATTTTCAATGTCACTACTATCGATTATCCTCCTGTATATTATACAATCATCAGCGAAAAGCCGTATATTTGACTCAATGTTTTTCCAAATATCATTAACATAAGCGAGGAACAGCAACGGACCTAATACGCTCCCTTGCGGCACTCCCGACGTTACTCTGACTTCATCAGATAGTTGTCCGTCTACTCTAACTCTTTGCGAACGTCCTAACAGAAATTCCTTTATCCACACCACTACCCTCAAGTCCACACCGGTTTCCGCAATTTTTGAAAGCAGCCTATCATGTGGGACTAAATCAAAAGCCTTTGAAAAATCTATTATAATCGCGTCAGTCCTGACTCCCTCGTCCAATGAATCAGCAATATCTTGACAAACTGTGACTACTTGGCTTTCGCATGAGTACCCTGGTCTAAATCCATGCTGACCCTCATATAACCACTCACTCATTTCCCAGACTTGCCTTAGATACCCTGCTACAACGTGCTCCATTTGTTTGCAAACTACTGAGGTTAAACTGACCGGTCTATAGTTTCCCACTACCGATCGATCTCCCCCTTTATAAATAGGAACCACTATAGCTTTTTTCCAGTCCCCTGGGATAGAATTGTTGTTCATCGTTATATCTAGTAATCTCGCGAGGTATGGAATCATGGCTTCCCCACCTAACTTTAAAATTTCCCCAGGAATGCCATCTGGTCCGACGGATTTATTTCTCCCGATTGCTGATAGTCGTTTCCTTAAAATGTTGATACTAGTGGTGAACGGTTTTACTGAATCTGTCGATTGGATTTGCGGGGTGTTTCGTTCGCAACTGAATACAGACGCATAATAAGAGTTTAGGGAGTTGGCCTTTTCTATTGGTTCGGTGATGATATTTCCATTAATGCCCTTGATCGCAGGAATATTTTCTCTATTACCTTTACGTCTTTTAACATACTTATAAAACTCTGCCCAGCATTTACCTTCGTTTTGTAAGACCGAACTTAAGAATGTCTCCTGAGCCTTCTTTTTTGCTATCAGTAACTCTTTGGATAAACGTTTCAGCTCTGCTTGGTAATGCCCACCAAATTTTCGCTTATTGTAAACTTTCCTCACCTTTACCTTAAGTCGTTTTACTTCCTTCGTATAATATTCCGGATCCGGATTTTTACTTAGAATTTTATGTGGTACAAAACGTTCTATACCCTCAAAGACTATTTCCTTGTAGCTTTTCCATATCTCCTCCACGCTACTACCATTTCCAGCCCATAAGCTAAAATTTTCCCGAAGAAATGTTTGCAAACCTAATACATCTGTTTTGTGGTACACCGGGACTATCCTTTCAATTTTTTTCTCCCGACAATTTTCATCCCATTCTACTTCCAATAAAACCCCGCTATGATCGCTGATTCCGTGCACAATGTTACAAGAGTTAAGCGTATTATCAGGTCTGAGGAGGTAGATGTCCAACAGCGCGTCACCTCTCGTCGGGCCACTTACTACCTGAGTATAACCATTTTCCCATACTAATTTGTTTACGAAAGCCTGAAAACCGGTTGTCTTTCCTGCATCCCCATTCCAATTCGCTTGAGGTAAGTTCAAATCTCCTCCTATAATGCATCTCTTCGTTGAGTTTCACGTAAGTAAGGTACGGGCTGCTAGTCTTTCAATCGCCAACATTTCCTCGTTAGGAGCTCTGTATATACCTATAATTTCCCACGAATATTTTGGATCCATTCCTTTCACTTCCACCGCGATCATCTCAAAATCCTCATCCACCCACAGCTCCGTACAGGCAATGTAATTTTTAACACATATAAAAACCCCACCACCACGGGCTGTCCTATCTCTTCTGAAAATTGTAAAATCTGCCCTAAAAACTTCAGCATTGCTAATGTCTTCTTTAAGCCATGACTCCGTACCTATAACAACATCAGGGTTGTATGTGTCAACTAAATTCCAGAAATCTAAGGCTTTATTATATATACTCCTACAGTTAACCTGTAGCACCACTAGCGACTTACCTTCAACCCTATATGCAGATGTTGTACTTATAGATATGTTATTCTGTCCCCAAAAAACACTGACCAAACAACGAATTGAATTGTTCGCGTTTTTCAAAAACGATGTCAGAAAGCGTGCAACACCGTGAATTTATAGTCTCAGAAAATCAATGGACCCAATAATCGCAGTTGCACTCGTAGCACACCAGACTCCAACGTCATGTAATGGCACTTCGGGGTTAACATGGAGTTCTCTGCACACAAATACCTGTTATTCCGCGAATTTATATACACACTGAGATGAAAAGATGCTTCATCTCTGAGCACAACAAGTACGACATCTATTTCTCCATCATTCGACTAATGAGTGCCGACATCTCTATGCAAACGTAATAATATCTGATCACACAATTCTATATTAGTCTCACCGTACATATTTCACAATTCACTGTTTATAAAACACCGACGAAATGCACTTCACTTTACCACTATATACGTTTTTCAAACAACTCTGATTTTAAACTGATTTTATAAGTCAATGGCGATTGAACACTAAGATATTGCGTAACAATAAGGACAGAAATACCATTGGATGTAAATATATGTAGTTTTGAGAACCCTCTGATGATGGGTTTTGCATAAACCGAAACATGTGTAGGGGTCTAGTGAAATATAATAAAGTGGTAAAGTGAAGTGCATTTTATTGGTGTTTTATGAACAGTGAATTGTGATCACACATTGTTAACCAACAAATTGCACACTTTATGACACCATACAACTTCTTTCTACAATAAAATTAATCCAACATTGATTTCAGGCTTCCGCCGCGATGTTGGATTAATCTGTGGTCTTTTGGGTGATTACACAACGTCGTGAGGTAATTATTTACCGACGTTTCGGGACAACGTACCCCGCCATGCTACCAAGTTTCCTTGTCAGCGGCTTTCTTTCCTTCGTGGAATCTCGACCCGTGAAGATGGGACCGAAGCGTCGGTAAATAATTACCTCATGACGCCGTGTAATCACCCAAAAGACCACAGATTAATCCAACATGTTTCGGTTCTCCAATAGAACCATCATCAGGAATTTAAACATTGATTCTACACATAATTATAACATAACAAACAATTGGCACATTTTGAAGGTTAAAGATGTAAAATGTGGATTTTGTGTGTTGCTATAAGCAGGTCCAGGAATTTTGTTGTGTGTGGAAGGCTGACTGTTTGTGTGTTGCTATAAGCAGGTCCAGGAGTTTTGTTGTGTGTGGAAGGCTGTGACTGTTTGTGTGTTGCTATAAGCAGGTCCAGGAGTTTTGTTGTGTGTGGAAGGCTGTGACTGTTTGTGTGTTGCTATAAGCAGGTCCAGGAGTTTTGTTGTGTGTGGAAGGCTGACTGTTTGTGTGTTGCTATAAGCAGGTCCAGGAATTTTGTTGTGTGTGGAAGGCTGACTGTTTGTGTGTTGCTATAAGCAGGTCCAGGAATTTTGTTGTGTGTGGAAGGCTGACTGTTTGTGTGTTGCTATAAGCAGGTCCAGGAGTTTTGTTGTGTGTGGAAGGCTGTGACTGTTTGTGTGTTGCTATAAGCAGGTCCAGGAGTTTTGTTGTGTGTGGAAGGCTGTGACTGTTTGTGTGTTGCTATAAGCAGGTCCAGGAGTTTTGTTGTGTGTGGAAGGCTGTGACTGTTTGTGTGTTGCTATAAGCAGGTCCAGGAGTTTTGTTGTGTGTGGAAGGCTGTGACTGTTTGTGTGTTGCTATAAGCAGGTCCAGGAATTTTGTTGTGTGTGGAAGGCTGACTGTTTGTGTGTTGCTATAAGCAGGTCCAGGAATTTTGTTGTGTGTGGAAGGCTGACTGTTTGTGTGTTGCTATAAGCAGGTCCAGGAGTTTTGTTGTGTGTGGAAGGCTGACTGTTTGTGTGTTGCTATAAGCAGGTCCAGGAGTTTTGTTGTGTGTGGAAGGCTGACTGTTTGTGTGTTGCTATAAGCAGGTCCAGGAGTTTTGTTGTGTGTGGAAGGCTGTGACTGTTTGTGTGTTGCTATAAAGCAGGTCCAGGAATTTTGTTGTGTGTGGAAGGCTGTGACTGTTTGTGTGTTGCTATAAGCAGGTCCAGGAGTTTTGTTGTGTGTGGAAGGCTGTGACTGTTTGTGTGTTGCTATAAAGCAGGTCCAGGAGTTTTGTTGTGTGTGGAAGGCTGTGACTGTTTGTGTGTTGCTATAAGCAGGTCCAGGAATTTTGTTGTGTGTGGAAGGCTGACTGTTTGTGTGTTGCTATAAGCAGGTCCAGGAATTTTGTTGTGTGTGGAAGGCTGACTGTTTGTGTGTTGCTATAAGCAGGTCCAGGAGTTTTGTTGTGTGTGGAAGGCTGTGACTGTTTGTGTGTTGCTATAAGCAGGTCCAGGAGTTTTGTTGTGTGTGGAAGGCTGTGACTGTTTGTGTGTTGCTATAAGCAGGTCCAGGAATTTTGTTGTGTGTGGAAGGCTGACTGTTTGTGTGTTGCTATAAGCAGGTCCAGGAATTTTGTTGTGTGTGGAAGGCTGACTGTTTGTGTGTTGCTATAAGCAGGTCCAGGAGTTTTGTTGTGTGTGGAAGGCTGACTGTTTGTGTGTTGCTATAAGCAGGTCCAGGAGTTTTGTTGTGTGTGGAAGGCTGGACTGTTTGTGTGTTGCTATAAGCAGGTCCAGGAATTTTGTTGTGTGTGGAAGGCTGTGACTGTTTGTGTGTTGCTATAAGCAGGTCCAGGAGTTTTGTTTGTGTGGAAGGCTGACTGTTTGTGTGTTGCTATAAGCAGGTCCAGGAGTTTTGTTGTGTGTGGAAGGCTGACTGTTTGTGTGTTGCTATAAGCAGGTCCAGGAGTTTTGTTGTGTGTGGAAGGCTGACTGTTTGTGTGTTGCTATAAGCAGGTCCAGGAGTTTTGTTGTGTGTGGAAGGCGTGACTGTTTGTGTGTTGCTATAAGCAGGTCCAGGAGTTTTGTTGTGTGTGGAAGGCTGACTGTTTGTGTGTTGCTATAAGCAGGTCCAGGAATTTTGTTGTGTGTGGAAGGCTGACTGTTTGTGTGTTGCTATAAGCAGGTCCAGGAATTTTGTGTGTGTGGAAGGCTGACTGTTTGTGTGTTGCTATAAGCAGGTCCAGGAGTTTTGTTGTGTGTGGAAGGCTGACTGTTTGTGTGTTGCTATAAGCAGGTCCAGGATTTTGTTGTGTGTGGAAGGCTGACTGTTTGTGTGTTGCTATAAGCAGGTCCAGGAATTTTGTTGTGTGTGGAAGGCTGTGACTGTTTGTGTGTTGCTATAAGCAGGTCCAGGAGTTTTGTTGTGTGTGGAAGGCTGACTGTTTGTGTGTTGCTATAAGCAGGTCCAGGAGTTTTGTTGTGTGTGGAAGGCTGACTGTTTGTGTGTTGCTATAAGCAGGTCCAGGAGTTTTGTTGTGTGTGGAAGGCTGTGACTGTTTGTGTGTTGCTATAAGCAGGTCCAGGAGTTTTGTTGTGTGTGGAAGGCTGTGACTGTTTGTGCCAATTGTTTGTTATGTTATAAATATGTGTAAAATCAAGGTTTAAATCCCTGACGATGGTTCCATTGGAGAACCGAAACATGTTGGATTAATTTTATTGTAGAAAGAAGTTGTATGGTGTAACAAAAAGTGTGCAATTTGTTGGTTAAAAATGTGTGAACAGATGAAATTGCACGGTGTGAACAAAGTAAAGCAATAATTAAAAGTTTTATTAGACCAACATATGCACTATATTCTTATAACCAAGTCAATCGCCCCTACATATGTTTCGGCCTGTAACAGGCCATCTTTAGGGGGTCAAAGTTGGTCTAATAAAACTTTTAATTAGTTAAACAAGATGCAAGGCGAATACAACGTGAAAAAATAGAGTAATAGCTGGCTGAGGCGCCCAAGGTCTATGCGATAAGGAAACAGAAAAACAGCGATATGGGCCAGATAAAGTACTTACTGGCTTTCTACGAGAATATGCGCTAGATAGTCCGGACACGAACAGAATATGCGCTAGATAGTCCGGACACGAACAGAATATGCGCTAGATAGTCCGGACACGAACAGAATACGCGCTAGATAGTCCGGACACGAACAAAATATGCGCTAGATAGTCCGGACACGAACAGAATATGCGCTAGATAGTCCGGACACGAACAGAATATGCGCTAGATAGTCCGACACGAACAGAATATGCGCTAGATAGTCCGGACACGAACAGAATATGCGCTAGATAGTCCGGACACGAACAGAATATCGCTAGATAGCCGACACGAACAGAATGCGCAGATAGTCCGACACGAACAAATATGCGCTAGATGGTCCGGACACGAACAGAATATGCGCTAGATAGTCCGGACACGAACAGAATATGCGCTAGATAGTCCGACACGAACAGAATATCGCTAGATAGTCGACACGAACAATATGCGCTAAATAGTCCGACACGAACAGAATATGCGCTAGATGGTCCGGACACGAACAGAATATGCGCTAGATAGTCCGGACACGAACAGATTTCTGGCCTCGGATCTTGTTACCTCCTGTGCGCACGTTATTTGTGAACGAAGTAATGTGTGTAGAGTGACTGCGTGTCTGTCTGTGTGTAGGAGTGACTGCGTGTCTGTCTGTTGTGGTAGGAGTGACTGCGTGTCTGTCTGTGTGTAGGAGTGACTGCGTGTCTGTCTGTCTGTGTGTAGGAGTGACTGCGTGTCTGTCTGGTGTGAGAGGACTGGACATGACCCGTCTGTCTGTGGTGTGAGAGGACTGGACATGACTGCACGGCGTAACA
This sequence comes from Reticulitermes speratus, assembly GCA_021186555.1. NCBI lineage: Eukaryota > Metazoa > Arthropoda > Insecta > Blattodea > Rhinotermitidae > Reticulitermes > Reticulitermes speratus. Next base: position 1,429,923 of record JAJKFL010000005.1, on the reverse strand, counting down.
TCCTTGAAGACGGCCCTTTTTTTCGTAACGTTACTTAGGAGACAAAATTTAAATTGCGCGTGTCAGGAAGTCCAACGTGACACACTGAGCAGGTCTGCGTGGAAGATAATAGGTAAGACGGAACAGAATGCACTGTGCGAGACAAGGCCACGTGTTCTGAGAGAGGAATGGACTGCATATGTGCAAATACGGGGGTTTTAAGTTACGACGCTGCGAATATGCGTGTAAGAGCGAGCAGGCCTTGACAAGCTCAGTGTTTATGCCACGGGATATGACGAACACGCGGTATAATTCCGTGCCACGGGATATGACGAACACCCTGTATAATTCCGTGCCTAACAATTGACATAAGTTCAGGCTTATAGCTTTCAAGCTCTACAGGCCCAGTAGAGGATGTTTTTTGTAAACGGGACATGCCATTGAATTGACATGTTTATATAATGTTGATCGCCATCAGTTGATTGTCTTGCGTCCCATTCTCGTATTTGCGATGCGCTCAGTCAGCCCGTCACTCACACCTAGATCATTATCTTAGCTGATAACTCACGCCAGATGGCAGTGATTACCGATAACAGTCTGTTGTTTTGAAGCAGTGTATTGGTGTACTTCGGTCGGTATTGTAACGACACATAACCGTATTTCCCGCCTTATTACACGCAACCTGTAACTAGCGAATTTAATAGTCTACCGATGTAACGGTGGCACTGCGCTACAAGCCGGAAGTTCGCGGGTTCGATTCCCGATGGTGACATTGGGATTTTTCATCGACATAATCCTTCCGGCCGCACTATGGCCCTGGGGTCGATTCAGCCTCTAACAGAAATGAGTACCATGAACATTTCCTGGGAGGTAAAGGCGGCCGGTGCGTACGGCTGACAACTTTACCACCTTCATGTGCCGATTGTGTTGAAATTTAGGAGCCTCAACCTCCTGGAACCCTAAGGGTCTGTCCAGGGATTGCTTTACCTTTACCCTTACCTTTTTTTAGTGATGCAACAATTCATCATCCTGTTGAGACGAAGGGTGATTTTTGGTGTACTTTTTACGGGGAAAAAATGCGTGTTATGAGGCGGGAAATGAGGTACTTGACCGTTGAAATGTATGAAGCTGCCTGTGAAGAAATTTTAAGATTTATCGTGTGTACATTGAATGAAATTGTGATGTAATAATGTGTCTATAGGGCTGTAGTATGTACGAACGGATGAAGTGAACTGCCTTTGTATATTCTGTCTAGGGGAGCCGTGGAGTAGCGGGTGAATATTGTGACCCCGTGACCTGACACAGCCTTTTATACTTATACGAGTAATGTATTGCTTCATTACAACGAAATGAAAAGGGTTCAGAATTTTTCTTTTTTTACCCTCAAACAAATCTAAACAAAAGTCTGATTTGTTAATTATTGATGAAATGGAGAAAATGGACAGTGTACAGTGTACAGTGTACAGTGTACAGTGTAGAGTGTGCAGTGTTCAGTGTTCAGTGTCAGTGTACAGTGTAAGTGTAGAGTTCAGTGTCAGTGAGTTCAGTGTGCAGTGTTCAGTGTGCAGTGTCGCAGTGTTAGTGTCAGTGTACAGTGTACAGTGTACAGTGTACAGTGTCAGTGAATACAGTGTACAGTGAACAGTGTACAGTTACAGTGTAACAGTGTACAGTGAACAGTGTACAGTGAACAGTGTACATGAAGTGTACAGTGTACAGTGAACAGTGTACAGTGAACAGTGAACAGCGAACAGTGTACAGTGTACAGTGACAGTGAACAGTGTACAGTGTACAGTGTACAGTGTAGAGTGTACAGTGTAGAGTGTACAGTGAACAGTGTCCAGTGAACAGTGTCCAGTGTACAGTGTACAGTGTACAGTGAACAGTGTACCAGTGAACAGTGTACAGTGTACAGTGTACAGTGTACAGTGAACAGTGTACAGTGTACAGTGTCCACTGTACAGTGTACAGTGAACAGTGTACAGTGTCCAGTATGCAGTGTACAGTGTTACAGTGTACAGTGAACAGTGTACAGTGAACAGTGTACAGTGTCCAGTGTACAGTGTCAGTGACAGTACAGTGTACAGTGAACAGTGTACAGTGTACAGTGAACAGTGTACAGTGAACAGTTTACATTGTACAGTGAACAGTGTACAGTGTACAGTGATCAGTGTACAGTGTACAGTGAACAGTATACAGTATACAGTGTCCAGTGTACAGTGAACAGTGTACAGTGTCCAGTGAACAGTGAACAGTGTACAGTGTACAGTGTACAGTGTACAGTGAACAGTGTACAGTGTACAGTGTACAGTGAACAGTGTACAGTGTCCAGTGTACAGTGAACAGTGTACAGTGTACAGTGTCCAGTATGCAGTGTACAGTGTCCAGTGTACAGTGTACAGTGTGCCTTTCCAAATTCCTGCTACAAAATACGTCAAAACACAGAAGCTGCTACAGCCTGCTGTGTTTCATAAATAATTGCATGGAGCACAGTCCGTTTGTTGGAAAGCTGATTGTCGCTCAGCTGTTCAAGGAATTCTCACCGCTCTTACAGAACGCGAGGCCCCATTAGCATGGTGAGGACAGTCTGATGTTTACAATTATAACATAACACTGTGAATTGCACAGTGTGTAGACGATGCCTGATGCTTGCGTTCGTTACTTCCGCCACTTAACCTTACCATGTTACAAGTGTCATGACGTCACAATGACTTGCCTAAGTAGAGAGAAACGGAAGCAGCAGTGGATATTAGAATTAATTTGGTGCAGTGCGAAATAGGAAAGAAAATCTGACAATTTTTGGTGGCCTTGGGGTCATGCTACTGGGCCATGAGGGAGGTCGTTAGAGGAGTGTTGTACCTCACGACGTTGGCAATTGCTAAGATTATAAGACATGACCTTGAATATTTCGAGATAAGTTATATATGATAAAACTTCCTATTTATTTGCATTTTAAACAGCCTCTTATCCCTGCCGCCGTCTGTTATCACTCTCTTGTTATCTTACACGAACACGCTGACTTACACGCAGTATTGTTCTTACACTAGCAGCGGACTCTTCTTATGTTAACGCAATATTTACCCGCTAAGTGACTGTATCACTGCCAGAGATAACCCCTAGAGGGGCACTGTCACATCACAGTTTCAGCGAGTGTTCACGCCGTGAATACGAAGATTTTTAAGGGGCAAATTAGTACAGTTTATCCGCAAAATACGACACTGCAATGCCGACCGAAGCGTAAATACATCTTGAGTTCTTAACGACAGATTGTTTTCGGGAATTACTGACATCTAGCGTATCAACTGTAAACATATACCGGGTGTGACTCACTCACAAACCACGCTTATTGCTTTCTTCTTTCTTTCTTAGCCTGAACACTTCTGCCTCCTTATTGTAGGTTTAGAGGTTAATGTTGCATCTGATCACACTCAGACACACCACAACTGATAGGACTCCTCTGGACGAGTGATCAGCCCGTCGCAGAGATTCCTACCTGACAGCACACAACACTCACGACAGACATTTATGTCCCCGGCGGGATTCGAACCCGCAATCCCAGCAAGCGAGCGGCCGCAGACCCACGCCTTAGACGGCGCATCCGCAAGCTTCCTGTCAGACCAATATACTTGGTGATTTTAAATCAGAATGAAATTGAAAATTTTGGCGAGGGATATCGTGAAATGGGTCGTCGGGGGATTGTAGAGGTTTCTGAACGATGGAACGTATGGCGCTGTAAGACGTAACTACGTTGTTACACGTTCGTAGCTTAACATATGGCGCTGTAAGACGTAACTACGTTGTTACACGTTCGTAGCTTAACATATGGCGCTGTAAGACGTAACTACGTTGTTATACGTTCATAGCTTAACATATGGCGCTGTAAGACGTAACTACGTTGTTACACGTTCAATAGCTTAACATATGGCGCTGTAAGACGTAACTACGTTGTTACACGTTCGTAGCTTAACATATGGCGCTGTAAGACGTAACTACATTGATATACGTTCATAGCTTAACATATGGCGCTGTAAGACGTAACTACGTTGTTACACGTTCGTAGCTTAACATATGGCGCTGTAAGACGTAACTACGTTGTTACACGTTCGTAGCTTAACATATGGCGCTGTAAGACGTAACTACGTTGTTACACGTTCGTAGCTTAACATATGGCGCTGTAAGACGTAACTACGTTGTTACACGTTCGTAGCTTAACATATGGCGCTGTAAGACGTAACTACGTTGTTACACGTTCGTAGCTTAACATATGGCGCTGTAAGACGTAACTACGTTGTTACACGTTCATAGCTTAACATATGGCGCTGTAAGACGTAACTACGTTGATACACGTTCATAGCTTAACATATGGCGCTGTAAGACGTAACTACGTTGTTACACGTTCGTAGCTTAACATATGGCGCTGTAAGACGTAACTACGTTGTTACACGTTCGTAGCTTAACATATGGCGCTGTAAGACGTAACTACGTTGTTACACGTTCGTAGCTTAACATATGGCGCTGTAAGACGTAACTACGTTGATACACGTTCGTAGCTTAACATATGGCGCTGTAAGACGTAACTACGTTGTTACACGTTCGTAGCTTAACATATGGCGCTGTAAGACGTAACTACGTTGTTACACGTTCGTAGCTTAACATATGGCGCTGTAAGACGTAACTACGTTGTTACACATTCATAGCTTAACATATGGCGCTGTAAGACGTAACTACGTTGATACACGTTCATAGCTTAACATATGGCGCTGTAAGACGTAACTACGTTGTTACACGTTCGTAGCTTAACATATGGCGCTGTAAGACGTAACTACGTTGTTACACGTTCGTAGCTTAACATATGGCGCTGTAAGACGTAACTACGTTGTTACACGTTCGTAGCTTAACATATGGCGCTGTAAGACGTAACTACGTTGATACACGTTCGTAGCTTAACATATGGCGCTGTAAGACGTAACTACGTTGTTACACGTTCGTAGCTTAACATATGGCGCTGTAAGACGTAACTACGTTGTTACACGTTCGTAGCTTAACATATGGCGCTGTAAGACGTAACTACGTTGTTACACGTTCGTAGCTTAACATATGGCGCTGTAAGACGTAACTACGTTGTTACACGTTCGTAGCTTAACATATGGCGCTGTAAGACGTAACTACGTTGTTACACGTTCATAGCTTAACATATGGCGCTGTAAGACGTAACTACGTTGTTACACGTTCGTAGCTTAACATATGGCGCTGTAAGACGTAACTACGTTGTTACACGTTCGTAGCTTAACATATGGCGCTGTAAGACGTAACTACGTTGTTACACGTTCGTAGCTTAACATATGGCGCTGTAAGACGTAACTACGTTGTTACACGTTCGTAGCTTAACATATGGCGCTGTAAGACGTAACTACGTTGTTACACGTTCATAGCTTAACATATGGCGCTGTAAGACGTAACTACGTTGTTACACGTTCATAGCTTAACATATGGCGCTGTAAGACGTAACTACGTTGTTACACGTTCATAGCGTAACAACCACCACCGCTGTAGCCGTCTTAGTCTTCCCAAGTACAGCAATGACAATATACTTATAAACTGAGACACTCACGGACAGTAAACTGAGACACTCACGGACAGTAAACTGAGACACTCACGGACAGTAAACTGAGACACTCACGGACAGTAAACTGAGACACTCACGGACAGTAAACTGTGACACTCACGGACAGTAAACTGAGACACTCACGGACAGTAAACTGAGACACTTACGGACAGTAAACTGTAGTACAGTACTGTAGACAGTACTCAAAGACAATTGACAAAGCTATGTGTTAATGCTGTATATATCTTCCAGTATATAATTACGCTCCATGAAGATGTCTATAAATAATAGCCGAAACATGTAGGAGTGGTTATCTGTGTATGGATAATTGCGGTTTGTTTGGCGATTAATATAGGTATATTGTCACTTGTTTATTGCAATTGTATAGTGAAGAACGTCTGACTGGCTGGTCAGTCAGTCAAAAGCCGGAAATACAGACTAGAAGTAATTCCTATGCGGAAGTCGCCTTGGCACGTAATTTGTGAAAGCAGTAGCAGAAGAGGTAGACGTCAGAAGACAAGGCCAGTGCAGCAGCCCGGCCAGACGCAGTTTAGTGTATAGACAAGGCCAGTTAGTGGCAAGTGCAGCAGCCCGGCCAGACGCAGTTTACTGTATAGACAAGGCCAGTTAGTGGCAAGTGTAGCAACCCGGCCAGACGCAGTTTACTGTATAGACAAGGCCAGTTAGTGGCAAGTGTAGCAGCCCGGCCAGACGCAGTTTACTGTATAGACAAGGCCAGTTAGTGGCAAGTGCAGCAGCCCGGCCAGACGCAGTTTACTGTATAGACAAGGCCAGTTAGTGGCAAGTGTAGCAGCCCGGCCAGACCCAGTTTACTGTATAGACAAGGCCAGTTAGTGGCAAGTGCAGCAGCCCGGCCAGACGCAGTTTACTGTATAGACAAGGCCAGTTAGTGGCAAGTGTAGCAGCCCGGCCAGACGCAGTTTACTGTATAGACAAGGCCAGTTAGTGGCAAGTGCAGCAGCCCGGCCAGACGCAGTTTACTGTATAGACAAGGCCAGTTAGTGGCAAGTGTAGCAGCCCGGCCAGACGCAGTTTACGTGTATAGACAAGGCCAGTTAGTGGCAAGTGTAGCAGCCCGGCCAGACGCAGTTTACTGTATAGACAAGGCCAGTTAGTGGCAAGTGTAGCAGCCCGGCCAGACGCAGTTTACTGTATAGACAAGGCCAGTTAGTGGCAAGTGCAGCAGCCCGGCCAGACGCAGTTTAGTATAGACAAGGCCAGTTAGTGGCAAGTGTAGCAGCCCGGCCAGACGCAGTTTAGTGTATAGACAAGGCCAGTTAGTGGCAAGTGTAGCAGCCCGGCCAGACGCAGTTTACTGTATAGACAAGGCCAGTTAGTGGCAAGTGCAGCAGCCCGGCCAGACCCAGTTTACACAATGTGAACGCGAGTTTCGTTGTCGCAGCTGGAAAGAAATAAATAAGTTCCTTTCTTCGATCGCGTTTCCATTTCTCACTCCCGTCTTTGTAAGGGGTAAAGGTAAAGGTAAAGCAATCCCATTACAGACCCTTAGGTTTCCAGGAGGTTGAGGCTCCCAGATTTATAGACAATCGGACATGAAGGGGGTAAGGTTGTCAGCCCTACGCACCGGCCGCCTTTACCCCTCCCATCCCAGGAAATATTCCTGGTACTTATTTCTGTTAGAGGCTGAGTCATCCTCAGGACCATAGTGCGACCGGAAGGATTATTCAATGAAAAATTCCAAGACACCATCGGGAATCGAACCCGCGTCCTTCCGGCTTGTAGTGCAGTGCCTCAACCAACTGCACCACCGCCGAATTTTGCTTATCTTCTCAATGCGTGCTACATTCCCTGGCGAATCCCTTGCCTTCTTTGATAGCCGTAATAGTGTCCGGTGTGTTATTATAGCCCAGCAAGCTCTTTATACGCAGTTTTCCTTGCCTTACACCGCCGTCCTGTACAGACGCTATCTGCTACTTGTTGCAGACGGCAGGCTATGGAGCGTGTCGCTGTCCTGTCCGTGCTGCTGACGACGTCAGCGTGGCTGCTGTCAGCAGTCCCTCAACAGGTCACGGCCAGCTACAGTGTTGGTGTCGGCATTGCAGACGTTACTGGTCCGTCCGCCGAGGTCGGCTTTGTAAGTACGCCTAGCTGTGGGTTCACTGTCATATAAGTACGCCTAGCTGTAGGTTCACTGTCATATAAGTACGCCTAGCTGTAGGTTCATTGTCATGTAAGTACGCCTAGCTGTAGGTTCACTGTCATGTAAGTACGCCTAGCTGTAGGTTCACTGTCATGTAAGAACGCCTAGCTGTAGGTTCACTGTCATGTAAGTACGCCTAGCTGTAGGTTCACTGTCATGTAAGAACGCCTAGCTGTAGGTTCACTGTCATGTAAGTACGCCTAGCTGTAGGTTCACTGTCATGTAAGAACGCCTACCTGTAGGTTCACTGTCATGTAAGAACGCCTAGCTGTAGGTTCACTGTCATGTAAGTACGCCTAGCTGTAGGTTCACTGTCATGTAAGTACGCCTAGCTGTAGGTTCACTGTCATGTAAGAACGCCTAGCTGTAGGTTCACTGTCATGTAAGTACGCCTAGCTGTAGGTTCACTGTCATATAACTACGCCTAGTCTGTAGAAAGCTGTCATGTCAAGTAATACGCCTAGCTGTAGGTTCACTGTCATATAATACGCCTAGCTGTAGGTTACTGTCATGTAAGTACGCCTAGCTGTAGGTTCACTGTCATATAAGTACGCCTAGCTGTAGGTTCACTGTCATATAAGTACGCCTAGCTGTAGGTTCACTGTCAGTAAGTACGCCTAGCTGTAGGTTCATGTCATGTAAGTACGCCTAGCTGTAGGTTCACTGTCATGTAAGTACGCCTAGCTGTAGGTTCACTGTCATGTAAGTACGCCTAGCTGTAGGTTCACTGTCATGTAAGACGCCTAGCTGTAGGTTCACTGTCATGTAAGTACGCCTAGCTGTAGGTTCACTGTCATATAAGTACGCCTAGCTGTAGGTAACTGTCATGTAAGTACGCTAGCTGTAGGTTCACTGTCATGTAATACGCCTAGCTGTAGGTTCATGTCAGTAAGTACGCCTAGCTGTAGGTTCACTGTCACGTAAGTACGCCTAGCTGTAGGTTCATTGTCATGTAAGTACGCCTAGCTGTAGGTTCACTGTCATGTAAGTACGCCAAGCTGTAGGTTCACTGTCATGTAAGTACGCTAGCTGTAGGTTCATGTCATGTAAGTACGCCTAGCTGTAGGTTCACTGTCATGTAAGTACGCCAAGCTGTAGGTTCGCTGTCATGTAAGTACGCCTAGCTGTAGGTTCACTGTCATGTAAGTACGCCTAGCTGTAGGTTCACTGTCATGTAAGTACGCCTAGCTGTAGGTTCACTGTCATGTAAGTAACGCCTAGCTGTAGGTTCACTGTCATGTAAGTACGCCTAGCTGTAGGTTCACTGTCATGTAAGTACGCCTAGCTGTAGGTTCACTGTCATGTAAAGTACGCCTAGCTGTAGGTTCAACTGTCATGTAAGACGCCTAGCTGTAGGTTCACTGTCATGTAAGTACGCCTAGCTGTAGGTTCACTGTCATTAAGTACGCCTAGCTGTAGGTTAACTGTCATGTAAGTACGCTAGCTGTAGGTTCACTGTCATTATGTACGCCTAGCTGTAGGTTCATTGTCATCGTAAGTACGCCTAGCTGTAGGTTCACTGTCATGTAAGTACGCCTAGCTGTAGGTTCACTGTCATGTAAGTACGCCTAGCTGTAGGTTCACTGTCATGTAAGTACGCCTAGCTGTAGGTTCACTGTCATGTAAGTACGCCTAGCTGTAGGTTCACTGTCATGTAAGTACGTCTAGCTGTAGGTTCATTGTCATGTAAGTACGTCTAGCTGTAGGTTCACTGTCATGTAAGTACGTCTAGCTGTAGGTTCACTGTCATGTAAGTACGTCTAGCTGTAGGTTCACTGTCATGTAAGTACGTCTAGCTGTAGGTTCACTGTCATGTAAGTACGTCTAGCTGTAGGTTCACTGTCATGTAAGTACGTCTAGCTGTAGGTTCACTGGTCATGTAAGTACGCCTAGCTATAGGTTCACTGTCATGTAAGTACGTCTAGCTGTAGGTTCACTGTCATGTCCGTCAGCCGTGTCACGTGTAACAGTGCTTCCTCTTCCAGCAACACATGCATTAACACTATTTGGGCTGTCACAGCGGTGTTGCAAGTCTTCTGTGAGGTGACACTGTGTCGCTGGGCGAGCAGTGTCCAACTTTTTGAGAAAACGTATTGCCTTTTTCTTCAGAGTCAAGCAATCCTTATTCTTGGACTGCCCGACCCTGAAGATGGAGGCACTACGAACCTTCGAAACGGGGAACTCCTGACCAAACGACAGACCAGCAGATCCCAGGAGACTTGAGTCTTCGTGAACGTTTCTTCTCGCAATCTTAATCAGTGAACATACTGTAGACATGACATTCTGTAACACACATTGTGGATATAACATATTGCTGTCAATGAATGCTTCAGCGAAATGCAAACTATGCGGAGCGTTTGCCCGCAAAACAAACTGCCCTGAAATTCAACCTGCTTTGCTTGTTTCATCAGGCCAAACTGTTTACCCTCTAAAGCCCAGTGGTTACTATATGTACCACCATGTTTAACATTCACAAATTCTACGTTCTGCCCACACAGTGTATTTATGTGTTTTATGTGGATCTCAGAACAAACAGCGATTATTTCACTGTACAGTCTTAACTGACTGGTTTGTATAACTGAGACGGAGTGTATTTACTGCGCGGTACGGACTGTATTTATGTGTTTTTGTGTGGATCTCAGAACAAACAGCGATTATTTCACTGTACAACATTAACTGACTGGTTTGTATAACTGAGACGGAGTGTGTTTACTGCGCGGTACGGACTGTATTTATGTGTTTTGTGTGGATCTCAGAACAAACAGCGATTATTTCACTGTACAGCATTAACTGACTGGTTTGTATAACTGAGACGGAGTGTGTTTACTGCGCGGTACGGACTGTATTTATGTGTTTTGTGTGGATCTCAGAACAAACAGCGATTATTTCACTGTACAGCATTAACTGACTGGTTTGTATAACTGAGACGGAGTGTGTTTACTGCGCGGTACGGACTGTATTTATGTGTTTTGTGTGGATCTCAGAACAAACAGCGATTATTTCACTGTACAGCATTAACTGACTGGTTTGTATAACTGAGACGGAGTGTGTTTACTGCGCGGTACGGACTGTATTTATGTGTTTTGTGTGGATCTCAGAACAAACAGCGATCATTTCACTGTACAGCATTAACTGACTGGTTTGTATAACTGAGACGGAGTGTGTTTACTGCGCGGTACGGACTGTATTTATGTGTTTTGTGTGGATCTCAGAACAAACAGCGATTATTTCACTGTACAACATTAACTGACTGGTTTGTATAACTGAGACGGAGTGTGTTTACTGCGCGGTACGGACTGAATTTATGTGTTTTGTGTGGATCTCAGAACAAACAGCGATCATTTCACTGTACAGCATTAACTGACTGGTTTGTATAACTGAGACGGAGTGTGTTTACTGCGCGGTACGGACTGTATTTATGTGTTTTGTGTGGATCTCAGAACAAACAGCGATTATTTCACTGTACAGCATTAACTGACTGGTTTGTATAACTGAGACGGAGTGTGTTTACTGCGCGGTACGGACTGTATTTATGTGTTTTGTGTGGATCTCAGAACAAACAGCGATTATTTCACTGTACAGCATTAACTGACTGGTTTGTATAACTGAGACGGAGTGTGTTTACTGCGCGGTACGGACTGTATTTATGTGTTTTGTGTGGATCTCAGAACAAACAGCGATCATTTCACTGTACAGCATTAACTGACTGGTTTGTATAACTGAGACGGAGTGTGTTTACTGCGCGGTACGGACTGTATTTATGTGTTTTGTGTGGATCTCAGAACAAACAGCGATTATTTCACTGTACAACATTAACTGACTGGTTTGTATAACTGAGACGGAGTGTGTTTACTGCGCGGTACGGACTGAATTTATGTGTTTTGTGTGGATCTCAGAACAAACAGCGATCATTTCACTGTACAGCATTAACTGACTGGTTTGTATAACTGAGACGGAGTGTGTTTACTGCGCGGTACGGACTGAATTTATGTGTTTTGTGTGGATCTCAGAACAAACAGCGATTATTTCACTGTACAACATTAACTGACTGGTTTGTATAACTGAGACGGAGTGTGTTTACTGCGCGGTACGGACTGTATTTATGTGTTTTGTGTGGATCTCAGAACAAACAGCGATTATTTCACTGTACAACATTAACTGACTGGTTTGTATAACTGAGACGGAGTGTGTTTACTGCCGGTACGGACTGAATATTTGTACATATATATTTCAGGATAAATTCTGTTTTGAAAGTACATACAGTCTATTGTCCAGACAGCTAGGTATAGCACCGCCTATCGTACAGCAACAGTGACTTTCTGTAAACATGTCTATCAACTCTGCAGGGTTTCGAAGTTACGAAATACATCGAAGGCAAGAAGTTCACAGTTTTTGAATGGAAGGAAACAAAGCATTCATGCGGGACTCACAAAGCCCTTTAGAGGTGTGACTTAATTTTACTTCTTCATCAAGTAATTGCTAAAGTTCAGATCATTGTACGTCATCTTTGGTCGATAGGACTTGGCAGTTCCGCGTCTTCATCTGACGTCAAATATTTGAAATGCGTAGGTAGTTCAAGATGGCGTCAGATTCACAGAATGCCTCCTGTCAGTTGGTACAGCATCTCATGCCTTGCTGTTTGCTCACTATCAATATAAACATATGCAGATAATTCTGTAATTTTGCCTGTTGTCTGATATGGGTGTGAAACTTGGTCTGTCACAAATCACAGCATTAAAACCAACATATGCACTGTATTTTCATGCACAGTCAATTGGCCCTCTGCTTCTTTGCTGAACGAGATGTTTGACATGTTCTTTATACGGGTGTAGAAGGGTTTTGTTGTCTTATATTGCGTTCTTCGTGTTTCACTGTTTTTTACGTTAATGTGTCGTAATGTGTCGAGTTTCTTGTTGAGTTTGTTGTGTAGTATGTCGTTCATATTATTGATTTCATCATTTAGTGATGCTTGTACACAAAACTAAGCGTCCTGCCAGTATTTTGCACATTCAAGATGAGTTACATATAGCTGTGTGTTGAGTAAAGATTTTTTTTTGTATAGGTACAATAATTTTGGTTAATCCGGTATTTTGATTTCAGGCTTCCACCGCGATGTTGGATGTAATCTGTGGTCTTTTGGGTGATTACACGCGTCGTGTGGTAATTATTTACCGACGTTTCGGGACAACGTGTCGGTCCCATCTTCATGGGTCAAGATTCCAAGAAAGAAAGAAAGAAAAGTCGGTAAATAATTACCACACGACGCCGTGTAATCACCCAAAAGACCACAGATTACAATTCGGTATTTTGATTGCTGTGTTCTTTGTATTTAGGCTTTTCCGGTTATTGCCATTGACTGTAATGTGGGTATATCTTGGTGTAAGCTGTTGCGTGTTGCAGATATCTTGTTGAAAAAAATGGATGCGATAGTTTTATGTAGTTTTTGTTTGGTGTTACGATAGTTGTAAGCTGATTTTGCGAGTTGGAAAATTGACTGTGTATGAAAATACAGTGTCGACCTCGGTGGACTAGTGGTTAGCGTGCTCGCCACTGGACCCAAGGTTCGCGGGTTCGATCCCGACCGAGGTCGATGGATTTTTAAGGATGATAAAAATCCGTAGCACCACTTCCTTCGGAGGGGAAGTAAAGCCGTCGGTCCCATGTCGTAGATTTACGGCATGTAAAAGAACCTTACGGGCATGAATAAAAATGTTGCGTAAGCCAAATTGCCTCCATTTCTCATCCAAGTCTCCTGACTGCCTGCCAGATGGCTCTGGCGTGCACATCAGGATCGATAGAACACTAAGCGCGGCTAGCTGGCCGGTCACCAACTGCCACGAATGCGCACGACTTAGTAACCTCGACAAGAGGAGGCAAGAGGAGGCCCAGGCCCATACAGGGCTGTTGAGCCAAGAATTATTATTATTATGAAAATACAGTGCATATGTTGGTTTAGTGTTGTGACTTGTTATCGTGTTGCACGTGAATATAATGTGAAATATTGGTGTGTTACATTAAGTGAAGATGGTGTTGGGGGTGTTCGAGAGTAGAGTGCTGAGGAGGGGACTAACACGGGGAAAGTAAGAGGGGACTGGAGAAAACTGCGTAATGAGGGGCTTTATGGTTTGTGCTCATCTTGATTTAATCATGGAGAATGAAATTGTTTTGGGGGTGTCATATGGCACGTATGGGGAGAGGAAAAAATGCGTACTGGGTTTTGGTGGGGGAACCTGGAGGAAGGAATTCGACTTGGAAAATCGTGGAGATAATCATGAAATGTATCTTAATTAAATAGGGTGGGCGGGGCGTGCACTGGAGTCACGTGACAAGTGGCGGGCTGTCGTGATGACGATAACGAAATTTCCGGAAATTTCTTGACTAGCTGGAGGACTTTTGGGCTCCTCAAGAAGCACTGTGCTGTGTGACGTTATTCAGGTCGGTATGTTTGTCATCTCTGTGCCAGTCGGCCACTGTCAGCGTCAAACTTGAAGCTAAATAAATTGCTTTCCTCGGCCGCCATGTTCTCACTGCACGGTCCACATAAACATTGCTTTAAGAGAATTTTCGTATTTTACCAAGACCGTTGATATCTAATTTCCGAAACTGCTGTAGGAATTAGGACAGAATTTGATACTGAGGCTTTTAAACAAATGTATGGAGTGAGTCTGAGGCTGGTGTTAGTCCTGCGTCAGAGGCAACTTAGCGAGAAACCAGGAAAGACACGAAATTTGTGCAGAGCTGTTGGTGTACTGTGATAACTAATGAAGCAGTCCGTCTTGGTACACGAAATTTTGTATAGACATGAATATTCGGCCTGCATAGAGCTACATGTCCTGAGTGACGTTCATATTTGGCTAGAATAACGAATTTGGAGATGTGAGATAGACCAGTGGTATTCAACCTGGGGTACGCGAAGACATCTTAGGGGGTACGTAAATTTAAAAAGAAATAAATATATTATTTCGTCATAAACACTGAATAATCAGGGCCACATTTAGGGTTAGCCACAAGAGACCGGACTTAAGGACATGCGATTTGGGAGCGCCATTTTCTCTCTCTCTCTCCTTTATGCGATTCTTATCTGGGCGGCTAGTTTCATTTTATTCCACACAGTGCATATAATTTTGCTTTGCTAAAATACATTTGTTCCTTTATTAATTTTTATACGATAGGCAATAATATATTTGTTATTTAATAGCTTGACTGTCCTTTTTCTCATTTAAAACTTATTATTTAATACATTATTTTGGATGTAATTTATTTAACTTATTTTAGATGTAGATTATAGACTGTGTATAGCTTGAATTGTGCACCAACAACTTTGGGGTACAAAGTTGAAGAGAAATTATATATGGGGGTACGCGAACAAAAAAGGTTGAATACCGCTGAGATAGACTACGAGGTATATCAATCACCAGTAACTGGTCACTGAATTGTATAACGCTTAGTTACCTGTTGTGCTACCCCGGCTTATACTGCAAAACATCAAAATAGTCATCGGCACTGCGCGTCGCGAATTCTTCATAGTTCTTCTTTTCAGAATTAAAGGCATTTAGACAGAGATAGATAGAGCATGTCTACAGAAATGACAGGAGTTTAAAAAACCTTCAGGGTCACTGAAGTTACAGGCTACAGAAGTTACAGGCTACATAAGTTACAGGCTACATAAGTTACAGGCTACATAAGTTACAGGCTACGTAAGTTACAGGCTACATAAGTTACAGGCTACATAAGTTACAGGCTACATAAGTTACAGGCTACATAAGTTACAGGCTACATAAGTTACAGGCTACATAAGTTACAGGCTACATAAGTTACAGGCTACATAAGTTACAGGCTACGTAATTTACAGGCTACGTAAGTTACAGGCTACGTAAGTTACAGGCTACGTAAGTTACAGTCTACGTAAGTTACAGGCTACGTAAGTTACAGGCTACGTAAGTTACAGGCTACGTAAGTTACAGTCTACGTAAGTTACAGGCTACGTAAGTTACAGGCTACGTAAGTTACAGGCTACGTAAGTTACAGGCTACGTAAGTTACAGGCTACGTAAGTTACAGGCTACGTAAGTTACAGGCTACATAAGTTACAGGCTACGTAAGTTACAGGCTACATAAGTTACAGGCTACGTAAGTTACAGGCTACGTAAGTTACAGGCTACATAAGTTACAGGCTACATAAGTTACAGGCTACGTAAGTTACAGGCTACGTAAGTTACAGGCTACATAAGTTACAGGCTACGTAAGTTACAGGCTACGTAAGTTACAGGCTACATAAGTTACAGGCTACATAAGTTACAGGCTACGTAAGTTACAGGCTACGTAAGTTACAGGCTACATAAGTTACAGGCTACATAAGTTACAGGCTACATAAGTTACAGGCTACATAAGTTACAGGCTACATAAGTTACAGGCTAAATAAGTTACAGGCTACATAAGTTACAGGCTACATAAGTTACAGGCTACATAAGTTACAGGCTACGTAAGTTACAGGCTACGTAAGTTACAGGCTACATAAGTTACAGCTACATAAGTTACAGGCTACATAAGTTACAGGCTAAATAAGTTACAGGATACGTAAGTTACAGGCTACGTAAGTTACAGGCTACATAAGTTACAGGCTACGTAAGTTACAGGCTACGTAAGTTACAGGCTACGTAAGTTACAGGCTACGTAAGTTACAGGCTACGTAAGTTACAGGCTACATAAGTTACAGGCTACATAAGTTACAGGCTACATAAGTTACAGGCTACGTAAGTTACAGGCTACGTAAGTTACAGGCTACGTAAGTTACAGGCTACGTAAGTTACAGGCTACGTAAGTTACAGGCTACGTAAGTTACAGGCTACGTAAGTTACAGGCTACGTAAGTTACAGGCTACGTAAGTTACAGGCTACGTAAGTTACAGGCTACGTAAGTTACAGGCTACGTAAGTTACAGGCTACGTAAGTTACAGGCTACATAAGTTACAGGCTACATAAGTTACAGGCTAAATAAGTTACAGGCTAAATAAGTTACAGGCTACATAAGTTACAGGCTACATAAGTTACAGGCTACGTAAGTTACAGGCTACGTAAGTTACAGGCTACGTAAGTTACAGGCTACGTAAGTTACAGGCTACGTAAGTTACAGGCTACATAAGTTACAGGCTACGTAAGTTACAGGCTACATAAGTTACAGGCTACGTAAGTTACAGGCTACGTAAGTTACAGGCTACGTAAGTTACAGGCTACATAAGTTACAGGCTACGTAAGTTACAGGCTACATAAGTTACAGGCTACGTAAGTTACAGGCTACATAAGTTACAGGCTACGTAAGTTACAGGCTACATAAGTTACAGGCTACATAAGTTACAGGCTACATAAGTTCTAAAAGTTTCTGACGACGGTGTATATCATTGAGAACCAACTGTCTTCTTGACTTTGTCCATAGTCCGCATAAAATATAAAAGTATATAAAATCACGACGTTTCGGAAGGTGGTTCTTCTTCCGTCTTCAGGTGAAGAGAGGGAAGACGGAAGAAAAATCATCTTCCGAAACGATGTGATTTTGTATATTATTATATTTTATCCGGACTATGGACAAAGTCAAGAAGACAGTTGGTCCTCAATACAGGCTACATGTTTCGACCACTAGATGGTCATCTTCAGGCTACTAAAGTACGTGAAGATAAAATTACAAGTGCAAGTTTATTTTTGTATGGCTAGAGATGTCAGTGGTTGGGTGTTACAAGATACATGTCAATATAGACTGTTACAAGATACATGTCAATATAGACTGTTACAAGATACATGTCAATATAGACTGTTACAAGATACATGTCAATATAGACTGTTACAAGATACATGTCAATATAGACTTACAAGATACATGTCATATAGACTGTTACAAGATACATGTCAATATAGACTGTTACAAGATACATGTCAATATAGACTGTTACAAGATACATGTCAATATAGACTGTTACAAGATACATGTCAATATAGACTGTTACAAGATACATGTCAATATAGACTGTTACAAGATACATGTCAATATAGACTGTTACAAGATACATGTCAATATAGACTGTTACAAGATACATGTCAATATAGACTGTTACAAGATACATGTCAATATAGACTGTTACAAGATACATGTCAATATAGACTGTTACAAGATACATGTCAATATAGACTGTTACAAGATACATGTCAATATAGACTGTTACAAGATACATGTCAATATAGACTGTTACAAGATACATGTCAATATAGACTGTTACAAGATACATGTCAATATAGACTGTTACAAGATACATGTCAATATAGACTGTTACAAGATACATATCAATATAGACTGTTACAAGATACATGTCAATATAGACTGTTACAAGATACATGTCAATATAGACTGTTACAAGATACATGTCAATATAGACTGTTACAAGATACATGTCAATATAGACTGTTACAAGATACATGTCAATATAGACTGTTACAAGATACATGTCAATATAGACTGTTAGAAGATACATGTCAATATAGACTGTTACAAGATACATGTCAATATAGACTGTTAAAGCAATAAAATGTATTATATGTAATTTGGTAGCAAAGTGTGTCTGCGTTGAGAGTGTGCTGAGTGTGGTTGCTTGCGTGAAGATTGTTTGCTTGTGTTAGTTCTCTTGTCGCCCGCAGAGGACGCGACGTCTTTACTAAGTCGTCTGTGATGACGTTTTGTGCATATCTGTTTGTAACTGCGTTAACGTTGGTATATAATGTACATGTACATGTATATATATATATACTGATGCTTAGTTTCGTTGTGTCGTCTGTCCAGTAGCAATCAGAGTGCTGCTACTGCTGTTACAATTTCATTACGCATTATGTCGTGTTTATTTGTTTGGAGCTGGTCGTACTGATCTATGTACACTCGGCAGAGGTTCCGGTTCGATCTATAGCCAGTCCATGTGGATTGCGTTAAACACAGCGGCATTGGGACAAGCTTTTCTCCCACTATGTCGGCCTTTCCCCTGTCAGTATACTTACACCGCCATGCTCATTTACGTACAACCGACGCTGTATAATCTTGGCGTCTGAGATCGTTGTTAAACGAAACGCAACAAGCGTGCTGTGTCCGGCAGGTTACGTCACTTTGATCTACCAGTGCTGTTCTGTAACCTGTAACAGGCTGCTGGGACCTCTGGCGAGAACAGACGGAAACGACTGTAAAATTGCATACAATAGAGTGTAGCGAAATAAAGAAAAAAATTTTTTCCGATTCAGTAAACGTACTGAATTATGAATATGACGAATGCCCAATAACCAACCGGAATGGTAGATTTAACGTTCCATTTCTGTGCCAGCAGTCTACATGTCTGTTTGTGCCTCAGCTGTCAATCTCGACATGGCACGCACATAGCTAATTTGCGTTTTCGCTATAAATAGTAGATGGGCGTGTCTGTGCTTGTTCGCTTTCCGATTCTGTTAGACGGAATGGAAAGAATTTAACGGTTTAATTCTGCCGTAAGTGATATGTTTTGAATGCCGTTTTAGTGTCTGTCGGTTCAGTTTGGGATCCGGCTTAGTGTACTCTGTATACTCATTAGGTTCCGGGCTGCACGAACTTGGGTTTGATTCCCGGAAATTACATTTTTTTCTTCTATAAAGAATCCGCCGACTTGGGGCCCGCCCTGCCCCCCTGTTCAATTTGTACCGTGGGCGTTTTCCCGGAAGTACGGGGCCGTGCGTCAAGTTGTCCACTCCCCTCCATTTAGTGCCGAGTTTAAGAATAAGTGGAGCTATACCTCTGCTCACCCTACGTGTCTCCATGGCGCGCACAGGGAAAATTCACCCTGCCATCGGCTGAATTTAATTTCTAATTTACGCGACGACAAAAATAATTGTATACAGATTTCCCTTAAAAATTAGTGCATAAGCTCTAGTGCAGTACATTACGTCAGAGATTACAAAACAACTCTCCTATGACGTCTCCCCTTTAAGAAATATTCCCGCTTAAGAAGTCAGAATAATTTGTACCAAAAATTTCCCATGCGATTGACAAATAGTCTCCATTGCTCTTTTAATACATTTTCCGCTTGAACTGTTTCCCACTTCAGTAGCACAAAAATTTCAAGACGTAACGAATTTTTGACTTTTATAATACGTTTCTGGCTTCCTTCAATTCGTTCAATTTTTTGCAAATATGCAGCGACGAAGTAATTATCTCACTGCGATAAGATTCACCTCCAAGATCGTATGAAGTCACCAGCATGGGTTCGAGACTGTGTCATGTCCCAGGCGGTTACTTGAAGGTCTTTCACCCTCGAGAATCGTGTTCAATCCCAGACCAGTCTGTCACTTGCAGTGGACAGTGGCATTGGGGCCATTTTCTCCCGGTGTAAATGTCACTACACCAGTGCTCCGTATTTATTAATTTTTTATTACCGAAGCTGTATAATCTTGGTAATGGACAGCGGCTTTAAATAAAGACACACAAAACACACTAAAGCTTGGATTAGAAGCATGTATAGTGTTTGTTAGATCTGGGACTGTACTGAAAAATGACAAAGCTGAGTCGAACTTGTCTGAAATATATTTGCTGGCAGCTTTTAAATTTTCGTTTGACTCGCGTAATTATGGAATTTGAGTGTGTGACTAAATTGTTAGTTTTTGAGTGTGACTAAATTGAGTGTATGACTGAATTGTTAGTTTTTGAGTGTGTGACTAAATTGACTGACTAAATTGTTAGTTTTTGAGTATGTGACTAAATTGTTAGTTTTTGAGCGTGTGACGAAATTGACTCTGACTAAATTGTTAGTTTTTGAGTGTGTGACTAAATTGTTAGTTTTTGAGTGTGTGACTAAATTGAGTACATGACTAAATTGTTAGTTTTTAGTGTGTGACTAAATTGAGCGTGTGACTAAATTGAATATGTGACTAAATTGTTAGTTATTGAGTGTGTGAATAAATTGTTAGTTTTGAGTGTGTGACTAAATTGCTAGTTTTTTAGCGTGTGACTAAATTGAGTGTGACTAAATTGTTAGTTTTTGAGTGTGTGACTAAATTGAGTACATGACTAAATTGTTAGTTTTTAGTGTGTGACTAAATTGAGCGTGTGACTAAATTGAATATGTGACTAAATTGTTAGTTGTCGAGTGTGTGAATAAATTGTTAGTTTTGAGTGTGTGACTAAATTGCTAGTTTTTTTTAGCGTATGACTAAATTGAGTGTGTGACTAAATTGTTAGTTTTTGAGTGTGTGACTAAATTTAGTGTGTGACTAAATTGTTAGTTTTAATGACGTGCAATTTGTTATGAGAAGCAATGTAAAGAAGTAAGAACATACGTGAAGAACAAATAGAACTAATGCGATAGAAAGCACTGTACGTAGTGACTCTAGATGTGTCTACGTTTGGTTGGGAAGTACTGACGCTAATGGAGTTGGAATTTACGTAAATGTGGGCGGTAGCGAGAATTTTGAGAGATTAAGAGCAAAGTGAAGTTATTAGAGAGAATTAAAATAACACAAAAATACACGAGGAAGCCGAACAATTGAATGTTTGTTCCAAACGACGCTGTTTTAACAAATTCTGCTGTGTTTTGTCAAAATAACGAAAGCCATATTCCAAAGCCACTGCGCTACAAACCGGAAGTTCACGGGTTCGATTCCCGATGGGGTCATTGGGATTTTTTATTGATTTAATCCTTCCGGCCGCACTGTGACCCTGGGGTCGACTCAGCCTCTAACAGAAATGAGTGCCAGGGCTATTTCCTGCGGGTTAAAGGCGGCCGGCGCGTAGGGCTGACAACCTTTGTAACTTCATGTGCCGATTGACTAGAAATTCTGGGCGCATCAACCTCCTGAAGCCTTCAGGGCCTGTCTAGGTCTGTCTAGGCCTGTCTAGGCCTGTCTAGGTCTGTCTAGGCCTGTATAGGTTTTGTTTATGTTTCATATTCCAAAGCATATTTTCGGTGTTCAGGATTTAGAAAGTTCTGTTTGGTCTTCAAGACGCATCACATACTATGGTTTTATAGGTGGTTTGGCCGTGCCATGGCTCAGGCCGTTACAAGATTGACCGGGTTCGATCTCAGGCCCATCCATCTAGGGTTTTTTTTTGTAAAAAATGGCATTGGGATAGGTTTCAGTCTAAGTACTTCCGCTTACCCCTCTCAGTACCATTCCCCCACTTCTTCATACTCACTTTGCTCTATAACCGACGCTGTACAGTCTTAGCAATTCACAATGTTGTTGAAGAAGCACACTATTAAGGGGCGAGTTACAGTGAAATAACCAACATTGGAAGTTAATAATGTATTTGCTTGAAGAAAGCGGAGGAAAACCACGAAAGGACATTAGGATAGCGCGAATTCGAACACCCCCTGAATGCGAGTCACAAACTTTGCCGCTGTGACCAAGCTCCTCAGCACTGGCTGGCATTATCCTCTACCTCTAAGAGAAATGCATTTTGCCACCATTGTACTTAAGCAGATGTGTAGTTTTGTAAGCCGATTGTAATATCATGCTTACATTCATGCATTTCAGATGGGCTACGCGAAACTCGGACAGAAGGGTAAAGGCTTACACTTGCGACAGTTTGCACGGGCTTTCATTGTTGACGACGGCAAACAGAGGTTCGCTTTTGTCAGCGTGGACAGCGCCATGATCGGCAATGGTCTTCGAAGGGAGGTAAGTGAAACATAGCGGGGGAAATGTGGAAAAAACACTACACTGTGTGTGGACAACACTACACTGCGTGTGGACAACACTACACTGTGTGTGGACAACACTACACTGTGTGTGGACAACACTACACTGCGTGTGGACAACACTACACTGTGTGTGGACAACACTACACTGTGTGTGGACAACACTACACTGTGTGTGGACAACACTACACTGTGTGTGGACAACACTACACTGTGTGTGGACAACACTACACTGCGTGTGGACAACACTACACTGCGTGTGGACAACACTACACTGCGTGTGGTCAACACTACACTGCGTGTGGACAACACTACACTGCGTGTGGACAACACTACACTGTGTGTGGACAACACTACACTGTGTGTGGACAACACTACACTGCGTGTGGACAACACTACACTGCGTGTGGACAACACTACACTGTGTGTGGACAACACTACACTGTGTGTGGACAACACTACACTGTGTGTGGACAACACTACACTGCGTGTGGACAACACTACACTGTGTGTGGACAACACTACACTGCGTGTGGACAACACTACACTGCGTGTGGACAACACTACACTGCGTGTGGACAACACTACACTGTGTGTGGACAACACTACACTGTGTGTGGACAACACTACACTGTGTGTGGACAAACACTACACTGTGTGTGGACAACACTACACTGTGTGTGTACAACACTACACTGCGTGTGGACAACACTACACTGTGTGTGGACAACACTACACTGCGTGTGGTCAACACTACACTGTGTGTGGACAACAACACAAAGAACACTACACTGTGTGTGGACAACAACACAAAGAACACTACACTGTGTGTGGACAACAACACAAAGAACACTACACTGTGTGTGGACAACAACACAAAGAACTCTACACTGTGTGTGTACAACAACACAAAGAACACTACACTGTGTGTGGACAACAACACAAAGAACACTACACTGTGTGTTTACAACAACACAAAGAACACTACACTGTGTGTGGACAACAACACAAAGAACACTACACTGTGTGTGTACAACAACACAAAGAACACTACACTGTGTGTGGACAACAACACAAAGAACACTACACTGTGTGTGTACAACAACACAAAGAACACTACACTGTGTGTGGACAACAACACAAAGAACACTACACTGTGTGTGTACAACAACACAAAGAACACTACACTGTGTGTGGACAACAACACAAAGAACACTACACTGTGTGTGTACAACAACACAAAGAAAACTACACTGTGTGTTTACAACAACACAAAGAACACTACACTGTGTGTGTACAACAACACAAAGAACACTACACTGTGTGTGTACAACAACACAAAGAACACTACACTGTGTGTGGACAACACAAAGAACACTACACTGTGTGTGTACAACAACACAAAGAACACTACACTGTGTGTGGACAACAACACAAAGAACACTACACTGTGTGTGGACAACAACACAAAGAACACTACACTGTGTGTGGACAACAACACAAAGAACACTACACTGTGTGTGGACAACAACACAAAGATTAGACCTGCGATCTTCTGGGATATTATGCGGCGTCGTGTGGTAATTGTTTACCGACGTTTCGGGACAACATATCGGTCCCATCTTTACGGGTCAAGATTCGGAGTAGGAAAGAAAGAAAGCCAACAGTCTACAACGTAGATTTGCTGGCTTTCTTTCTTTCCCCGTGAAGATGGGACCAGTATGTTGTCCCGAAACGTCGGTAAAGAATTACCACACGACTCCGCTTAATACCCCAGAAGAGCGCAGATCTCATCAACATCGCGACGGAAGCCTGAAATCAAGGTTAACACAAAGATTATTTGGGAGACCTAGATATAGATGGAAGGATTATGTTGCAAAGAATGTCACTACGTAAGTAGACTGTTAAAAGTGATGCAGAGAGTGGACAATGTAGTGCTTTTGTGAACACAATGATGAACACCCAGTTTCCGTAACAAATCCGGAAACGTCTTGACAAATCCAGTAGTTATGAATGGCTGTAGAAGGTTGTGTATTCAGAAGGCAGGCAACTTAATATAGACGTACGAAACGCTCTAACATTCGTGATTGAATCTGGGATAATGTTGAATTTTGAATTTAATATAAAATCAGTTTTGGAGGGCAAAGTAAAACACATCACAACGGGCTTTGCAGAATTTCGAATTTTATAAACCAATCCACGTGTCGTTCTGTAACTTTGCGTTTTGAATGTCGTGAAACAAACAAAGACTAACTAACTAGGCTGCAAACAAGAACAAGCAACGTAGCCATAATACAACGACGTGTGGACTAGCTGTCTGTGCATTTCATGAAGGCGTCTAGGGGGAGTAGCGGTATGTCTCCATTCATTATTAACTTCAGCTATAGCGTGTATAATTCGGGGTTCGATTCCCGGCAGAGGCAAGTGATTTTCTCCGAAACGTCCAGACCGGCTCTGGGACCCACCTAGCCTCCTATTTAATGTGT
This sequence comes from Reticulitermes speratus, assembly GCA_021186555.1. Taxonomy (NCBI): domain Eukaryota; kingdom Metazoa; phylum Arthropoda; class Insecta; order Blattodea; family Rhinotermitidae; genus Reticulitermes; species Reticulitermes speratus. The sequence continues at coordinate 1,404,980 of JAJKFL010000005.1, read as the reverse complement.
ACCGGGGTCTCTTTCCGCCTGGGGTAAAGCAACGGGGAGGGGGGTGAAGCTGACCACTCACCTCAATCAACTGCCGAGTTTAAGAATGGGTGGAGCTATACCTCTTCTCCCCCTATGTGTCTTCATAACGTGGACACAGACAAATTTTTCCTGGCACCTTACCGGGTTTAACCTCTAAAGTAGTTCTGTGCAGGAGTGGAATAAGACAGACCCTTTATGACGCGACCTCAAATATACTGATGATAGACATCGAGCATTGATAGGGCGATATCTGGCGCAGGAAACCGAGATATAGTAGAGATATATTTGTCCCAGTGTCACCGTTTCCACCACAAACTCGGGGCTTCGTGGTAATTACACGAGTGTTCGCTTGAGTTACGGCGCGGCCCAGTGATGAATAAATGTACAGAGAGTGTCAATTGACGGTGGATTTTGTGATTATAACTTGTGCAGATCTCGTGACGTAGCTCTGTGTCACAGCGGAACTAAATAGACTTAGAAACAAACAGGTATTAGATGCGGCGAGTTATGCTAAGTTTACGGGCTTTTAAGCAGTGTTTGATGCTGTCTGTGTGAAACAAGTGTCGTGGCGACAGACTGCAAGGTGAAGATTATGAGCCCGAAGCTTCACAGATTGTGCAGTCACAGGTGATGTGTAATTACTCTCTAGAACACACATGCTAGACTGTGCTTGTCATCGCTGTCATCTCAGTTACAGACATAACTTTGACAAATATTAATTTCTTGGAGCACAAGCAGATCCTCGTAAGCAGAGCGTCAAATGTAGAAGGAAATTCATGCGTAAGGCTGCCGGCATTGTGCTGTGAGCAGAGCTGAGACAGGCGACAGCCTTATGCCTCTTTGTGTATTGTTAACACTTGAAGACGAAGTTTAACCTGAATTACGTATAAAGCCCCAGTCCGTACCGCGCAGTAAACAAACTCCGTCTCGGTTATACAAACCAGTCAGTTAATGCTGTACAGTGAAATAATCGCTGTTTGTTCTGAGATCCACACAAAACACATAAATACAGTCCGTACCGCGCAGTAAACACACTCCGTCTCAGTTGTACAAACCAGTCAGTTAATGCTGTACAGTGAAATAATCGCTGTTTGTTCTGAGATCCACACAAAACACATAAATACAGTCCGTACCGCGCAGTAAACACACTCCGTCTCAGTTGTACAAACCAGTCAGTTAATGCTGTACAGTGAAATAATCGCTGTTTGTTCTGAGATCCACACAAAACACATAAATACAGTCCGTACCGCGCAGTAAACACACTCCGTCTCAGTTGTACAAACCAGTCAGTTAATGCTGTACAGTGAAATAATCGCTGTTTGTTCTGAGATCCACACAAAACACATAAATACAGTCCGTACCGCGCAGTAAACACACTCCGTCTCAGTTATACAAACCAGTCAGTTAATGCTGTACAGTGAAATAATCGCTGTTTGTTCTGAGATCCACACAAAACACATAAATACAGTCCGTACCGCGCAGTAAACACACTCCGTCTCAGTTATACAAACCAGTCAGTTAATGCTGTACAGTGAAATAATCGCTGTTTGTTCTGAGATCCACACAAAACACATAAATACAGTCCGTACCGCGCAGTAAACACACTCCGTCTCAGTTATACAAACCAGTCAGTTAATGCTGTACAGTGAAATAATCGCTGTTTGTTCTGAGATCCACACAAAACACATAAATACAGTCCGTACCGCGCAGTAAACACACTCCGTCTCAGTTATACAAACCAGTCAGTTAATGCTGTACAGTGAAATAATCGCTGTTTGTTCTGAGATCCACACAAAACACATAAATACAGTCCGTACCGCGCAGTAAACACACTCCGTCTCAGTTATACAAACCAGTCAGTTAATGCTGTACAGTGAAATAATCGCTGTTTGTTCTGAGATCCACACAAAACACATAAATACAGTCCGTACCGCGCAGTAAACACACTCCGTCTCAGTTATACAAACCAGTCAGTTAATGTTGTACAGTGAAATAATCGCTGTTTGTTCTGAGATCCACACAAAACACATAAATACAGTCGCACCGCGCAGTAAACACACTCCGTCTCAGTTATACAAACCAGTCAGTTAATGCTGTACAGTGAAATAATCGCTGTTTGTTCTGAGATCCACACAAAACACATAAATACAGTCCGTACCGCGCAGTAAACACACTCCGTCTCAGTTATACAAACCAGTCAGTTAATGCTGTACAGTGAAATAATCGCTGTTTGTTCTGAGATCCACACAAAACACATAAATACAGTCCGTACCGCGCAGTAAACACACTCCGTCTCAGTTATACAAACCAGTCAGTTAATGCTGTACAGTGAAATAATCGCTGTTTGTTCTGAGATCCACACAAAACACATAAATACAGTCCGTACCGCGCAGTAAACACACTCCGTCTCAGTTATACAAACCAGTCAGTTAATGCTGTACAGTGAAATAATCGCTGTTTGTTCTGAGATCCACACAAAACACATAAATACAGTCCGTACCGCGCAGTAAACACACTCCGTCTCAGTTATACAAACCAGTCAGTTAATGCTGTACAGTGAAATAATCGCTGTTTGTTCTGAGATCCACACAAAACACATAAATATTGTCCGTACCGCGCAGTAAACACACTCCGTCTCAGTTATACAAACCAGTCAGTTAATGCTGTACAGTGAAATAATCGCTGTTTGTTCTGAGATCCACACAAAACACATAAATACAGTCCGTACCGCGCAGTAAACACACTCCGTCTCAGTTATACAAACCAGTCAGTTAATGCTGTACAGTGAAATAATCGCTGTTTGTTCTGAGATCCACACAAAACACATAAATACAGTCCGTACCGCGCAGTAAACACACTCCGTCTCAGTTATACAAACCAGTCAGTTAATGTTGTACAGTGAAATAATCGCTGTTTGTTCTGAGATCCACACAAAACACATAAATACAGTCCGTACCGCGCAGTAAACACACTCCGTCTCAGTTATACAAACCAGTCAGTTAATGTTGTACAGTGAAATAATCGCTGTTTGTTCTGAGATCCACACACTGTGTGAGCAGAACGTAGAATTTGTGAATGTTAAACCTGGCGGTACATATAGTAACCACTGGGCTTCAGGTGTGTACATACAGGGTGTTTCATAAATCCCTCCGGGATTTCGGAGGTCTGTAGCTCAGGAGCCAAATTACACACGTTGGATGAGAGCATGTCAGTGAAAAGAGTACATATCCAAGTTTTGAACCTACCTTACAAATGTTCAATATGTCCTCCTTTGGTGACTCGACAGACGTCAATCCTGTAATCTAGCTCCTGCCACACACGTTCCAACATATGAACGTCGATGGCAGCAACTGCATCCATAATTCTTAGCCATAGCTCCGGTAAATCTCTTGGTAAACACGATCTTTAACGTAACCCCACAGGAAAAAGTCACATGGAGTAAGGTCGGGTGACCTGGCAGGCCAGGGAATAAGTGTTGAGCTTTCTGTTCACCTGAAAACGCCATGTTTGCACACCACTGCATCCTAGCGGAGAAACGGGTAACTACGCCATCGCATCTGTCACGAAAAAACTTTTACATTTCCTCTATCCGTTGGCATGCTTTTATCTCTTATATGTGGGTTTGCTACTGCACGGCCAAGCCTCTAAATCCCGGATGGACTATGAAACACGCTGTATAAAGATTGAGTCCGTACCGCGCAGTAATCACTCCGTCTCGGTTATAAAACCCACTTAATGCTGTGTAACCACCAAGCTTTACAGGGTTAATCTGCCTTCGATCCTCAGATAAAAACCTTTTAACATTTGTTTCTACAGCCAAGCCACGGAAATACGTCTCATGAATGCTGGAGATGACCCTAATCAAGGCTGCCTTTTTTTAGCTGCTGCGTGGGGAAAGTTGAAGGAAAGTGCTTACTTGTAAGACGTAGTTGCAGATGGGAGCATAAAAATGAAATGGATTTTAGAGAGGTGAGGTGGGAAGGCGTGGAGTGGATTTGTCTACCTTAGGATAAGCACATGGGGGGGGGGGGGGTTTCTTGACTGGCTGAGGAACTGTTAGTTTCTCAAGAAGAACTCTGCTCCGTGGATTTGTTGTGTATTTTCCCGTTCTGTGACTGTACACAGGCCCACTGCCTCGCGGCTAGCGACAGCTGCGACGTGTGAACGCATTCAACCAACAGTAATAGAATGATAAATAAAAAAAACCAATTTACAATAAACAAGGGACCCCGGATAGTGTAGTCGGTATAGCGAGTAGGCTCCGGGTTGGATACTCCGGGCTCGAAACCCGGCAGGGAATTTTCCTTTTTGCAAAAAAAGTCCTATCTGGTTCCCAGAACCAGATAGGACTGTTATCCAGCGGGTACCGCCGGCTTTTTCTTTGGGGATAAGGCGGCCGGGGCGTGAGGCTGACAACTCACCTCCATCTAATAATGCTGGAATTAAGAATGAGTGGAGCTTTTGATACAAAATCTGTAACATCTTACCAGTGAGAATATTGTAATATTCTACCAAATGTCTCCTTCTGAAGATATGAAATAATTCCGTGTCGTCAGAACAGTTGCTTGTTTCTTCATCATACAAAATTAGTGTTAAATGAAGCTCTCGTAACTGTAGAACGATAACTTTAATTCGTAGAATGTCTACGTGAATTGTATAACCGCCTTCTGAAAGTGTGTAGCTCTCTAAACGTCCTGCTACCTAGCAACAGTTTATAAGCTCTCTGCTGTTTCGAAGCTCTTTGCTTTAATCTGCCATATTGCGTCATACAGTACACTGTACTTGTGAGCTGGTTATTACATGCATAAAATGTGACAGTGGTGTTGACTGTACGCAGAACTGTGCTTCATTCACTGAGTGAAATGGCTGACGGAGAGCGCACTGAACTTTGGTGTTCTGTATTTAATAATTCCACGGGAGAAAAGACTTAATTATAATAAAGTGAGACTCAGACATCCGTGCCCTGAGTCAAAATTAAATATGACGCCGGTATAAATATTCTTGCATGCTGAGTTTCGTAAAGGCTAAATTGTGATTTGTGTCTTGTTTAATGTTAAGCGCATGCGCAGACTGCAGGCCATAACACGACAGCGCAGTTGTGTTATTGTGATTTCCCAAGTTGTCAGACTGAGGCCTCAGCCACTGGCAGGATGTACTCGACACTAAGGCACAAAAGATCGCAGAGGTCCTTTCATAAAACGTGATAAAAGAACTGTGAAATGTATTAAAGGCTGTTTGTGGCCTTAAGAAGTGCAGATTTACGTTGTGGGTTAATATGACTGGAAATTTAAATACAGTATAACCCGCTTATAACGACATCGGTTTATACGACACCTCGTCTATAACGTCAGATATTCTGTCGTACCAATTAATTCTTCACTGTTAACCGTAACATTATACTCCTCGTGTATAACGACACAAAATATTCAGTCTTCTTCATGACTTTATAAACGAGTTCGACTGTAATTTTAATGAAAGCTCCACATATAAAATTAAAGCACGCCTGTTGAACGCCCTCGATGGTGCCTCCACCTTCCTGAAGGCATAAGAGGGCGTCGAAAGCTGTAGGGCCGCAACCTGGTTGCTGTTAGGGCCACATTTTTTGAGCGACTCTTCAGACACAGTGAGGTAACGTAGTCATCTAGGTTAGGGGGTTCGGCGTGGGGTTGGACTCCATTCCCGTAAAGAAACTTACGTTGGGAATTCTCAAAATGTTAGCTGACAGAACCAAAATGTGCATGTCCTGGGGAAGGAGTTGTGGACGAAAGGGTACTGCAGAGGAAGCAGTGGAGGGGCGTAGGTAGTGCTGTCAAGACCTGAGTTAGTCTGTAGAAACAGACTGGCCGAAGCGGTTTAGAAGTTGCTGCTAGGTGACAGATGGAAGATTAGACATAGTCTTTGACAAAACCATTCGTGGACCTCCGATATGAAGCTGCGTCGTCGCAGTCCGTCTCAACAGTTCTTCGGTCACGAAACGACGCAGCAACAAATTCCTTTTATTTCACTTGACTTAATCGAAACTTGTGTGACGCGGGGAGAAAATGTATCGAGCCTAAAATATATGTTTTATTTTTGTACAGAACTTCGACTCGAAATATTTTTTTGCTGTGATAAAAGTTTAGCTAGAGTAAGCGCTGTCTTAACTAAGCCTGTGTTCATGTCCCATAAAAAGAACGCAGGACTCGGTCGTCACAACATAAAGGCAGCAAATAAATCCTTTGAAAACGGCGGAAGTTAATATCGGAACGACACTAACACTTCAAAATTACGTGGGTGAGGGAATTAAGGGCAGATTGAACTGGGAGTGCTTCCTACTGTTAGTGTTCGGAATGTACCGTCTTAACGCTTATTTGCGCAAATCTTAAAGGTGAAAACATACGGACTTAACAGTTTTGTCTGTTTGTTTGGGTGTGAAACTTGGTGTGTTACACAGCCTGACTGTGTAGGGTGCTGAGGAAGATGTTACAGGAGACCTGAGAAAAATACATGATTAGGAGCTTCATGATTTTTGCTTCTCACCAAATATTGTTTAGGTGACCAAATCTAGGAGGATGGGATGGGCAGGTCATGTAGCATGTATGGAGCATGGTAACCATTGTTGCTGTTTTTCTGTGCGATACGCGCTAAAGCAATCACACCCCTCACATTACCATGGTAACCGTGTGTGACTCCAATTGGTCAGATTTCTTTTTGTGAAGGGCCCCGCAGCAGATGCTACGGACGCACCGCAGCCGTGAGGCTTATTGTGCAACCCTGTGATGAAGATGATTAGTTAATTTTGTTCGTTTTTCCGTGTAATGGAGCACCGGTGGAATGAAATTAACAGGGAAAAACCGAAGTACTCGGGGGAAAACCTGTTCCAGTGCCACTTTGTCAATCACAAATCCCACATGGACTGACCCGGGATCGAACCCGGGCCTCTGCGGTTAGAGGCCGGGACTAACCGCCTGAGCCATGGCACGGCCATTTGCTCAGACACAAAAATTTGTGATCGATTGTTCAGCTGATGTCATGATAAGGAAACACATCTCGGTGTGTGAAACATGTTGCTGTAGCACGTCATTTGAAGGCACAGTGCAGTTTGTACAGGCACAGTGCAGTTTGTACAGGCACAGTGCAGTTTGTACAGGCACAGTGCAGTTTGTACAGGCACAGTGCAGTTTGTACAGGCACAGTGCAGTTTGTACAGGCACAGTGCAGTTTGTACAGGCACAGTGCAGTTTGTACAGGCACAGTGCAGTTTGTACAGGCACAGTGCAGTTTGTACAGGCACAGTGCAGTTTGTAAGGCACATGCATTTGTACAGGCACAGTGCAGTTTGTACAGGCACAGTGCAGTTTGTACAGGCACAGTGCATTTGTACAGGCACAGTGCAGTTTGTACAGGCACAGTGCAGTTTGTACAGGCACAGTGCAGTTTGTACAGGCACAGTGCAGTTTGTACAGGCACAGTGCAGTTTGTACAGGCACAGTGCAGTTTGTACAGGCACAGTGCAGTTTGTACAGGCACAGTGCAGTTTGTACAGGCACAGTGCAGTTTGTACAGGCACAGTGCAGTTTGTACAGGCACAGTGCAGTTTGTACAGGCACAGTGCAGTTTGTACAGGCACAGTGCAGTTTGTACAGGCACAGTGCAGTTTTGTACAGGCACAGTGCAGTTTGTACAGGCACAGTGCAGTTTGTACAGGCACAGTGCAGTTTGTACAGGCACAGTGCAGTTTGTACAGGCACAGTGCAGTTTGTACAGGCACAGTGCAGTTTGTACAGGCACAGTGCAGTTTGTACAGGCACAGTGCAGTTTGTACAGGCACAGTGCAGTTTGTACAGGCACAGTGCAGTTTGTACAGGCACAGTGCAGTTTGTACAGGCACAGTGCAGTTTGTACAGGCACAGTGCAGTTTGTACAGGCACAGTGCAGTTTGTACAGGCACAGTGCAGTTTGTACAGGCACAGTGCAGTTTGTACAGGCACAGTGCAGTTTGTACAGGCACAGTGCAGTTTGTACAGGCACAGTGCAGTTTTGTACAGGCACAGTGCAGTTTGTACAGGCACAGTGCAGTTTGTACAGGCACAGTGCAGTTTGTACAGGCACAGTGCAGTTTGTACAGGCACAGTGCAGTTTGTACAGGCACAGTGCAGTTTGTACAGGCACAGTGCAGTTTGTACAGGCACAGTGCAGTTTGTACAGGCACAGTGCAGTTTGTACAGGCACAGTGCAGTTTGTACAGGCACAGTGGCAGTTTCGTACAGTGACTAGTGCAGTTTAGTACAGGCACAGTGCAGTTTGTACAGGCCTTTGCGTTTAGTACAGTGCATGAAGGACATCAGTTTGTACAAAACGTGCATACACACGTGCGTTTGTACAGGCACAGTGCAGTTTGTACAGGCACAGTGCAGTTTGTACAGGCACAGTGCAGTTTGTACAGGCACAGTCGTATAAAGGTCGTGGGATTGTTCGTTGTCTGTGAAAGTACTGAATGCAATGTTTAGTGAATGCAGATGAGAAGTGTTTATTAAGGCCTTTGCGTCTCATGTACAGAACAATGAAGAAACATACAGCTATCTGTGACAATAACTGTGCAATACACCGGCGTAATAATTAGCAATTACTGTCATTTCCTTCAGAGCTTTTGTCGTGTCTCAAAATATTTTTACAAAGGGACATTGCGAAATTTGTATGTCTAAAGTTAGGACATAGGAAATACGTGCCATGACATAAATACGTGCCATGACATAAATACGTGCCATGACATAAATACGTGTCCATGACATAAATACGTGCCATGACATAAATACGTGCCATGACATAAATACGTGTCATGACATAAATACGTGTCATGACATAAAACGTTTCATGACATAAACGTGCATGAAAATCACGTGCTATGACATAAATACGTGCCATGACATAAATACGTGCCATTACATAAATACGTGCCATGACATAAATACGTGCCATGACATAAATACGTGCATGACATAAATACGTGCCATGACATAATAGTGCCATGACATAAATACGTGCCATGAAAAATACGTGTCATGACATAAATACGTGCCCATGACATAAAGCCAATATAAGGAAATGCGAACTCTGAGAATCTGCTATTTTGTGATTAGGCACAATAGACGCTTGGCGTTGTGAGCCTTGCTGCATTAGGATGTGGAATGACACTTGCGGACGGTTATAGAGGGGATCGGAGAGAGTAGATACTACGAGAATGACGATGAATTTTAAACAGAACAAAAGTAAACAAACACGGGAAGAAATAAAACAGAACGTGGAAAAAGCGAAGAGAAATATATCATAAAAAGAAAGGCACAAAAAACAGGAACATAAACAACAGAGATTACAAAGAGAAGACATAATTGTGTGAATAAAGTGTAATGTGCGTGTCAACTGACGTTAAACACTGTGCAAATAGTCACGCAGTAAAGTCCGTCGCTTAATACTGTGCTTTAGTGTGTATGATTTTGTTTTGGCCTAAAGTAACAGGGCTGTTTAATGTGTTTAAATGGCTGTTGACATGTTAGATATTAGATATTAGATGTCACCGAGTCGCTAAAATCCCGGGCGACAACTGGGCACACAGCTAGTATTGAATAACTACGAGTGGGGGCATGGATTGGACACATCTGGCACAGCATAGTGACGAGTAGCAGGCTGTTGTGAATGTGGTAATTAACCTTCGAGTGCCCATAAAATGCGGGGAATTTCTTGACTAGCTGAGGAACTGTTAGCTTCTCAGGAAGTACTGTGCTCCATGGAGTTAAGTTACCTCACAAGGCGCTGTATGGAAAAGAAATTAAGTTTCAGATTTGATTTGATGTTTATGATACTATGTACTGTTATAGGTAGTTTCGGAGCAACCTGTTGCTTGATTGTTTGAGGATGGAGACAGCAGGTTTCTCCGAAACTACGGTAACCGCATATGAAACTATGCTTATTACCCAAAACGCACAATTTGTATTTTCACTGACTTGAAAACAGCAAGTCTCATAATGTTTAAATTCCTTTTAAGGCGACGTGGCTGTGCTGACTGCTGTTCTGAATGTGTCAGCAGACACGCGGTCAACCTACAGCTGCTGACTGCTGTTCTGAATGTGTCAGCAGACACGCGGTCAACCTACAGCTGCTGACTGCTGTTCTGAATGTGTCAGCAAACACGCGGTCAACCTACAGCTGCTGACTGCTGTTCTGAATGTGTCAACAGACACGCGGTAAACCTGCAGCTGCTGACTGCTTGCATTGCATCCCTTGCTGAATGTGTCTGTGTGTTCTGCAGGTGCTGACTCGTCTGCAGCAGACATACAGCGACCTGTACACCGAGCAGAACCTTATGATCAGCGCAACCCACACGCACTCCACGCCCGGAGGATACATGCACGATCTGCTGTTCGACCTCTCAGTGCTCGGTTTCGTGCGCCAGTCCTTCATGGCGCTGATGTCAGGCATCGTTATAGTAAGTGGTGCACGATGAAGTGTGACAGAGACACGCTGTATATTACAGTGAGCATGCGAGTAGAAATGGTAGCCACACGGCTGATGAGCGCAGAAGTGCTCACAAAAAGAAACGTGTGGTGTCGCCACCTAGTTTCATTAGAAACGTGTGGTGTCGCCACCTAGTTTCATTAGAAACGTGTGGTGTCGCCACCTAGTTTCAGTAGAAAGTGTGGTGTCGCCACCTAGTTTCAGTAGAAACGTGTGGTGTCGCCACCTAGTTTCAGTAGAAAGTGTGGTGTCGCCGCCTAATTTCAGTAGAAACGTGTGGTGTCGCCACCTAGTTTCATTAGAAACGTGTGGTGTCGCCACCTAGTTTCATTAGAAACGTGTGGTGTCGCCACCTAGTTTCATTAGAAACGTGTGGTGTCGCCACCTAGTTTCATTAGAAACGTGTGGTGTCGCCACCTAGTTTCATTAGAAACGTGTGGTGTCGCCACCTAGTTTCAGTAGAAACGTGTGGTGTCGCCACCTAGTTTCAGTAGAAAGTGTGGTGTCGCCGCCTAATTTCAGTAGAAACGTGTGGTGTCGCCACCTAGTTTCATTAGAAACGTGTGGTGTCGCCACCTAGTTTCATTAGAAACGTGTGGTGTCGCCACCTAGTTTCATTAGAAACGTGTGGTGTCGCCACCTAGTTTCATTAGAAACGTGTGGTGTCGCCACCTAGTTTCATTAGAAACGTGTGGTGTCGCCACCTAGTTTCAGTAGAAACGTGTGGTGTCGCCACCTAGTTTCATTAGAAACGTGTGGTGTCGCCACCTAGTTTCATTAGAAACGTGTGGTGTCGCCACCTAGTTTCATTAGAAACGTGTGGTGTCGCCACCTAGTTTCAGTAGAAACGTGTGGTGTCGCCACCTAGTTTCATTAGAAACGTGTGGTGTCGCCACCTAGTTTCATTAGAAACGTGTGGTGTCGCCACCTAGTTTCATTAGAAACGTGTGGTGTCGCCACCTAGTTTCATTAGAAACGTGTGGTGTCGCCACCTAGTTTCATTAGAAACGTGTGGTGTCGCCACCTAGTTTCATTAGAAACGTGTGGTGTCGCCACCTAGTTTCAGTACAATAAAATATCGCTTTAACCACCATTATAATCAAAGACACAATGGTCCAGCAAAGCTGTACCGGTGTAAGACGAAGCTGAGCCAGTTTTATCCATTCTCTTTCTCACAACGTACTTTAACAATATCCACCTTGATTTTTTCTAGAATTGATATTTAAATCTTTTAAGCAGCTATTTTTCGAGAGGGGTTCAACAAAACTGCGCACGCATTTCTTGTTTCTCCATCCTAGCAATATGTTCCACGATCTTAGCCTTTTAGATTTAACTGCCGTAATAGCAACGAATGATGTCAGCGGAATGTCTATATTTGTTCCTTGTTGAATTATTTTGTTGTCACACACGTGTCATTTGTGTCTTCGTTCATTGTAAGAGACGGCAGGTCACACAAATTCGACGCAGTTGCCTTTGTTCATCCTGAAGATCATTACTTTCAAAAGTAGAGAAAAAGCGGTAATCGAGTGTGGTTAGCTACTGAATACGGTACAATTTCCTTCCCTAAGGGCCTGTCCAGGCTTGTAATGGGATTGCTTTACTTTTTTCAAGGTCACATACCTGTGACCTTTCAACAGTCATTTTTAGTCTCATTTTATAATTTAACAATTTTTTTACGATATAGTTTTCCTTTGTTCTTTCGACATGTCGCTACTAACTTTTGTATCTAAAGCTATATCTAAATTTGTTATAACAGAAAGTCAACGGTTAATTTCTTTGCACGTGTTTGAGCTATTCTCGCGAACCTCAATGTGACAGACTATTATTTTGAACACAGCTGTACCTTCCTCACGTTAACTTATTCACAGAGCCAGGGTCCCCTGCACGTGTCGCGAAATGTTTTTGCGAAGGTGTTTTATTCTGCGCATGCGTCAAACTGGTACCGCGAATTGTTGGAGTCGAAATGTAATGTGCTCATACAGTGCGTTCCTTTTATCGTGTCCCCGAGCACAGGAGGTATCGCGGGATGTCACAGCGGATGTAGGCTTTCTGAGCTATGTAGTTTCCCTGCGTAGGGTCACGATAAAAGGGACATCCTGTCAGATTGCTATATTTTGTAAATTAAGGAAAATAAATATGACACAGTCATATTACTTAAATTCTCTTGCTGAAAAACTTGATTCAAATTACATAATATGACGTCACATAATTTAATGTACTTTGATATGCAGTGACGCAGTCTTTCTGCTGTGACGTCACATTCCCTGCCTAGTTACTAGTTTTGTTCTTTGTGCGATTTGCGTGACCCGTAATTAAGGAAAATCCGAACAAACACCGATATTATTGAGAACTAATGGGTTTCTGGACTTTGTCCAACGTCAGGAAATCTAAAATAACTAGATAACACGACGTTTCGGAAGCTGGATCTGCTTCCGTCCCTTTCACCTGAGGACGTAAGCAGATCCAGCTTCCGAAACGTCGTGTTATCTAGTTATTTTAGATTTCCGGACGATTAACAAAGTCCAGAAACCCGTTAGTCCTCAATGTTACGTACAGTCGTCAGAAGTTTTTAGAACCGACATTATTGAGAAAATAATTGAGTTTATGGAATTTGATACGTAGATAGACGATGAATATATCTGTAAATTATGTAGGAAGTATTGTTTGTAGGGCAGAAGTTACAAAATATGACTATAGGGTGAAATTGTGACGTAATAGTCGATGGACTAACGTAGCCACAATCAGCGTACACGTAGAATGACGTTCTGAAAGGAAATGTAGTAACAAATATTAACAGACTCAAATAATAGAAGTAACATAATGTCATATGTGCAGAATTTTGAACATAAGAAAAATTGACCCCCCCATATGATTAATTGGTGTGACTATCTGAGAAGGGTCCAGGATGCGTGGATTGTAATCCGCCGCATTTCGCACTTCACGCACATTTCCTGTGTTGTTGAGATTTGTAACCGACCGCTAAGTGTGTAGGTGTGGAACTGTGAATGTGCGTTATATGGAGGTAACGACTTTTGTGTCTCTGCCGATTTGTTTGTGCGTCGAAATACTTGCACGCTTATTTTGAATATTATCTAAAGACATTTTTAAAACGTTCTTCCAAATTAAGAAAGAAGTTCGCAAGCAATGAGAATTCTCAGCCAAACGACTGCCAAGTTTCATATCTGTAAAACTTGTGATTGCTTATACAGGTTAACACAAATTTGAATAAAATTAATTTTGACGTTTTGTCTGTCTTAGAAATTTTCTTAACCCTTTAAATACGAAAATTGACCTCAATTTCATATAAGATTCAGTCCGTACCGCGCTGTAAACACCCGTCTCGATGTTTGTTCCGACATCTGTACGAAGTTCAGAACTATACCTATATATTGTGCTTTGAAATTTTGAGAAAGTTACGTCGTTTGGCTTAAGGCATTAAAGTGATTTCGATGAACAATTTTGGAATCGATCTAGTAAGAAGAAGGCTGACAAAGGCCGCGCCAATTTTTACCCCGCAAAGTTATTTCATGACACGTGTACCATTTCGCTCCCACGCCATATCCACAAATATTCAATTGACCGGTGTTCCTGTTGTTCGCAGTTTGCCTTAGGAGCGGATGTAGTGCGAATTAATGCGGTGAATTTTACACGTAGGGCTGTTTTGAAACGTACATGCAAGTCGTGAATAGAAGCTTGTTTGTAACGCCCTGCAGCGAGAAATGAAATTCGAGTCGGGCAGGTGTACTGCGTGTTAGTTGTGAACAGAGCATCATTGAACACGTATGTCATGGCTTTCGATTGTACTGAATATTCACATGCATAGATGGAGTAAATATTTAGTGTACAGTTAAACGTATTTAATGTACAGTCAGACGTATTTAATGTACAGTCAGACGTATTTAGTGTACAATCAAACTATTCAGTGTACAGTCAAACGTATTTAGTGTACAGTCAAACTATTCAGTGTACAGTCAAACGTATTTAGTGTACAGTCAAACGTATTTAGTGTACATTCAAACTATTCAGTGTACAGTCAAACGTATTTAGTGTACAGTCAAACGTATTTAGTGTACAATCAAACTATTCAGTGTACAGTCAAACGTATTCAGTGTACAGTCAAACTATTTAGTGTACAGTCAAACGTATTTAGTGTACAGTCAAACGTATTTAGTGTACAATCAAACTATTCAGTGTACAGTCAAACGTATTTAGTGTACAGTCAAACTATTCAGTGTACAGTCAAACGTATTTAGTGTACAGTCAAACGTATTTAGTGTACATTCAAACTATTCAGTGTACAGTCAAACGTATTTAGTGTACAGTCAAACGTATTTAGTGTACAGTCAAACTATTCAGTGTACAGTCAAACGTATTTAGTGTACAGTCAAACGTATTTAGTGTACAGTCAAACTATTCAGTGTACAGTCAAACGTATTTAGTGTACAGTCAAACGTATTTAGTGTACAGTCAAACGTATTTAGTGTACCGTATTTAGTGTACAGTCAAACGTATTTAATGTAAAGTCAGACGTATTTAATATACAGTCAGACGTATTTAGTGTACAGTCAGACGTATTTAGTGTACAGTCAAACGTATTTCGTGTACAGTTAGACGTATTTAGTGTACAGTCAAACGTATTTAGTGTACAGTCAAACGTATTTAGTATACAGTCAGACGTATTTAGTGTACAGTCAAACGTATTTAGTGTACAGTTAAACGTATTTAGTGTACAGTCAGACGTATTTAGTGTACAGTCAAACGTATTTAGTGTACAGTCAAACGTATTTAGTATACAGTCAGACGTATTTAGTGTACAGTCAAACGTATTTAGTGTACAGTTAAACGTATTTAGTGTACAGTCAGACGTATTTAGTGTACAGTCAAACGTATTTAATGTACAGTAAAACGTATTTAGTATACAGTCAGACGTATTTAGTGTACAGTCAAACGTATTTAGTGTACAGTTAAACGTATTTAGTGTACAGTCAGACGTATTTAGTGTACAGTCAAACGTATTTAGTGTACAGTCAGACGTATTTAGTGTACAGTCAAACGTATTTAGTGTACAGTTAAACGTATTTAGTGTACAGTCAGACATATTTAGTATACAGTTAAACGTTCGTGATGTCGGTACATGACGACGGTTACAATGAACTGTAGCAGCACGCGTTGTGTTTAATACACACACTGCAGGACACAAGCGTAGTGTTGTACTTAAATAAATAAATAATGGTGTTCGAACATAAAACAGGAGAAATATGCAAAAAAGTCAAAAAATAGAAACAGATGGAAAGAAGGGAAGAAGAAAAGAAGAGAAGAAGCATTAAGAACAGTGAAGGAAAGAGGGAGAAGGAGAGATACTTAAAACTCGTGACAAACATATCCCATCTTCCTACAGTCACTTTAAAAGCTGATTACTTTTCTAGCCTATTCTATTTTCTGAGATTCTGCCTATATAATGCACGTTTTATTGCCTTTATGAAGATTCTGAATGTTCGCTTTAAGATTGCGGTATTTATCCATTTACGGTGTGGTATTTGTGGTAGACAAATTTGTACGGAGACAGGTATTTCTCCCAGTACTTCGGTTTTCCCCAGTCAGTATCACCCCGCCAATGCTCCATGCTAATTAATTCATCTAAAACCGACGCTGTATAATGTTCGCAGTTGACAGTGTTTTAAATAACAGGCCGCTGTGAATCGCGCGTTATACAAGGTCCAGTGCTGGCAGGATTGATAAGGTAGTGAGAGGCGAATTGGAAAGAACATGGAAAAGATGGGTAGTGGCATATTTCAGTGTATTTTTGCGGTATTTGCCTGGAGGAACTGAAGCAAATCACGAAGAATATTCTTCAGGATTGCCGGTGTCTTGGCCGGTATTTGAACCGGCACCTCCCCGAAGTTATTCTAATCAAACAGTAATTGTAACTTATGTTTAAGGACACATTTGCTTATAAAACATGTAGAGACATTTAACCAAATGATTATTTATTATTGATTGTGCAGTTTTTTTGGATTAAATAGAGTATAAACTTTTAACCGCTTAAATACGAAAATTAACTTGAATTACATATAAAGACCCAGTCCGTACCGCGCAGTAAACACACTCCGTCTCAGTTATACAAACCAGTCAGTTAATGTTGTACAGTGAAATAATCGCTGTTTGTTCTGAGATCCACACAAAACACATAAATACAGTCCGTACCGCGCAGTAAACACACTCCGTCTCAGTTATTACAAACCAGTCAGTTAATGTTGTACAGTGAAATAATCGCTGTTTGTTCTGAGATCCACACAAAACACATAAATACAGTCCGTACCGCGCAGTAAACACACTCCGTCTCAGTTATACAAACCAGTCAGTTAATGTTGTACAGTGAATAATCGCTGTTTGTTCTGAGATCCACACAAAACACATAAATACAGTCCGTACCGCGCAGTAAACACACTCCGTCTCAGTTATACAAACAGTCAGTTAATGCTGTACAGTGAAATAATCGCTGTTTGTTCTGAGATCCACACAAAACACATAAATACAGTCCGTACCGCGCAGTTAAAACACTCCGTCTCAGTTATACAAACCAGTCAGTTAATGTTGTACAGTGAAATAATCGCTGTTTGTTCTGAGATCACACACAAAACACATAAATACAGTCCGTACCGCGCAGTAAACACACTCCGTCTCAGTTATACAAACCAGTCAGTTAATGTTGTACAGTGAAATAATCGCTGTTTGTTCTGAGATCCACACAAAACACATAAATACAGTCCGTACCGCGCAGTAAACACACTCCGTCTCAGTTATACAAACCAGTCAGTTAATGTTGTACAGTGAAATAATCGCTGTTTGTTCTGCGATCCACACAAAACACATAAATACAGTCCGTACCGCGCAGTAAACACACTCCGTCTCAGTTATACAAACCAGTCAGTTAATGTTGTACAGTGAAATAATCGCTGTTTGTTCTGAGATCCACACAAAACACATAAATACAGCCCGTACCGCGCAGTAAACACACTCCGTCTCAGTTATACAAACCAGTCAGTTAATGCTGTACAGTGAAATAATCGCTGTTTGTTCTGAGATCCACACAAAACACATAAATACAGCCCGTACCGCGCAGTAAACACACTCCGTCTCAGTTATACAAACCAGTCAGTTAATGTTGTACAGTGAAATAATCGCTGTTTGTTCTGAGATCCACACAAAACACATAAATACACTGTGTGGGCAGAACGTAGAATTTGTGAATGTTAAACCTGGTGGTACATATAGTGACCATTATGATTTGAAGGGTAAAACATACGATCCACGATGCCGGCAGTGTATAAAACACTTCTTCTAGTTCTAATATCCCTCAGTCCTCCACCCGGTACTCTCTGACGGTACGTCTTGTCATTTCCCTATATTTTTGTTCATCGCTTAACAGCTGTGAGTTTCTAATCGATTGCTATATTTACCAGTGCATGTCCAGTGGATTATTTGTTGTGGCCCTCCGCGATTGGGCTTTATGGTGTTGGTAATATCCCATAATGCACAGTGTCCCCTTTATCGTGTCCCTGAGCACTGCAGCTGTCACGCGATGTCCCGGCGGATATAAGCTTTCTGTACGATAAAGCTACTCTACTCTCGGACAGATAAATGTAAAGCAGAGCGTTTGTGTGTCTATGTTCTTTCAAATTAAGGAACGCAGGAGTATAGTCAAACCTCTCTCCATGATCTTACAGTAGCTGTACAAGACCATTCGGGTTCTGTCTCACCTTTCCTGAAGACGGTCATCGATTCTTAACAAATGCTTCATCTCATCAACAGATATGTTAACATCGGTTTAGTCTCACCTGCTTAACAAGAGAGCTAGAGAAGTTGCCTATCCACAAGGCGGTACTATGTTCCGTGACGGAAACTTGGATCGCTGTAGATATCAGCTTAACCTCTGCAATTAAAATTTCACTAAATATATACATATGTATACAAGATCATTTCCTACTTCATAGAAAACCCCCAAGTGTGTTCATTACAAAGATTAATGGTGCGCGATTTGAGACTTCCGTCGCGGTGTAAATGAGATGTTAGCTCTTCTGGGATGCTACGCAGCGTAGATGAGTAACTAGTTACCGACGTTTCGGGAAAACGTATCAGTCCCATCTTAAAAGGTCAAGTAGGCTCGGAAGACTGCTCTTTAGGAGAATTATCCGTGTTTGCTCTGAGATCCACACAAAACACATAAATACACTGTGTGGGCAGAACGTAGAATTTGTGAATGTTAAAGATGGTGGTATATATAGTAACCACTGGGCTTTAAAGGAGATAGTTAAACGTTCAGCTCGTACTACGCAGTAAACACACTCCGTCTCAGTTATACAAACCAGTCAGTTAATGTTGTACAGTGAAATAATCGCTGTTTGTTCTGAGATCCACACAAAACACATAAATACAGTCCGTACCGCGCAGTAAACACACTCCGTCTCAGTTATACAAACCAGTCAGTTAATGTTGTACAGTGAAATAATCGCTGTTTGTTCTGAGATCCACACAAAACACATAAATACAGTCCGTACCGCGCAGTAAACACACTCCGTCTCAGTTATACAAACCAGTCAGTTAATGTTGTACAGTGAAATAATCGCTGTTTGTTCTGAGATCCACACAAAACACATAAATACAGTCCGTACCGCGCAGTAAACACACTCCGTCTCAGTTATACAAACCAGTCAGTTAATGTTGTACAGTGAAATAATCGCTGTTTGTTCTGAGATCCACACAAAACACATAAATACAGTCCGTACCGCGCAGTAAACACACTCCGTCTCAGTTATACAAAGCAGTCAGTTAATGCTGTACAGTGAAATAATCGCTGTTTGTTC
Source organism: Reticulitermes speratus (assembly GCA_021186555.1). Taxonomy (NCBI): domain Eukaryota; kingdom Metazoa; phylum Arthropoda; class Insecta; order Blattodea; family Rhinotermitidae; genus Reticulitermes; species Reticulitermes speratus. The sequence continues at coordinate 1,385,604 of JAJKFL010000005.1, read as the reverse complement.
TGAGATCCACACAAAACAATAAATACAGTCCGTACCGCGCAGTAAACACACTCCGTCTCAGTTATACAAACCAGTCAGTTAATGTTGTACAGTGAAATAATCGCTGTTTGTTCTGAGATCCACACAAAACACATAAATACAGTCCGTACCGCGCAGTAAACACACTCCGTCTCAGTTATACAAACCAGTCAGTTAATGTTGTACAGTGAAATAATCGCTGTTTGTTCTGAGATCCACACAAAACACATAAATACAGTCCGTACCGCGCAGTAAACACACTCCGTCTCAGTTATACAAACCAGTCAGTTAATGTTGTACAGTGAAATAATCGCTGTTTGTTCTGAGATCCACACAAAACACATAAATACAGTCCGTACCGCGCAGTAAACACACTCCGTCTCAGTTATACAAACCAGTCAGTTAATGTTGTACAGTGAAATAATCGCTGTTTGTTCTGAGATCCACACAAAACACATAAATACAGTCCGTACCGCGCAGTAAACACACTCCGTCTCAGTTATACAAACCAGTCAGTTAATGCTGTACAGTGAAATAATCGCTGTTTGTTCTGAGATCCACACAAAACACATAAATACAGTCCGTACCGCGCAGTAAACACACTCCGTCTCAGTTATACAAACCAGTCAGTTAATGCTGTACAGTGAAATAATCGCTGTTTGTTCTGAGATCCACACAAAACACATAAATACAGTCCGTACCGCGCAGTAAACACACTCCGTCTCAGTTATACAAACCAGTCAGTTAATGCTGTACAGTGAAATAATCGCTGTTTGTTCTGAGATCCACACAAAACACATAAATACAGTCCGTACCGCGCAGTAAACACACTCCGTCTCAGTTATACAAACCAGTCAGTTAATGCTGTACAGTGAAATAATCGCTGTTTGTTCTGAGATCCACACAAAACACATAAATACAGTCCGTACCGCGCAGTAAACACACTCCGTCTCAGTTATACAAACCAGTCAGCTAACGTTGTACAGTGAAATAATCGCTGTTTGTTCTGAGATCCACACAAAACACATAAATACAGTCCGTACCGCGCAGTAAACACACTCCGTCTCGGTTATAAAAATCAATCGGTTAAATTTGTAAAGGGGGAAAAATGCTGTTTGTTCTGAGATCCACACAAAACACATAAATGCACTGTGTGGGCAGAACGTAGAGTTTGAATGTTGAATTAGAGCGTGATATAGGTGGGGAAATGCAGCAGGTATAGGTTAAGTAAGAAATTAACACAACATTTTGGTTGAATAACGTTATACGAAGATAAATACAGACAGCCTGCTGCTGCTGCTGCTGTGTATTAAGCCCTTTCGTTGGCAAGTACGTTGTCTGCATGTTCAATGTACTGAAACATCTCAGGTTATAATCCAGTGGTGGGCTTATGTGATTACGCAGAAGGAGCTGCCTGACGACTTGTGTAACTCTCTGTGCAGTAAGACGTCTGTGTCTGCTTGTGTTCCCAGAGCGTTCGGAAGGCTCACGATTCAATGACGAGTGGCAGAGTGTATGTGGCGCACGGCGACCTTCACGACGTCAGCATCAACCGTAGTCCAACTGCTTACTTGGCTAATCCGGAAGCTGAACGCGCCAAGTACGTTACAGTGAGCACCGCCATGTGTCCTTTGTTAGATGGTCGCAGGGAACGTGAGAGTGTACAGACGTCATGAGTGTACAGACGTGACGAGTGTACTGGCGTGATGAGTATAGACGTGACGAGTGTACAGACGTGACGAGTGTACAGGCGTGATGAGTGTATAGACGTGACGAGTGTACAGACGTGACGAGTGTACAGAGTGACGAGTGTACAGACGTGACGAGTGTACAGGCGTGACGAGTGTACAGGCGTGACGAGTGTACAGGCGTGACGAGTGTACAGACTTGACGAGTGTACAGACGTGACGAGTGTACAGGCGTGATGAGTATAGACGTGACGAGTGTACAGGCGTGATGAGTGTATAGACGTGACGAGTGTACAGACGTGACGAGTGTACAGACGTGACGAGTGTACAGACGTGACGAGTGTACAGGCGTGACGAGTGTACAGGCGTGACGAGTGTACAGACTTGACGAGTGTACAGACTTGACGAGTGTACAGGCGTGACGAGTGTACAGGCGTGACGAGTGTACAGACTTGACGAGTGTACAGACTTGACGAGTGTACAGACTTGACGAGTGTACAGACTTGACGAGTGTATAGACGTGACGAGTGTACAGGCGTGACGAGTGTACAGGCGTGACGAGTGTACAGGCGTGATGAGTGTATAGACGTGACGAGTGTATAGACGTGACGAGTGTACAGGCGTGACGAGTGTACAGGCGTGACGAGTGTACAGACTTGACGAGTGTACAGACTTGACGAGTGTACAGACTTGACGAGTGTACAGACTTGACGAGTGTACAGACTTGACGAGTGTACAGACTTGACGAGTGTATAGACGTGACGAGTGTACAGGCGTGACGAGTGTACAGACTTGACGAGTGTACAGGCGTGATGTGTATAGACGTGACGAGTGTACAGACGTGACGAGTGTACAGACGTGACGAGTGTACAGGCGTGATGAGTGTATAGACGTGACGAGTGTACAGACGTGACGAGTGTACAGACTTGACGAGTGTACAGACTTGACGAGTGTACAGACTTGACGAGTGTACAGGCGTGATGAGTGTAGAGGTCTTTACGGCGATTGAGGTTTAATGACCATCTTGTAGGGGTTTACACATTGTAGTTTGCTTTATTTATTGCGACGTTTCGTAGAAATTTGCTGCTCACAGCTTCAGGGTGGCTTTGTGTAGATGGATGGTGAAACGATGTGGTGGGAGTAAATGTATGTGTCTGGAATGCTTGGCAGAAGTTGACCAATCACAGCAACGAAGAGTAGCAGCACACGCAGCACACGCAGCACACGCAGCACACCACACACTTTAAATAAAAAAATGGGACCATAATGTTAACGTAAATTTAACTGACGTGCCTTAATATACATACATAGACGGAATGGTATAAACGATGTACTTTTGAAATAGAAATTTTCAGGTAACTGATTCAGCCGTTTGAAGCTCCGTGGTAACTCTGTGTACCACCTGATTTTAAATGAAACATCACAGCGTTTTGCCCACGGCGTGTATTTACGTGTTCCAATTGACTGTCACAAAACGAGGCACTGTGCTTCAACCGACCGGTCTATATGACGCACACGCATCACACGCATCATGTTTCGTGCGAGCTAAGGACTGCGTTTATAAATAATGCTGACGTACATTTTACGACCTTCTTCAGTTCGCAACGCTGTCACTTCTTTCCAGCCTACCTGTAAAGAAGGACGATCGGACGAAACTTAAGAGCAGTAAATATTCTGTTTCGCCCCGTGATAATAGTAGATTTAGTGCCTCTCACTGCACCTCCTGGTTCTTTTTATCTTCTTTGTAACTTAATTAGGTCTTCGAAGATAAGTCTAAAGTATTCGTGGTCCGTAACTGTCTTCTTCTACACACTGTCCTTAACGCAAGGCAGACGGCGAAGGCAGAAACCGCCGCAGAGTAAAGCTCTGTCGGATGTCGGAGAGCACTGAGCAGACAAGTGCCTTAACTTACTGTTAAGCCTCGGAGGAAGCAACAGAGGATATGTAAGTGACGAGTGTAGGAGATGTTAACACGATGCTGCATAGTCTGTAACTGCCTGACGTTAATTTTTTTTTGTGGCGAAGGCCCCCGCAGCAGATGCTACAGACCACCGCAGCCTTAAGGCTTATTGTGCAAACCTGTGATGAAGATGAAGAGAAAGATGATCAGTTTTTTTCATTTTTCCAAGTAATGTAGCACCGGTGGAATGAAATTGACAGGGGAAAACCGAAGTACTCGGTGAAAAACCTGTCCCAGTGGCACTTTATCCACCACAAATCCCACGTGGACTGCCCCGGGATCGAACCCAGCCCTGATGTTGTTAATTTGATATACCATTTATCTATTTTTGAGTTACCTTTTCTGGTACGTGAGTACCAACTTTTTAGAGGATGATGGCAGACTGGTAGTGTTTCTTTCCAAAAGTTTGGTATTTATCTACCAGACTGCAGGACAGTGTTCGTTCTAGACTTGTGTTTGGAAGATGACGGTACAATGGCTGCGTTTATTGACGGCTTCTGTGGTCTGCTTGACGGCTTCTGTGGTCTGCTTGACGGCTTCTGTGGTCTGCTTGACGGCTTCTGTGGTCTGCTTGACGGCTTCTGTGGTCTGCTTGACGGCTTCTGTGGTCTGCTTGACGGCTTCTGTGGTCTGCTTGACGGCTTCTGTGGTCTGCTTGACGGCTTCTGTGGTCTGCTTCAGTTTCTCGAGATAGTGCCTCAGGTCAGGCAATGACACTGCTCCTTCACGTACTTTCCAATTCGCCAGTCATTAGTTACAAACTCATTTGACACTCTGTATACTTCGATACTGACGTCGTCATTAAATAATTGACCCAAGGCATGGCGTCTTAACTCAGAAGGCAACGTTGTGAATCTGATTTTGTTTGTTTGTTTGCCCCTGTCGCTCCAACGTGGAGCATAGGGGCCTCCTTTCGGAGGTTTCTATGGTGATGTGCGTTGATATAGTGAGTGACCAGCCCACTGACCACACAAGTTCTACTCAATCCTGATGTGACTTCCAGAGCCATCTGGCAGTCAGGAGACCTGGGTGAGAAATGGCCGCTGAATTTTGCTTACGAAACATTTCTATAAGGTTCTTTTACATGCCGTAAATGTACGACATGGGACCGACGGCTTTACTTCCCCTCCGAAGGAAGTTGTGCTACGGATTTTTATCACCCTTAAAAATCCATCGACCTCGGCCGGGATCGAACCCGCGAACCTTGGGTCCAGTGGCGAGCACGCTACATGAACAATTTAAATGCATTGTCACAGAGATTTACGATGCGTTAGTCATACGTCTCGGATGGGAGAAACAAGAATTGCATACATAATTTTCGTACAAGTAACTACTGGGGAGCAGTCCCTTCTAATTGTGGGTAGCGTAAACGTAAATGTGACTGTTATTAAGATACCGTAATGGCTGTCTGAGCCATAAAGATGAAATGTAAAAATGTGACAGTAATAAAGTTTGGACAGGATTCCAAGTGACTGACTCTTAACGTAACACTCCCCCCCCCCCCAAAAAAAAATTTGTGCTGCTGTACGGTGCCCCAGCTCCCACAGAAATATCACATCGCCACTGGCAGTGCCGGTATGTATGTTAAATGGAGCTTCGTCAGTTAGTTCAAATTAGGTAACGATGTCCTGAGGACTGCAAGACATCCTTCTGCTTACGAAGGCATTTGCTTTCATGAATTCGTAAATCGAAAACGAAGCTCCAATGCCTTTAAGCGGGAAAAATTATGACCTTTTCCTGGGCTTAGAAAAGTCACCAGTTTTCCACCCAGAATAACGTAATATATATATCACTCAAATCAAGAGAATGGGAACTTGTATTAGTTATCGTAATGTGTAATTATAGGCGTAAGACATAGGTAAAGGTAAAGGTCACCCTAGAACGGGCCATGAAGATCCAAAGGGGGAATAGAGGTAAGTTATACTCTTTCTTTAACCCTGGCGCTAGATGAGGGTGGGTGTTCAACTCCACGCCCCGGTCGCTTTACCCCCGGGAATGACAAGGTACCCATTGTACAGGAGGCTGGGTAGGCCCCAGGGCCGATCTGGACGGGTGCGGAATATCTGTACCCCAACGGGATTCGATCCCCGGAACTTCCAGACCGTAGCGAGACACTATAACGACTGATAGGTGTAAGACATACATTACGTAACTCTGTACACGTAATTTGTCTCCTAAGCCCCACTTTACCCTATTACAGTAGCTTGTAGCATTATTGTTATTAACAAAAGGATGCAGAACCATCAGACTGCAATACAAAACAATCCTCTGCCTGGATGAGGCAATTTTCTTCTCCGTGCGGCTCTGTGTGGATGTTGAACCGTTTTCGTCCTAAGCGCGAAAATTCGTTTGTTGTTGGAAAACAGTTAAAGTGTTGTTGTTTCTGAAGCCGAAACCCCGTAACTGCAATGTCTGTTAAATTAAGTTATAAACCAACCGATGCACACTAAAACCACTTTTTAAGTAGCTTTATTATAAAATTGTTAAATTTGTACCCCTACACGTATTTCGACTCCACCGTAGTACTCCTCACCGCACAACACGTAGTACACTCCGCTCCACCGTAGTACTCCTCACCGCACAACACGTAGTACACTCCGCTCCACGCAAAAACATTTCATATGCTTTTAATCCCACACGCCAGCAGTTCCACAATCTACCATCTACAGTGCTTTTATAATTTTACAACTTTTAGAGAATCGTTTTACAAGATTTTAACTTATGTTTCAAAGTGCAGATAGAATATTTTAAATCATGTGTTGAAGTGACTGTAGCTTTTAGCAATAAACCCCCCTGACGATGATCCTAGGATCGAAACACGTGTAGGGGTACAATTTTAACAATTTTAATAATAAAGCTACTTAAAAAGTGGTTTTAGTGTGCATCAGTTGGTTTATAACTTAACTTAATATGACGAAGATGCACGGTGGCAACAGTGTGCAATGTTTGTGTACTGAGGACGCCTGCATGTGCTCTGTGTATTGCAGATACAAACACGACGTAGATAAGCGGATGGTGCAGCTGAGGCTGGTGCGGGAGGACGGCGTGGCTGTAGGAGCCATCAACTGGTTCGCCGTGCACCCTACCAGCATGAACAACACCAACACCCTGGTGTCCAGCGACAATATGGGGTACGCCGCCATCTTGTTTGAGCAGCGCATGAACCCTGGAATGCTTATTGGCAAGGTATACCACTGTCAGCTTTCCTGCCCCGACTGGTGTATAACCAATGTTGTTTTTGGTAACATTTATGTCTTTTGATGTCGTTTTATGCCTTTGTGACACGTGTTTAATAAGACGTTTGACGGAGACGGGCTTTTACATTGAAAGCTGATTCCGTTATTCGTCATTCCGATGTTCGTGACGTATCAGTCCCAATTTATCACGAACATCGGGACTGTGCTGTGTGTTGATCTTGCCCTAAATAGAAACATTTTACAGGGTTCTTTCGTCGCCGCTTTCGCGTCCAGCAATTTGGGCGATGTGTCGCCTAACGTCAGAGGGGCCCGGTGCCAGTTCAGCGGACGGCCGTGCGATGCGCACAGCAGCACCTGCTCCGGACAGAGAGAGATGTGCATTGCTTCCGGTCCCGGCGTGGACATGTTCGACAGCACGAGGATCGTCGCCAAGAAGCTGTTCGGCAAGGCGTGGGTAAGTTGACGGTGTGAAGGGGAAACACGGTAATGCAGTAAGCAGCTGCCAATAGTCATATGAGATGTCATCCAACCCCCGCGGCCGAAGTACCTGGACTGCGTGCCAGCGAGTGACGACACTTGGGCCGTCACGGGTGGTGCTGCTGTCGTCAGTCGCTTCATAGCAGTGTAGCGTAATGTTACGTTCTGCTGTCCTGCTTTTTTTTACAATGGCTCGACAGCCCCTTGGGGGCCTAGGCCGCCTCATTATCGAGGCTTCACGATCACACACAGACACACCACACTCGGTAGGACTCCTCCGGACGAGTGATCAGCCCGTCGCAGAGACCTCTACCTGACAACACACAACACTCACAACAGACATCCATGCCCCCGGTGGGATTCGAACCCACAATCCCAGTAAGCGAGCGGCCGCAGACCCACGCCTTAGACCGCACGGCCACTGGGATCGACGCTGTCCCGTTAGCCCACGTCAATTCTGTGCCTTAATAACATTACAGTAATGTAACGGATGTTGATGAAATTTCGTATGAACGTTAAGTACTGTGATGTCAGTCAGCATATCTGCCAACGTTTTGTTTCGGATTTTCAGACCGCCGTATCGATATTACGTTAGAATATAACACGGCAGTATAATTTTGCGTGTTGTAGTAAATGGGTGTGAAACTTGGTCTCTCACATTAAGGGCAGAACACAGGCCGAGGGTTTTGAGAATAGGGAGCTGAGGGGGCTGTTTGTGCCTATAAGGGGGGGTAACAGGCGAGTGGAGTGCGTTGCAAAAAGAGGAGCTCCATGACCCTTATTTGTCACCAAATATTATTAGTGTGATGAAATTGAGTAGAATGAGATTGGCAGGGCTTGTGGCACGTATGGGGGGTGAACAGGAAAGCATACAGAGTTTAAGCGTGACAACCTGAAAGAAAGAGACCACTAGGAAGACTGGACTGAGATGGGAGGACAATAGAAAAATGGATTTTAAAGAAGTAGGATGGACGGACGTGGATTGGATTATTATGGCTTAGAATAAGCATAAATGAAGAAGTGTTTGCTTTTTCAGAAGGACTCTGTTACATTGTGTTGGTTGGTTAGTTAGTTAGTTAGTTAGTTACGACCACAATTTCCTCCCACATCTTTTTTTTCCTTCACACACGAAAGCTCAGTGCTATTTAAACAATGTGTTTGAAAGACGTTGTTAAATAAGCCAAGGCTTTAGAAGGCTGCACAATGACTCAGGCGGTTAGTGCGTCACGTGTATTAATTTGTGCATCGTCGACGTCGAGCAATCTTAATAGTTGCCATCTTCATTAAATAGCGCGCTGTAAACAGACTTTAATTTCATTATATGAGGCACTAAGACCGTAGGCCATGTGGCAGACTATACGCTGTAGGCGTCGTGTGTTAGGGCGCCATGTGGCGTGATGCAGGTGTGTACCAGGCCTCCAGGTTTAAATTCGACCCTGACGATCGCGCAGTGGCCTATGTGCTCGTGAAACATTGGCACCCTCCAACCAAAGGGCCGCAATAGATGTATGTATTGAGTTAAGGAAACACACAGCAAACCTGCGTGCTGGTGGTAATGTTATTGTGGTGACCTTTGTGCGTAGCGTCGTGCTCGTAGGTCCTTCGCGGTCGCACTTGTGTGGAGCTGTGTGTCTGTGTCAGTAGCTGCCTAGATATACAGCTAGACGGCATGTACTTGTGTGGAGCTGTGTGTCTGTGTCAGTAGCTGCCTAGATATACAGCTAGACGGCATGTACTTGTGTGGAGCTGTGTGTCTGTGTCAGTAGCTGCCTAGATATACAGCTAGACGGCATGTACTTGTGTGGAGCTGTGTGTCTGTGTCAGTAGCTGCCTAGATATACAGCTAGACGGCATGTACTTGTGTGGAGCTGTGTGTCTGTGTCAGTAGCTGCCTAGATATACAGCTAGACGGCATGTACTTGTGGGAGCTGTGAGTCTGTGTCAGTAGCTGCCTAGATGTACAGCTAGACGGCATGTACTTGTGTGGAGCTGTGAGTCTGTGTCAGTAGCTGCCTAGATATACAGCTAGACGGAATGTACTTGTGTGGAGCTGTGTGTCTGTGTCAGTAGCTGCCTAGATATAAAGCTAGACGGCATGTACTTGTGTGGAGCTGTGTGTCTGTGTCAGTAGCTGCCTAGATATAAAGCTAGACGGCATGTACTTGTGTGGAGCTGTGTGTCTGTGTCAGTAGCTGCCTAGATATACAGCTAGACGGCATGTACTTGTGTGGAGCTGTGTGCCTGTGTCAGTAGCTGCCTAGATATACAGCTAGACGGCATGTACTTGTGTGGAGCTGTGTGTCTGTGTCAGTAGCTGCCTAGATATAAATCTAGACGGCATGTACTTGTGTGGAGCTGTGTGTCTGTGTCAGTAGCTGCCTAGATATACAGCTAGACGGCATGTACTTGTGTGGAGGTGTGTGTCTGTGTCAGTAGCTGCCTAGATATACAGCTAGACGGCATGCACTTGTGTGGAGCTGTGAGTCTGTGTCAGTAGCTGCCTAGATATACAGCTAGACGGCATGTACTTGTGTGGAGCTGTGTGTCTGTGTCAGTAGCTACCTAGATATACAGCTAGACGGCATGTACTTGTGTGGAGCTGTGTGTCTGTGTCAGTAGCTGCCTAGATATACAGCTAGACGGCATGTACTTGTGTGGAGCTGTGTGTCTGTGTCAGTAGCTGCCTAGATATACAGCTAGACGGCATGTACTTGTGTGGAGCTGTGTGTCTGTGTCAGTAGCTGCCTAGATATACAGCTAGACGGCATGTACTTGTGTGGAGCTGTGAGTCTGTGTCAGTAGCTGCCTAGATATAAAGCTAGACGGCATGTACTTGTGTGGAGCTGTGTGTCTGTGTCAGTAGCTGCCTAGATATACAGCTAGACGGCATGTACTTGTGTGGAGCTGTGAGTCTGTGTCAGTAGCTGCCTAGATATAAAGCTAGACGGCATGTACTTGTGTGGAGCTGTGTGTCTGTGTCAGTAGCTGCCTAGATATACAGCTAGACGGCATGTACTTGTGTGGAGCTGTGTGTCTGTGTCAGTAGCTGCCTAGATATACAGCTAGACGGCATGTACTTGTGTGGAGCTGTGTGTCTGTGTCAGTAGCTGCCTAGATATACAGCTAGACGGCATGTACTTGTGTGGAGCTGTGAGTCTGTGTCAGTAGCTGCCTAGATATAAAGCTAGACGGCATGTACTTGTGTGGAGCTGTGTGTCTGTGTCAGTAGCTGCCTAGATATACAGCTAGACGGCATGTACTTGTGTGGAGCTGTGTGTCTGTGTCAGTAGCTGCCTAGATATACAGCTAGACGGCATGTACTTGTGTGGAGCTGTGTGTCTGTGTCAGTAGCTGCCTAGATATACAGCTAGACGGCATGTACTTGTGTGGAGCTGTGTGTCTGTGTCAGTAGCTACCTAGATATACAGCTAGACGGCATGTACTTGTGTGGAGCTGTGTGTCTGTGTCAGTAGCTGCCTAGATATACAGCTAGACGGCATGTACTTGTGTGGAGCTGTGTGTCTGTGTCAGTAGCTGCCTAGATATACAGCTAGACGGCATGTACTTGTGTGGAGCTGTGTGTCTGTGTCAGTAGCTGCCTAGATATACAGCTAGACGGCATGTACTTGTGTGGAGCTGTGTGTCTGTGTCAGTAGCTACCTAGATATACAGCTAGACGGCATGTACTTGTGTTATCCAGCATGCAAAGCGCATGCGCCGTATTATATTGTCATCTGTGGCCTGTCTGGCTGTACCATATTTTTCCACATTATCTCATAAACGGCACGATTTTCGGAAAAAGGCTATTGAACATAAAATGTGTGTTTTGATTTTCTCTACAACTTTTGTCTGAAACATTTCTCATTATAAGAAGAATTCAGCGAGTTATTACCATAAATGTACGTAGGTCTTCATGTGAAGTACCGTTATTGTTGTCAGATTTTAATGAAACTTGAATTTCCTCGACAGATATTCGAAAAATCCTCAAATATGAACTCTCTTGAAAATCCTTCCACTGGTAGACGAGCTGTTTCTTGCGGACAGATGGACAGACTGACAGACAGACATGACGAAGCTAGTACTCGCTTTTTGTAATTTTGTTAACTTGACTGAAAAGAAAAGAAGACGGTGACTGTCACTGAGAGTGGAGGTGCTGGAGAAGACGGACAGGGGCGTCAGTATCGCCACCGCTGGACGCCTTAAACTATTCAGGCAAGGTGTGGGAAGCGCTAAGGACAGTGCTGCATCTGAACGGCCTTCGGAAGGAACAGTCGGTGACATCCGGATGTTCAGGACGAAGGAAGGAACATCCTGAAGGAGGTCTCGACCGTCACGGTGCTGAGCAAACTGGGGATGTGCATACAACTGACGTATTGCTTGTTGACCGGTGTGTCGTAGCAGCGTGCAAGGAGGTGTAGGTGGGCGTGCAGAATTAGGCAGCCGTGCCGTGGCTCAGGCGGTTAGTCGCCGGCCTGTCACCGCGGAGACCCGGGTTCGATCCCGGGTCAGTCCATGTGGGATTTCTGGTGGAGAAAATGGAAATGGGATGATTTTTGTACAAGTGCTTCGGTTTTTCCGCTAACAGTATCGTTACAAGAGTACTCCACACTCATTCACTCATCTATTGCTGACTCTATACGTATAACCTTAGCAACTGATATCGTCGTTAAACAAAACACTTACGCAAATAAAGGCAGAGCAGTCCCAGACCACCCGCTGCCGCACCAGGTCCTCTCCCCGCACTGCTCTGTTTTCTGCTTCCTTCCATCGCCCTGGCAAATATCGGCCATTAATGCTGACGTCATCGCACTAAACACCGTCGCTGATACTTTCATGTTTATGAATAATTCATTTGCTTGTTATCATGTTTCCTATAACTTCGGTTCCCCTAACTCCATTTTGTTCGTAAGTTTTTAACTTCGCACATCGCGGTTTTCCTTCCACCGGGGAACTCGAGGACGTGACCGCAGCAAACTGCGAGTAGGTGTTACAGTTACGGCGAATATGTTTATGAGATTAACTGTGAGGTGTGGGATGAAGTTTCGAGATTTTAGTCGTTGGCTGACTATATTTGGACGTTTCGGAGGATCGTAGTTTCTTCACCTTCAGGACAAACAGCCATTATTCTTGGTTTGCTTGAGCCTGATGATGAAGCCACTAAGATCCTTCGACGTGCGGAGATGTAGACACGGCGTCACATCCCGGAACACTTGAATCTTCAGCAACCAAGTGAGGGAATATTAGGAGAAAGTCTGTAGGTTGTTGGGAAGGGGGCTGATGAGGCGTGGAGGCATGAGTCTGGGTACACGTGTCTAGACACGGACGTGCTGACAGCAGGGGTATTGCAGAGATACAAATTGTCAACATGGGCGGGGGGGGGGGGGGGGTGTTAGAAATATCAGGGCGGAAGTAAAACTGTCGTCACTAGGACGTCTACATGTTGACCTGTGCTGCTTGGTCAAGCAACATGCATATTGCACAGAAGTGCTACAAATTCAAATGAAGAACTAAAAGGCACATTCTTATACACGAGTGTGTTTCAGGCTGTTAGTCGCCGGGCTCTTACCGCGGACACCCGGGTTCGATCCCGGATTAGTCCATGTGGGATTTGTGGTGGACAAAGTGACACTGGGACAGGCCTTTCTCCGAGTTCTTCGGTTTTCCCCTGTCAATTTCATTCCACCGGTGCTCCATTAAAATGGGAAAGCAGAAAAAACTTCATCTTCATCGCAGGGTTGCACAATAAGCCTTAAGGCTGCGGTGCGTCTGTAGCTTCTGCTGCGGTGCGTCCGTAGCTTCTACTGCTGTGCGTCCGTAGCTTCTACTGCTGTGCGTCCGTACCTTCTACTACTGTGCGTCCGTAGCTTCTACTGCTGTGCGTCCGTAGCATCTGCTGCGGTGCGTCCGTAGCTTCTGCTGCGGTGCGTCCGTAGCTTCTGCTGCGGTGCGTCCGTAGCTTCTGCTGCGGTGCGTCCGTAGCTTCTGCTGCGGTGCGTCCGTAGCTTCTGCTGCGGTGCGTCCGTAGCTTCTGCTGCGGTGCGTCCGTAGCTTCTGCTGCGGTGCGTCCGTAGCATCTGCTGCGGTGCGTCCGTAGCTTCTGCTGCGGTGCGTCCGTAGCTTCTGCTGCGGTGCGTCCGTAGCTTCTGCTGCGGTGCGTCCTAGCTTCTGCTGCGGTGCGTCCGTAGCTTCTGCTGCGGTGCGTCCGTAGCTTCTGCTGCGGTGCGTCCGTAGCTTCTGCTGCGGTGCGTCCGTAGCTTCTGCTGCGGTGCGTCCGTAGCTTCTGCTGCGGTGCGTCCGTAGCTTCTGCTGCGGTGCGTCCGTAGCATCTGCTGCGGTGCGTCCGTAGCTTCTGCTGCGGTGCGTCCGTAGCTTCTGCTGCGGTGCGTCCGTTGTAAATAAAAAAAATTAAAATAAGACTGCTCATTTTTATGGCGTGGAGAAAGAAGTCACCATGGCGTATGGTGTGAATGGTTGGCATGAGTAAGGTCAGAACTGCCGAATGGTTGGCATGAGTAAGGTCAGAACTGCCGAATGGTTGGCATGAGTAAGGTCAGAACTGCCGAATGGTTGGCATGAGTAAGGTCAGAACTGCCGAATGGTTGGCATGAGTAAGGTCAGAACTGCCGAATGGTTGGCATGAGTAAGGTCAGAACTGCCGAATGGTTGGCATGAGTAAGGTCAGAACTGCCGAATGGTTGGCATGAGTAAGGTCAGAACTGCCGAATGGTTGGCATGAGTAAGGTCAGAACTGCCGAATGGTTGGCATGAGTAAGGTCAGAACTGCCGAATTCGGAACTGAATCGCATTTCTTTAAAATAAGAATCACAAATTTTTTTACCCGCGAAATGTTTAAATATAAATTTTTCTCTTTATAAGACATTTCTTGTTTGTACTAGATTGTTTTTCATACTTATGATTTAGTTTCATATGAACTGGAACAATATTGATCGCAATATGTTTGTAGTCGCGTAGAGTTTTGGGCCATTTACTTATTTGTTGTTTGTTTAACGACGCTGTCAGTGGCCCACATTATATATTGTAGTGTCGAATGGTAGGATATTCAGTGCATGATGAATTTGAAGGAATGCAGAGTGAAGGAAGCGATGCTGTTTCTGTAACTTTTATTTTCCTGTTACCCTCCTATCTACATTTAGATCTTCTAAGTGGTCTCTTTCCGTTAGTCTTCCCTAGCAAACCCCTGTTTGCTTTTCTCATCTCGCCCACACGTGCCACATGCTGCGCCCAATACATACCCTTGATTTGATCACTCTAATAATATCTGATGACCAGTACAAATTATGAAGCTCCTCATCATGCAGTTTTCTCCAGTCTCCGCTTACTTCTTCCCTCTTAGGCCCAAATATCTATCTCACTACACTATTCTGGAAAACTAAAACCTTGCAAATTAGCAAACGTGCTTCAGTGTATGAAGATAATTTTGTGTAATGGAAACGAAACGCAGTTGTCCTCTGTAGGAATACGTCTTTGAAAGTAAATTGCTGAATGCCAGCAGAGTGCAGTTTGAGCAAAGAACAGACAAAGGCTAAAGTAGCACATGAACAGAAAGTGGTAAGGCTATATTACAGACTAAATTTTCGGAAAGAATATTTCATAAAGTACTTTAACACTCCGGCGTTCCTTTGGCAAGAACTCCATTATGCCTAATAAAGGGCCCATATCATATAAGTTACGACACAGTTTTATTACTGTTTATAATTTTTATTACAGAGTGCAAAGGAAAAAAGTTACCATTTTAATGTACCTATAAACACGATGCTGACGGTTATTTAAGTAGCGCACTAAACAAAATTTTTTTAAATGAAGCACAGGGAAAGCAAATGTTGGCCCACGTGCCGCATGCGACCATCTTATTGGTGGTCAGTGTCAAAGGCTTTCTGAACTTCGAGAATGAAAATTGTTTTTGTGGATGGCCAAAAGGCTCAAAAGACTTTTATAGTCCTGGGTGGTAAAGTGGACACACGTCACCAAAGCGATACGAATTATAAATTCAATACATTCATTATATTTATATTTCTTATTAAAATAATTAAATGTTATTACTGGGGTGTTTCATTTTAAACAAAACTATTAACTTTCTTATGTTCAAAATAAGCTGTACCCGGCCTTAATTTTTAAACTTCCCGTTTGGCCTATGTAGGTTTTAGCTTAAGACGCCTGAAATAGAAGGCGAATTAAAATAGCAATGTAACATTTGAGGATCTGACGGCTGTATGTGTGTGAAACGTACTGCCTTGCCGTACGTGACGACGTGTAGTCTGGTGGAAATGTAACCCATAATTCGGAAAAATGTACTCTGTGCTTCTTCAGGGTAAAAGACTGGAATTGAAGATGGAAAATTTGCTGACTGGCGATGGTTTGCGGTCCACAGTTTCGGATACACTGGTCTAGTAAACGCACTCTAGGTATAGCCTATTCCATATGACGTCAACACGAACTTTATTCTACACGGTGTCGCTGTTTACAGCATTGTTGTCGCATAGAAAGCCTTCACCTGCTAGGACATAACGTGAGAGCTGTTGTGGTCAGGGACACGATAAAAGGGACATGTTGTCGTAGTGTTTCACACAGGCTGATAAATGTATTGTCCTTACTGTAACTGTCATAAAATGAAGTATGTCGATCAGTGTAAGTTGCTGACATTTTACTGCAGGTAGCTCGCTCTAGCAGCTCCCTAAAAGGAAGTGAAAATGAAGGCAAGCCTACGAGCTGTTGATTGTGACACGGCGATGGAGTGTTTGAAGCTACGTACCTACATTATGTAGCACGGCGATGGAGTGTTTGAAGCTACGTACCTACATTATATAGCACGGCGATGGAGTGTTTGAAGCTACGTACCTACATTATGTAGCACGGCGATGGAATGTTTGAAGCTACGTACCTACATTATGTAGCACGGCGATGTAGTGTTTGAAGCTACGTACCTACATTATGTAGCACGACGATGGAATGTTTGAAGCTACGTACCTACATTATGTAGCACGGCGATGTAGTGTTTGAAGCTACGTACCTACATTATGTAGCACGACGATGGAATGTTTGAAGCTACGTACCTACATTATGTAGCACGGCGATGGAGTGTTTGAAGCTACGTACCTACATTATGTAGCACGACGATGGAATGTTTGAAGCTACGTAACTACATTATGTAGCACGACGATGGAATGTTTGAAGCTACGTACCTACATTATGTAGCACGGCGATGGAGTGTTTGAAGCTACGTACCTACATTATGTAGCACGACGATGGAATGTTTGAAGCTACGTAACTACATTATGTAGCACGACGATGGAATGTTTGAAGCTACGTACCTACATTATGTAGCACGGCGATGGAGTGTTTGAAGCTACGTACCTACATTATGTAGCACGACGATGGAATGTTTGAAGCTACGTACCTACATTATGTAGCACGGCGATGGAGTGTTTGAAGCTACGTACCTACATTATGTAGCACGGCGATGTAGTGTTTGAAGCTACGTACCTACATTATGTAGCACGGCGATGGAATGTTTGAAGCTACGTACCTACATTATGTAGCACGGCGATGTAGTGTTTGAAGCTACGTACCTACATTATGTAGCACGACGATGGAATATTTGAAGCTACGTACCTACATTATGTAGCACGACGATGTAGTGTTTGAAGCTACGTACCTACATTATGTAGCACGACGATGGAATGTTTGAAGCTACGTTCCTACATTATGTAGCACGGCGATGGAGTGTTTGAAGCTACGTACCTACATTATGTAGCACGACGATGGAATGTTTGAAGCTACGTACCTACATTATGTAGCACGGCGATGGAGTGTTTGAAGCTACGTACCTACATTATGTAGCACGGCGATGGAGTGTTTGAAGCTACGTACCTACATTATGTAGCACGACGATGGAATGTTTGAAGCTACGTACCTACATTATGTAGCGCCAGTTATCTCGTAACTTTCCATTTTAGAAATAAAAAATCCAGTTAAAATTTGTTCTTAAATTTATGTCTGTCTCCTGCTACCATTAATGAATTTAACCAAATCAAATACAACATTTCTACAGTTTATTTCTCATTAAGAGCAGATTGATCTCAGACAATGCGTGCCAGCTTTCGGCCCAGAATCTGCTCTCTTCCCGACTACTGTCTAAAAACATGAAGATTATGACTAAACTAATATTGCCGGTTTCTTATATGGGTGTGAAACTTGGTCTGTCACAGTAAGGGAATAAAATAGGCTGAAGGTGTGTGAGAACTAACTTTCCATAAATAATTTTTTAAAAAAAGACAGAATGTCAAGGAGCCAGTTTAAATTAAATACATCAACTAAATTATGCAGTTAATAAAATACATTGAGAAGTAAGTATAATACTGCTACATGTTTCGGCACCGATGTGCCATCATCAGGGAGTATCTAAACAAAGCTAGCACGCTTATGTAGGTACTGTGTCGCCTTTATTAAAATGATTTAAATAATTAAAATTTCAAATGCACAAAATAAACAAGCATAAAATCACAATCTTGTAAATATATTTTTTAAGTGAGATGTTGCAGGCAGAAGATTTTAGCTATTTACATTTTTTATGAAGCAGCTGTACAAACATCTGTCTCGGTCTATTGTGATCTGAACAGATCTCGCCCTGTAAATATAATTATCATTATGAAATTTAGATGACTGTCTGTATATTGACTTTGTACAGAATTGAATTACAATTTTGTTGTGTAATGGTGAGTGTATATGTCAGAGTTCACACCTGCTAGAGTGTATGTCGTGTGTCGTGTGTCGTGTGTCGTGTGTCGTGTGTCGTGTGTCGTGTGTCGTGTGTCGTGTGTCGTGTCAGGCGGGTGGTATGCTGAATGGATGTCCTGCAGCGTTAAATAAACAGTTACAAATTTGTTTACAGTTTAAACATTTTGCTGTAAAAGGAACCAGATTGTTGCACAAACTGATGAAATTTGTATTGCTCTGCAGTCCGGCACACACGCACACACACACACACACATCATTGTCACAAATAGCTGACAAGTACAGTCACTACAAAAATGTCGTAGTGAACGATCTAAAACTAAAATTACTTTTGTTTTAGGAACTTTGGAAAGATGATGGAGCACAGGAGGTTACGGGTTCTATTCGGGTGATTCATCAGTTTGTTGACATGCCGTCGCAGAGGGTGGAACATTTAGATCCTGTTACCAATAAACCGGTACAAGTGAGTATCGATAATTTTCCAGGATGTGGTATCAGTTTTTTTTGTGCTGAAGGGCCCCGCAGTAGATGCTACAGACGCACCGCAGCCTTAAGGCTTATTGTGCAACCCTGTGATGAAGATGAAGAGAAAGATGATCAGTTTTTTTCATTTTTCCAAGTAATGGAGCACCGGTGGAATGAAATTGACAAGGGAAAACCGAAGTACTCGGGGGAAAATTGTCCCAGTGCCACTTTGTCCACCACAAATCCAACATGGACTGACCCGGCATCGAACCCGGACCTCCGCGGTGAGAGGCCGGCGACTAACTGTCTGAGCCATGGCACGGCCGGCTCCTTGTGTTGGTGTTACGTTGCTGTCATCGTTGGCATGTTCTTCGTCTTCCGCAGGCACTACGTCGCCAGCTGTAGTTGGCTCCAGTCGTACCGATAGACACAAGGCATAGAGACTTTGTCATGAAGACGGTTTGAGACTTCTGTGATGTGACACCGTACAGTCTGGTAGACGTTTACCGCCGTTTGTGTGTGAAACACTTCCTTTATCTTAATGGGATGCCGATACTTCTGTACCAGTCTATACGGCATCACACTGCAACTCGCACTAATCTTCTTGCACTTAGTACATTGGTGTTTTTGAACTTCTGCTCCTCAAATCTTTCTATAGCACTCGTAGCCTTACGCACGCTATACGCACTGCGAAACAAACGTAACAGTGAAAGTGATTTGTGACTAGCTGAGTCACGTATGATGTCGTGTGTGAACGTAAAGTGTCCTAACGGTAAATATTGTAGTCAGTTGAAGGACGTTGTTGGTAGGGAGTAGGTGAGCACGTGCACGCCATAGTATTCACGCGATGCTCCACGGAAACAGCGTGACCATCGGTAACTAACTAACTAACTCCATGGAGCACAGTCCTTCTTGAGAAGCTAACAGGTCGTCAGCTAGTCAAGAAATTCCCCGCGTTTTATGGAACCCGAAGGTTCATTACCGCATTCACAACAGCCCGTCACCTGTCCCTATCCTGAGCCATATCAATCCAGTCCATGCCCCCCATCCCACTTCTTGAAGATCCATTTTAATATTATCCTCCCATCTACGCCTTGGTCTTCCAAGTGGTAACCATCGGTAGTAATAGATACTAATCCATTTCAATCGATAATAGATAATGAGGAAGTAGCTTGTAAAAAGGTAAGTAAGAGTACCATGGCCATAGAACTAACAAACCTAGGAACGTTTTTGTTTAAGCTACAACCAAAGCGGAAAAGGCAAACAAAGTAGAACAAGGGGTCAAGGAACAGAATAAAGAAATATTGTAATAGGAGCCTATAAATTACTTGTTTTAAGTGTAAATTATGAAGACACGTAAATGATGTTAGCAGTCGCAGCCACTGTAGGACGTGTGTGGACTTGAGGCTGATCAGACAGAAGTCGACCGTGGGGGACTCACTCAGTCACACCAAAAGTAGAATGAAGCGGTCATAGCATTTGTTTGGAGAAACTGAGGAAAATCTCAGGTAGAATTGTCCGTGTCCGGACTGGGCATCAAGCGGCAGACATGACTGCGTATCACAAGCGATGCCCAATGCCCAATGCCCACATTTGGTCGCTGTCAGGCTCACACCGCTGTTGTCTTCTCGCAGGTGCAGGGCTGCCTGCCTGCGATGGGCTACAGCTTTGCTGCTGGCACGACCGACGGCCCGGGCACCTTCACCTTCCGTCAGGGCATGAAGACCGAAAACCCGCTGTGGAACGTCGTGCGCAACTTCCTGTCCCCCCCTACAGAGTGTGACGTCACATGTCATGCCCCCAAGCCTATTCTACTTGCTACAGGACAGGTATGTATGTTACGATTGCTCAGACGTTTATGCAGTGTTGTTATGGTTTCTTGCACCGTGCAGAATAATAAGTTCCGACGTTTCGGACCTCTCCGCGTGCTAATTCCTGTGTTTAAGCTCCGCTAAATCAGGAAATAAATACTGAGAGAAAAAATATTATGAATCCGGTAAGTGCTCTAAATGAAGTCACATTTTGTCGCAAAACTCATAAATGGATAAAACCCGTCGCTGGCCGGAAGAATAAGGCTTTTTTTTGAGGGGGGGGGGTGATATCAAAATAAACAGCGCGGTCCCTTGGTGGTGTGCCGCCCACAGGTTGGGAACTACTGCCTCAGGCCATCTGATGACATGGCTGAGATTCGAAACAGGGAGCTCTCTAATTCACTTCTAGAACGCTACCTTACCGGCGGACTGTTCGGTAAGCAACATTTAGGGCATGTTTTGGTACAGGATCTGGGCATGCGCGTGCAGACGCCGAGATAAATCGATCATTTGTTGCACTGAAGAATCAGAACGTGGTACTTCGGAGTAGATGGCAGCACAGAGCCACTGAGCTAAGGAATTGCTTGAGAATGATGTGAGACACCCAGTTGTTTATCAAATATGGTGGCACGAAGTTAGCGGAACGCAGGTACACACAGACAGGTAAACCGTGACAGACAGTTGTACAGTGTGTCCACAAAGTCCCTTCGGGGCTTTGAAAAATTGTGGCGCGCAAAAAAATTGAGCTAGCCACATGCAATTTGCGGCAGATTACAGTGAAACTCTGGAAGTTTCTTACTGACCTCAGTAGACCTCGATGTGGGCTACCTTGGTAGCACGGAGAACGTCCAGACGATATTCGAGCTCTTGCCATGTTCTGTGGAGCATGTCCGCTGGAATAGCCGAGATCGCATTCCTGATACGGGTCTTCAGGTCATCAAGTCCGTTAACTGGTGTTCGGAACACATTGCTCTTGACATAACCCCACAGGAAAAAATCCAGCGGTGTTATGTCCGGTGAACGTGGAGGCCAAGGCATTGGACCGTCTCTGCCATCCCACACAACGCGCGCGTTCCTGCACAGTCGCCATTTCACAAACAACTGACTGAGAAACGTAAAGATGGCCGCTTATGCCATCTGTTGGCGGCAAAAAAACTTCCAGAGTTTCACTGTAATCTGCCGCAAACCGCATGTGGCTAGCTCAATTTGTTTGTGCGCCACAGTTTTTCAAAACCCGGAGGGACTTTGTGGACACACTGTATATATAAACCGATAGAATAGACACGCATCTGACATCCGAAGTATTGAGCAAGTACTTGATATACAGCGATGACGTCAAGTTGTGTCCGCCGAATACCGTTACCACTAACCCTGAAACTTTAATGAACGTAAGGATTTACAACCCGAGATCTGCGCTCTTCTGGGATGTTACGCAGGCTAGAATGGTGGCTTGTTACTACCATTTTACGCCGCGTAAAATCCCAGAAGAGGGCAGGTTTCATTTACGCCGCGGCGGAAGCCTAAAATCACGCAATTTACGTCCAGTGGCCTCCGACGTGTTTTAACAGAAGACTGTGGCAGTGGGGGAAATGTGAGATAAAGCCGTAATAAGCAGAGACAAATGTGAGATAAAGCCGTAATAAGCAGAGACAGATTTGAGATAAAGCCGTAATAAGCAGAGACAAATTTGAGATAAAGCCGTAATAAGCAGAGACAAATTTGAGATAAAGCCGTAATAAGCAGAGACAAATTTGAGATAAAGCCGTAATAAGCAGAGACAAATTTGAGATAAAGCCGTAATAAGCAGAGACAAATTTGAGATAAAGCCGTAATAAGCAGAGACAAATTTGAGATAAAGCCGTAATAAGCAGAGACAAATTTGAGATAAAGCCGTAATAAGCAGAGACAAATGTGAGATAAAGCCGTAATAAGCAGAGACAAATGTGAGATAAAGCCGTAATAAGCAGAGACAAATTTGAGATAAAGCCGTAATAAGCAGAGACAAATTTGAGATAAAGCAGTAATAAGCAGAGACAAATTTGAGATAAAGCCGTAATAAGCAGAGACAAATTTGAGATAAAGCCGTAATACGCAGAGACAAAGTTCCGTTTTTTAAATTCGCCGCAAAGTGTGTAAGGACAATAATGTTTAATTGAAATCATAATTTATTAAATACGAAGTAGAAAAAAGTCATAAGAAATTAATGTTGTATATGGAAAGTAATAAGAAAATATTTTTATATATTTTATGTAAAGTAAATTGAAATCTGGATACGTCATTGGCTCAGGCCGTCAGTCACCGGCCCTTCATCGCGGAGACACGGGTTCGGTCCCAGGTCAGTTCATGTGGGATTTGTGGTGAACAGATTTGCACTGGGATAGTGTTTTCTCCCAGTACTTCAGTTTTCCCCTGTCAGTATCATTCCACCAATGCTCCATACTCATTCATACATCACCGACGCTACATAGTCTTTAAAGGGGATAGTTAAACGTTCAGCTCGTACCGCGCAGTAAACACACTCCGTCTCAGTTATACAAACCAGTCAGTTAATGTTGTACAGTGAAATAATAGCTGTTTGTTCTGAGATCCACACAAAACACATAAATACAGTTCGTACCGCGCAGTAAACACACTTCGTCTCAGTTATACAAACCAGTCAGTTAATGTTGTACAGTGAAATAATAGCTGTTTGTTCTGAGATCCACACAAAACACATAAATACAGTTCGTACCGCGCAGTAAACACACTTCGTCTCAGTTATACAAACCAGTCAGTTAATGCTGTACAGTGAAATAATCGCTGTTTGTTCTGAGATCCACACAAAACACATAAATACAGTCCGTACCGCGCAGTAAACATACTCCGTCTCAGTTATACAAACCAGTCAGTTAATGCTGTACAGTGAAATAATCGCTGTTTGTTCTGAGATCCACACAAAACACATAAATACAGTCCGTACCGCGCAGTAAACATACTCCGTCTCAGTTATACAAACCAGTCAGTTAATGCTGTACAGTGAAATAATCGCTGTTTGTTCTGAGATCCACACAAAACACATAAATACAGTCCGTACCGCGCAGTAAACATACTCCGTCTCAGTTATACAAACCAGTCAGTTAATGCTGTACAGTGAAATAATCGCTGTTTGTTCTGAGATCCACACAAAACACATAAATACAGTCCGTACCGCGCAGTAAACACACTTCGTCTCAGTTATACAAACCAGTCAGTTAATGCTGTACAGTGAAATAATCGCTGTTTGTTCTGAGATCCACACAAAACACATAAATACAGTCCGTACCGCGCAGTAAACATACTCCGTCTCAGTTATACAAACCAGTCAGTTAATGCTGTACAGTGAAATAATCGCTGTTTGTTCTGAGATGCACACAAAACACATAAATACAGTCCGTACCGCGCAGTAAACACACTTCGTCTCAGTTATACAAACCAGTCAGTTAATGCTGTACAGTGAAATAATCGCTGTTTGTTCTGAGATGCACACAAAACACATAAATACAGTCCGTACCGCGCAGTAAACATACTCCGTCTCAGTTATACAAACCAGTCAGTCAATGCTGTACAGTGAAATAATCGCTGTTTGTTCTGAGATCCACACAAAACACATAAATACAGTCCGTACCGCGCAGTAAACATACTCCGTCTCAGTTATACAAACCAGTCAGCTAATGCTGTACAGTGAAATAATCGCTGTTTGTTCTGAGATCCACACAAAACACATAAATACAGTCCGTACCGCGCAGTAAACATACTCCGTCTCAGTTATACAAACCAGTCAGTCAATGCTGTACAGTGAAATAATCGCTGTTTGTTCTGAGATCCACACAAAACACATAAATACAGTCCGTACCGCGCAGTAAACATACTCCGTCTCAGTTATACAAACCAGTCAGTCAATGCTGTACAGTGAAATAATCGCTGTTTGTTCTGAGATCCACACAAAACACATAAATACAGTCCGTACCGCGCAGTAAACACACTCCGTCTCAGTTATACAAACCAGTCAGTCAATGCTGTACAGTGAAATAATCGCTGTTTGTTCTGAGATCCACACAAAACACATAAATACAGTCCGTACCGCGCAGTAAACACACTCCGTCTCAGTTATACAAACCAGTCAGTTAATGCTGTACAGCGAAATAATCGCTGTTTGTTCTGAGATCCACACAAAACACATAAATACAGTCCGTACCGCGCAGTAAACACACTCCGTCTCAGTTATACAAACCAGTCAGTCAATGCTGTACAGCGAAATAATCGCTGTTTGTTCTGAGATCCACACAAAACACATAAATACACTGTGTGGGCAGAACGTAGAATTTGTGAGTGCTAAACATGGTGGTACGTATAGTAACCACTGGTCTTTAGAGGGTTAAATGTTGAATAATTATAAGTGAGCCGACGATGACACAGTCTTCAGCAATTTATTGACCAGTGTCCGTTGTTAATTTAGCTTGACCATCTGAGACCCTTTGATTTCATTCCCACTCATTTTGGGGACGCAGAACGCCTGTTACATCATCCACTGCTTCAGCGACACTTCGCTTCTTATGGCGTGCGTCTGCAAGACGAATCGTTCAATACGAATTATATCGTGCAGCCAAGTGTCGTGTTCTTTTACAAGAAAAGTCTAGCTACGACATTACCTAATTTCAAAAGACCGAATGACATCCTATAGTCAGTGCGTCTGCTGCTGTCAAATTTTACATTATGCCACCATCCAGTTTCTGCAGTGCGTGTCGTGACAGATGGTAGTTAGATCATCTGCAGTATTTGATACATACAATGGAATAATCACTGCAAGGCACTGATTTATTCTGTTGTGGGCAACGTTTGTTATCTGCATTTAGATTGATTTACATTGTCACTGCTTGATATCAGAAAGGCGAGTTACGTCTGTTAGTGCGTGTTTCAGAACATAGTCCATCATATAATGTGTTTTTCCCAAACAAGGCAGGGTGAAGAGATTTTTTGCTTCTCCAACACATTCACACCCTTTTTGGGGCCTACCCAGCCTCCTGTTCAATGGTTACCGTGGGCTTTTTCGTTTGGGTAAAGCGGCTGGGGCGTGATGTTGACCACTCACGTCCATAGTTGTCCTTATATCTCCGACGCTATATATTCTTAACAATTGACAGCTTCGCTAAACAACACACTCATTCTTAATCTTGACACTAGATGGAGGCGAGTTGTCAACTTCACTCCCCAGCCGCTTTACCCCCGGCAAAGTATTCACTTTGAACAGGTGGTTGGGTGGGCCCAGAGCCTGCCTGGAGACACTGGAGAAGAAATAACACAATTATAAATGTAACAATACTTATAATGTACGTGAAATCATGCCATAAGAACCATTGAAACGCCATTGAATATGTCCGTCTCTGCATATCCGCTCTGTCGTGTACCAACTGTCACAAAATATCCCACAAATCCCTTGACAGGAAAGGTGCTAGCGCGGTGAAGGCCCAGCGCGACGCATAAATTAAAGAGACTGTTACACACGTCAGTGTTGAGCAAAGTTGAACATGTGACGCCGTTTTGTGACCAGATGGAGTTCCCATTCGAGTGGCAGCCTCGCATTGTGTCGACGCAGCTGGCGTTTATAGGCAGCATCGCAATAGCCTGTGTGCCTGGGGAGTTCACGACGATGGCAGGCCGACGATTGAGGGACGCCATCACTGACAAGGTGGCGAGACTGGGTGGCCCGAGCATCTCGCAAGTGATTGTGGCCGGCCTGTGCAATACCTACAGTGACTACATCACGACACCGGAGGAGTATGAGGTAGAAAATGGCTCTGTGCTTCTTTACTGTCGAACTGTGTGTCCGTAGTGTCGCTGGGAATAGTGGGGGGGGGGGGGGGGGGTAGCAAGACAGACGCATTGCTGTGAGCGCGTCACCGCCATGTCTGCAAATGTGCACTAAGGCAGCGTTACGAACAGCGAGTTGAGGATGTTTAGCTGTGCGAGTGTGAAACTGGGAGCAGATCGGAGACGTTGTGATCTGCACAGCGGACTGAGTGAACCGCCTGACTGATTTGTTGACTGTCTGTCTGACTAACTACTTAACTGTCTAACCAAACAACTAACCAATCAACCGACCGACTCACTGACTGACTGTCTAACTAACTACTTAACGATCTAACCAACCAACTAACCAATCAACCGACCGACCCACTGACTGACTGACTGTCTAACTAACTACTTAACGATCTAACCAACCAACTAACCAATCAACCGACCGACCCACTGACTGACTAACTGACTGTCTAACTGACTGTCTAACTAACTACGTAACTATCTAACCAACCAACTAACCAATCAACCGACCGACCCACTGACTGACTAACTGACTGTCTAACTAACTACTTAACGATCTAACCAACCAACTAACCAATCAACCGACCGACCCACTGACTGACTGACTGTCTAACTAACTACTTAACTATCTAACCAACCAACTAACCATACAACCGACCGACCCACTGACTGACTAACTGACTGTCTAACTAACTACGTAACTATCTAACCAACCAACTAACCAATCAACCGACCGACCCACTGACTGACTGCCTGTCTAACTAACTACTTAACTATCTAACCAACCAACTAACCATACAACCGACCGACCCACTGACTGACTGACTGACTGACTGACTGACTGTCTAACTAACTACGTAACTATCTAACCAACCAACTAACCAATCAACCGACCGACCCACTGACTGACTGCCTGTCTAACTAACTACTTAACTATCTAACCAACCAAATAACCAATCAACCGACCGACCCACTGACTGACTGACTGACTAAATAACTAAAGCACTTCATTGTGCAGAGCCTTTCTTAGAAAAGTAGTCGATAAATTCCCTGCTTTTTTGTACAACCCGAAGGTTCGTCACCGTGTTCACAACAGCCCGCCACTTGGTCTGCATCCTGAGCGATGTGAATCCAGTCCACACCTCTTACCATTTCTTTAAGTTATGTTTTATTATTATCCTCCCATCTACGTCTAGATCTTCCAAGAGGTCTCTTTCCTGAGTTTCCCCCATCCAAAGCCTCTTTACATTATTTCTCACAACCCCATGAGGACCGCAGCACAGTGCGTCCGATGTTTTTTGAGTTCATTGTCCGAATGTCACATTGCGTGGAGCACAGATCATGGCGTGGAGTACAGATCACGAAGGCTGTCAGTATGCAGTTGTCTCTAGCCTCTGCTGCTTTCTGTTATCTTTACGATAATTGCACTGAGGAGGACTTGAGTGTTGTTCGTCGCTGACCTGAGCACGGCAGCTGTCAGGGGCTGTCCGGCATTTGCTGGCTTTTTATGTGATAAAGCTGGCGTGCTCGGGGACACGATAAAAGGGACACAATCTGTTAGGCCATGTAAGTGACGAATTTGTAGGAAAAGGGGAATTTTAATCACAATTTAACGACATTTTGTATTAATCAGTGGACAGTTGATCAATGTAAGTAGAGATGCCTGATAATTATTGAACACGAATATAATTCCAAAATCTCATATCGTACTACGACATGCTCGAGAATATGAATCCGTTTGTGCGTGTCAATCTTGTGGAATGTTACGCCGTGTCGACTAATAAAGAGTTACCGACGTTTCGGGGGGGGAGAATATTGCCTCAATATTCAAGATCTGTTAGTTAAATGTGTGTCACAAGCGATAAACATTTTTGTATGATTTGAAGACTTCACGGAGTCTGTAAGCAGTAACTTCAGGCGAACACGCGTGTGAATGTCAAGATGATATCCGACGTTTCGCAGACTGTCATTATCATCATCACTAATACAAGATGCAACCATGTCGCTCACGACATCCATTCCTGATCACTAGATTATGCGATCTCCGAAACGTCGGATATGAACTCCATGTTGAGAAGGCAGATCGTACGAGAAGATTGCCCTGATGTGCGAGTGACTGTAGTCGACACGTTGTCACATACCGCAAGACTTAATTATTCTCCATGACAGCTGTGAGTAACTCAGATGTGCATTGAAGTCCATTTAACGATCGCAATTGTATTACTTTGCACCAGTGGCGATGCTGTCTGTAGGCATATCCGCACTTCTGTGACACGGTACGTTTGGGGCCTATGTGGTAATGTGGTAATGTGGTAATGTTTCGCTATTCGCCTGTTACAGGTACAGCGCTATGAAGGCGCCTCGACGCTTTACGGGCCTCACACTTTGACGATATACGTCAGTCAGTACCGCAACCTGTCCGCGGCTGTGATCAGCGTGAGTGTCGTAATGACAGTAACAATGACAGTAATAATTCAATTCAATTCAATTCAATGTGTATTTATTAACGTGCAGACTTAACAGCACAAGTGCCAATTACAAAGCCAGCACAAAAGCACAAATTAAATACAAAACAGTACAAATACACAAAACAAAACACTAAAGTAACAAAACAAAACAAATATGAAGTAAAACAATACAAAACAAGTACTGGGGCACAAATACAATACCTGACAGAACATAATAACTTGATATAAAAATGTCGCAGTGACCGAACTACAGCGTCGAATGATAATAACGATAATAATAATAATAATAATTCTTGGCTCAACAGCCCTGTATGGGCCTGGGCCTCCTCTTGCCTCCTCTTGTCGAGGTTACTAAGTCATGCGCATTCATGGCAGCTGGTGACCGGCCAGCTAGCCGCGCTTAGTGTTCTATCGATCCTGATGTGCACGCCAGAGCCATCTGGCAGGCAGTCAGGAGACTTGGATGAGAAATGGAGGCAATTTGGCTTACGCAACATTTTTATTCATGCCCGTAAGGTTCTTTTACATGCCGTAAATCTACGACATGGGACCGACGGCTTTACTTCCCCTCCGAAGGAAGTGGTGCTCCGGATTTTTATCATCCTTAAAAATTCATCGACCTCGGTCGGGATCGAACCCGCGAACCTTGGGTCCAGTGGCGAGCACGCTAACCACTAGTCCACCGAGGTCGACTAATAACGATAATAATGATAACAATAATAATGTATCCACGTATTCTTAACGTCGACATACGCAGTAACTGTCCGTACTAATCTACACTGATTGACTCTAATCAACAAAATTTACACTAATCCATTACTATACACAGTAAGTCATAATAATGTATACGAATCAATATTCAGTCATTATAGACCTATTGATTGCTCTCGATGATCATTTATAACAATCGTCCAGCGTGTGACTCACTCAATCACACGAAGTGTATTGTATACAGGGAGGTGTTTTTTTGTTGTTGAAACTGTTGTTCTCTACGTGCAGGGCTCCAGTTTGGACCCCGGACCGACGCCTCCCGATCTGTCCCATGACCTGGTGTCCTTTGTAACTCCGGTGATATACGACACGCCCACATGGAATCACAAGTTTGGGGACTGCATCGAGCAGCCGGTGGATGTTGCAGAGACTGGGGACCGCGTTACTGCCAGATTTGTAAGTTTACAGTATGACGATACACAGGGTGTTCGACGTACGGCTGTGTCGAACTTCAGGACGTTATCGAGTAGAGAATGCTATATCGACCGTTACAGCTATACGAGAATTTTATTATACGTACATGGCTGTAAGAGTAAATTTCACATTATATGTTTTTATCATTGTCATCAAAGAGAAAGGAATGTATGGGTCAGATAACATCACAAATCAAAGACAGCAGTTACGTCTTATCCTACAGTATGTACAACATCACAAAACAAAGACAGCAGTTACGTCTTATCCTACAGTATGTACAACATCACAAATCAAAGACAGCAGTTACGTCTTATCCTACAGTATGTACAACATCACAAATCAAAGACAGCAGTTACGTCTTATCCTACAGTATGTACAACATCACAAAACAAAGACAGCAGTTACGTCTTATCCTACAGTTTGTACAACATCACAAAACAAAGACAGCAGTTACGTCTCATCCTAAAGTATGTACATCACAAAACAAAGACAGCAGTTACGTCTCATCCTACTGTATGTACAACATCACAAAACAAAGACAGCAGTTACGTCTTATCCTACAGTTTGTACAACATCACAAAACAAAGACAGCAGTTACGTCTCATCCTAATGTATGTACATCACAAAACAAAGACAGCAGTTACGTCTCATCCTACTGTATGTACAACATCACAAAACAAAGACAGCACTTACGTCTTATCCTACAGTATGTACAACATCACAAAACGAAGACAGCACTTACGTCTTATCCTACAGTATGTACAACATCACAAAACAAAGACAGCAGTTACGTCTTATCCTACACTATGTACAACATCACAAAACAAAGACAGCAGTTACGTCTTATCCTACACTATGTACAACATCACAAAACAAAGACAGCAGTTACGTCTTATCCTACACTATGTACAACATCACAAAACAAAGACAGCAGTTACGTCTTATCCTACAGTATGTACAACATCACAAAACAAGGACAGCAGTTACGTCTTATCCTACAGTTTGTACAACATCACAAAACAAAGACAGCACTTACGTCTTATCCTACAGTATGTACAACATCACAAAACAAAGACAGCAGTTACGTCTTATCCTAATGTATGTACATCACAAAACAAAGACAGCAGTTACGTCTCATCCTACTGTATGTAAAACATCACAAAACAAAGACAGCAGTTACGTCTTATCCTACACTATGTACAACATCACAAAACAAAGACAGCAGTTACGTCTCATCCTACTGTATGTACATCACAAAACAAAGACAACAGTTACGTCTTATCCTACTGTATGTACAACATCACAAAACAAAGACAGCAGTTACGTCTTATCCTACTGTATGTACAACATCACAAAACAAAGACAGCAGTTACGTCTCATCCTAATGTATGTACATCACAAAACAAAGACAGCAGTTACGTCTCATCCTACTGTATGTAAAACATCACAAAACAAAGACAGCAGTTACGTCTCATACTACTGTATGTAAAACATCACAAAACAAAGACAGCAGTTACGTCTTATCCTACAGTATGTACAACATCACAAAACAAAGACAGCAGTTACGTCTCATCCTACTGTATGTACAACATCACAAAACAAAGACAGCAGTTACGTCTTATCCTACTGTATGTACAACATCACAAAACAAAGACAGCAGTTACGTCTCATCCTAATGTATGTACATCACAAAACAAAGACAGCAGTTACGTCTCATCCTACTGTATGTAAAACATCACAAAACAAAGACAGCAGTTACGTCTTATCCTACTGTATGTACAACATCACAAAACAAAGACAGCAGTTACGTCTCATCCTACTGTATGTGCAACATCACAAAACAAAGACAGCAGTTATGTCTTATCCTACAGTATGTACAACATCACAAAACAAAGACAGCAGTTACGTCTTATCCTACAGTTTGTACAACATCACAAAATGAAGACAGCACTTACGTCTTATCCTACAGTATGTACAACATCACAAAACAAAGACAGCAGTTACGTCTTATCCTACAGTATGTACAACATCACAAAACAAAGACAGCAGTTACGTCTTATCCTACAGTATGTACAACATCACAAAACAAAGACAGCAGTTACGTCTTATCCTACACTATGTACAACATCACAAAACAAAGACAGCAGTTACGTCTTATCCTACAGTATGTACAACATCACAAAACAAAGACAGCACTTACGTCTTATCCTACAGTATGTACAACATCACAAAACGAAGACAGCACTTACGTCTTATCCTACAGTATGTACAACATCACAAAACAAAGACAGCAGTTACGTCTTATCCTACACTATGTACAACATCACAAAACAAAGACAGCAGTTACGTCTTATCCTACACTATGTACAACATCACAAAACAAAGACAGCAGTTACGTCTTATCCTACACTATGTACAACATCACAAAACAAAGACAGCAGTTACGTCTTATCCTACACTATGTACAACATCACAAAACAAAGACAGCAGTTACGTCTTATCCTACACTATGTACAACATCACAAAACAAAGACAGCAGTTACGTCTTATCCTACACTATGTACAACATCACAAAACAAAGACAGCAGTTACGTCTTATCCTACAGTATGTACAACATCACAAAACAAAGACAGCAGTTACGTCTTATCCTACACTATGTACAACATCAC
Source organism: Reticulitermes speratus (assembly GCA_021186555.1). Lineage (NCBI taxonomy): Eukaryota > Metazoa > Arthropoda > Insecta > Blattodea > Rhinotermitidae > Reticulitermes > Reticulitermes speratus. Next base: position 1,353,078 of record JAJKFL010000005.1, on the reverse strand, counting down.
AAAACAAAGACAGCAGTTACGTCTTATCCTACAGTATGTAACAACATCACAAAACAAAGACAGCAGTTACGTCTTATCCTACTGTATGTACAATGTCAAAAGAAAATTTTGCGTCAGATAGTACCACAAAAGAAAGGTATAAATTTTGTATTTATGTTACAAAATTTAGTTATGTTAGAGCCCTTAGTTATGTGAAACCCGGAAGAGAAAGTCAGTTTGATTAGAAAACATCAAAGAACGCCAATTTTCAGTTATGTTACACTGCTTGCTGACAAAATGACTTTCACTGTTCTGTATGCACAAGTCTGGGCGTCACAAAAGAGAGTTACGAGGGAATATTGTTTGGCATATGTGGGCCTAAGCGTGAAGGTGCTTCATAGCAACTGATACCGTACAACATGGCGCAGCATCTTGAAACATTAAAATGCTTGCAGCAGTGCACATGTTTGTACAGCATTTTGTACTCTAAATGACTCATAATAACAAGCTGAAGTTTGGCGCACCTTATGCGGAACATCCTGTATATTCTTGGCGACTCCGTACAAAAAGTGAAACGCGCAAACCATTTTAATTACATTTGGCACGAGGGAGGCAGGAAGCTCCTCCATAACACGGTGGCCACCAATCAACACGACGTCATATCCCAGAGGACTTCAATCCCCTTCAGCATTGCCGTCAGAAATTTAAGTCTTGTATCTTTTGACATTCATGAATTGTACCGAAGTTTAACGAAGGTTATCGAAGATTACCGAAGTATCTCGTTGATAATAATTAAGCTTGTGTTTTCTTGTTGCATTAAAATAATCTAATTGATTGTGCTGCTAGCAAAACGTAGTTCGAGGCTGTTCGACAACAGAGTGCTGAGAAATATATATAGGCCAAACGGGAAGTACTAACAGGACAGTGCAAACGGTTGCACGATTAGGAGCTTCGGGATATGCCAACTTACCGAGTGCCCTTAGGGTGATCAAATCAAGGAGGGGGGATGCGCGGGGCGTGTGGCCCTCGTGGAAAAGAAGAGAAAGGCCTAAAGTGCACTTGTGGGCAAAAATAAATGAGAGTAGTATGAAGGGCGAGGTTTATTTTGGGACGATAATATTAAAACGGGCGTTAATTGAATAGGACGTGAAGGCGTGGCGTTGCGAAAAGTGGCGTGTTAAGTTGAACATTTGGGTTGCATAACACGGGGTAATTTGTTGAGTAGCTGAGGAACTGAGGAACTACTCTCTTGCGAAGAATGATTTGCTGTGTGGATTCAGTTAGTTGGACATGTTGGTACAGTTGTGGCTGCATTAACCCTGTAAAGCCCAGTGGTTACTATATGTACCACCACGTTTAATATTCACAGATTCTACGTTCTGCCCACATAGTGTATTTATGTGTTTTGTGTGGATCTCAGAACAAACGGCGATTATTTCACTGTAGAGCATTAACTGACTGGTTTGTATAACTGAGACGGAGTGTGTTTACTGCGCGGTACGGACTGTATTTATGTGTTTTGTGTGGATCTCAGAACAAACAGCGATTATTTCACTGTACAACATTAACTGACTGGTTTGTATAACTGAGACGGAGTGTGTTTACTGCGCGGTACGGACTGTATTTATGTGTTTTGTGTGGATCTCAGAACAAACAGCGATTATTTCACTGTACAACATTAACTGACTGGTTTGTATAACTGAGACGGAGTGTGTTTACTGCGCGGTACGGACTGTATTTATGTGTTTTGTGTGGATCTCAGAACAAACAGCGATTATTTCACTGTACAACATTAACTGACTGGTTTGTATAACTGAGACGGAGTGTGTTTACTGCGCGGTACGAACTATATTTTCGTGTTAAAATCGAAATTGTATCTTTGTAGACTGTTATACAAAATAGGACCTAGCCGCTCGAGTGGTCTGGCTGTTGTTACATTGCCATCGTCTCTTGTCATGCAGGTTGCAGCACACCCACGGAACAACCTGACGCTCGGTTTCACATACCTGACAGTCGAGCGGTTCGATGAGGGTAGCTGGACGGTCATAGCGACAGACGCTAACTGGGAGACCAGGTAAGGACTTTGTAGTGCGTAGGCATCAGATGCAGTAAGGCGGGGACAAGTGCGGGGAGGTTTGTTCCCGGGTTCGTCCGTATGACAGTTGTGGTACACAGATAGTAGTGGTAGATGTTTTCGTGTTACGGCTTTATCTCCCCCTGTCAGCATCACACCACCAACGCTCCATACTCACCTTCATCTTTATATTGCTCTCTTTAGACGGGCAAGCGGACAAAGCTTGGGAACCTTGAAACAAATCATATCCCTTTTGGAAGTAGGGAACACTGGACGGAGAATGCGAGAGTGTTTAATTACCCTGCAGTATTTATACAAACTATATAACTACCACATTGTTACTTTTCCTGGACAATCTCTTCCAGAAACAGAGAAAAATGCAAGATACTTCCTCTGGAGACAAAACAATCCGGAGGTAAACTATTCCCCATTCGGATCTCTGGGGGTGATTGTTTCTAGGGGAGACACCACGCGGCGTGAGTTGCAAAAAAAACTGCCTTCTGAAACGCGTGATTGAAGGAAAGTTAGAAGGAAGGATAGGAGTGATGGGAAGACGAGGAAGAAGACGTAAACAGCTACTGGGTGACCTTAAGGAAAAGAGAAGATACTGGAAATTGAAAGAGGAAGCACTAGATCGCACCCTGTGGAGAACTCGCTTTGGTAGAGGTTATGGACCTGTCGTAAGACAGACTGCAGAATGAAGAGGCTACGGACCTGTCGTAAGACAGACTGCAGAATGAAGAGGCTACGGACCTGTCGTAAGACAGACTGCAGAATGAAGAGGCTACGGACCTGTCGTAAGACAGACTACAGAATGAAGAGGCTACGGACCTGTCGTAAGACAGACTACAGAATGAAGAGGCTACGGACCTGTCGTAAGACAGACTACAGAATGAAGAGGCTACGGACCTGTCGTAAGACAGACTACAGAATGAAGAGGCTACGGACCTGTCGTAAGACAGACTACAGAATGAAGAGGCTACGGACCTGTCGTAAGACAGACTTCAGAATGAAGAGGCTACGGACCTGTCGTAAGACAGACTACAGAATGAAGAGGCTACGGACCTGTCGTAAGACAGACTACAGAATGAAGAGGCTACGGACCTGTCGTAAGACAGACTACAGAATGAAGAGGCTACGGACCTGTCGTAAGACAGACTGCAGAATGAAGAGGCTACGGACCTGTCGTAAGACAGACTGCAGAATGAAGAGACTACGGACCTGTCGTAAGACAGACTGCAGAATGAAGAGGCTACGGACCTGTCGTAAGACAGACTGCAGAATGAAGAGGCTACGGACCTGTCGTAAGACAGACTACAGAATGAAGAGGCTACGGACCTGTCGTAAGACAGACTACAGAATGAAGAGGCTACGGACCTGTCGTAAGACAGACTACAGAATGAAGAGGCTACGGACCTGTCGTAAGACAGACTACAGAATGAAGAGGCTACGGACCTGTCGTAAGACAGACTACAGAATGAAGAGGCTACGGACCTGTCGTAAGACAGACTTCAGAATGAAGAGGCTACGGACCTGTCGTAAGACAGACTACAGAATGAAGAGGCTACGGACCTGTCGTAAGACAGACTACAGAATGAAGAGGCTACGGACCTGTCGTAAGACAGACTACAGAATGAAGAGGCTACGGACCTGTCGTAAGACAGACTGCAGAATGAAGAGGCTACGGACCTGTCGTAAGACAGACTGCAGAATGAAGAGACTACGGACCTGTCGTAAGACAGACTGCAGAATGAAGAGGCTACGGACCTGTCGTAAGACAGACTGCAGAATGAAGAGGCTACGGACCTGTCGTAAGACAGACTACAGAATGAAGAGGCTACGGACCTGTCGTAAGACAGACTACAGAATGAAGAGACTACGGACCTGTCGTAAGACAGACTACAGAATGAAGAGACTACGGACCTGTCGTAAGACAGACTGCAGAATAAAGTATTTATACAAAACCAAAGAGCGTCTGGCTGCCGACGCACAGTTGTTACATCCAGCAAGTGTGTCTAACGGCATGCAGTCAGAGCACATCCAAAAAGACGCTAGGTACAAACCTGTTCAAGACAGTACTTGTCTAGTAAATTGTACAGCACTTAGTTAGACCCGATACGCCCAACGTACAACACCCTTGTCTTTATACTTCCCGTCTCACACAGCCTCTGCTCCTGCAATAATAACAACCAATGTTACATGGTTGCTGTCAAAGCCAGTTGCGCTGCTATTGCCTTCAGCTGTATCGGCTATTGTTTAGTCTCACAGAACTTAGATCTAGCTTTTGAGGAAGTCGTTGATGCATATCTAACTTTATAATTACGTCAACTGCTTGACATGTTAAAGTTAAGATGCCGTTAGGAATTTGGTATTTGCTGAAATTAATTAGTAATTGAACTGGTTGTTACTGATGTTTCACGTATTCGTGACTTGTAATGCTTTGAATAAACAGCAGTGTCTGTTTAGTCACGTTCGCAGAATCACAAAAAGCGACTGTTAGCTTCGCCATGTCTGTCAGTCCGTCTGCATGCAACAACTCGGCTCCCAATTCACGGATTTTCAGTAAGTTTGAAGTCTGAGGATTTATCGAGAATCTGTCGAGAAATTTCAAGTTTGGTTAAACTCTGACAAGAATAACGGGTACTTTACATGACGACCTATGTACATTTATGATAATATCTCGCTGAATTCTTCTTAGATTAAGAAATGTTCCTGACAAAAGTTGTAGAGAAAATCAAAACACACATTTTATGTTCAATAACTTTTTTCCGAAAATCGTGCCGTTTATGAGATAATGTGGAAAAATATGGTACAGGCAGACAGGCCACATGACAATATAATACGGCGCATGCGCTTTGCATGCTGGATAACTAAGGCTACACACACACATATAAACTTATAATGTTTAATACTTTTTGCTTTCCGACGGTAAAAATCGTTACGCGAACGCGCCTTAATGTTACGTTACACGTACATTGCCTGTCTTATTGATATTGTAGTATGAGTTTAGTGGCATGCCGAAAGGCATTGCTAGAAGACTCAAAGTTGGATGTCGGCACTTTGACACTGTTCTCTGAAATAAGGTGCGTTAAACAGCAGACGGCTTACGGACTGAAGTTTCCTGCGGATTTAGGCTTCGTGTGCTGTAAAGCACTGTGATTGGTGGAGAGATCTGTACAGGGTATACACAAAAGAATGGTGCGGTTTCAATGGTGAATAAAGGGAAACCGCACCATTCTGTTGTGTATAACCTGTATATAAGCAGGCTCGCAATGAGGCAGTGCAGTTGACCTGAAGCACTGAGTAATGTAAGCTGACAATAATTTTTCTCAGTGGTTGTTAAGTAATTTAAAGCTGCCAAGGTGTATTATTAGCTTCAATCAATACAGGGCGTACATTTCATTTGATCTCATTGTATTACTCGGAAGGACACAAACCCGGTAGCAGTGTTCTTTCCTACGCCCTTCCTGACTATTCACTCGTGTAAGCCTTTCATTTACATTTTTTATGCAGTCAGCTCCAGAGGGCCCCATTGTCATTATCTGCTGTAACTGTACGTGCATAGACACGTGCAGGTTAACTCAGCGTTACGTCGTGTATTGAGTTGACCTTGAAATAAAGTACAGCGCTGTTGTCGAAGTCTTCTGGGAATTTACGTCTTGCGGACTGGAAAAAGTTTACCGACGTTTCGGAGGAGCGTTTTGCCTCCACATTCAGGGTAAAGCAATCCAAGAAAAGTAGGAGGACTTCTCGACTTGAGGTTGTTTCCTGTGAGGTACGAACTGAATCTTTAAACATAATTCAGATGAAGCAGCTCCTCCCCTCTGCTGCACTCCCACCCTCAACAGTCCACTTATCGTCACGCTGCCTTCTTCATTTCCCAACGCTTTACCGTGTTTAAAGCCTACCTTTACCAGAAGGACGAGCGGGCATTGATTGGGAACCTTCAGAGCAGCAGACTTCTCTGTTCCCCTCCTTGTACGCCTGTCACTGCACACCCCCCCTCCCACGTTTCATATCTCTCCTTCTCTTCCATAAAGTCTCCATATTCTTTAGTTTAATATTACTGTTATGAGAAGGACAAGCGGGCGAAGCCCAGTAACATTCAGTCTCAGAGAAGATTGTTTAGATATTGCGTGGCGCTGGACGGAATAGTGCTTCAAGAGGCAGAATTTTGTGCCCCGTGAAAAACATGTTGCCTTTCTCACTTCGTTCCCTTTTACTACTACTACCACTACTACTGCTACTACTAATTCGTGCCTCGGATGTGTTTAACTTTAGAACTACGTAGCTCCGTTTAATTCCAAAATCGAACGTTGTTAGCGCCTGCTGCAGTTCACGTATACTGCCCGCGACACAAACGTGCTGAAGAAGTTGCCGCGTAGGCACGGCGCTTGGCACGTCAAGTTGGCAGCAAATTGTGATAAACGAATTCCGTCACTGTGTAATCGTTTTTTGTAACTTGAACAATGGAATCTGTGACGGAGACAGGCAATATTAGCAAGGTGCTGGGCGTGACGTCACGTGCAGGCAAAGAGAAAGCGGGTGCAACTTAACTGAAATGTCGACAGAAGGAATATGAAAAAGTTTATTTAATAATTCACTGTCCACAAACCAACTTAAACCAAGAGATGCACGATGAGACTAATATAATGTTTGGTTAGGTTCTATCAGACAAATGTACAACATTATTTGCTATTATTCAATACATATATTTCATTGAAGATGGTCCAACATGTTTCGAACCTTATATGAGGTTCATCTTCAGGGACATCTGTTTTAAATTACACCAGCCCTTCTTCAAAGGTACATGTACAGTCCCAACCATCCACAAGCGAACGTACAGCCTGACATATAACTATGTACACAGTTACTGTTACAACTTAGTTCTACATAACTGCATATTCTACAAACAATATTTTGTATATCTTACATACAGATGTGAACTGTTTCTAACTTAAGTATTGTAACATTAATTTCAGTAACCACAAGACAACAAACACAACATTTTAAAGTGTACAACCTAACGTGTACCTTTGAAGAAGGGCTGGTGTAATTTAAAACAGATGTCCCTGAAGATGAACCTCATATAAGGTTCGAAACATGTTGGACCATCTTCAATGAAATATATGTACTGAATAATAGAAAATAAAGTTGTACATTTGTCTGATAGAACGTAAATATCAAAAGTGTACGGTAGGTATAACATAAAAATGAGAATGTTTCTTCAACCGTCTAGACCCCAGTGGTAACTGTACATACCACCTGCTGTAAGATTAAGATACTCCGCAGTTTCTTACACAGTGTAGTTTTGTGTTTCCGTCACACAGTAGACACCTGTTGCTTCCGTAAGCATTGTTACCTAAATGGTGTTATAACGACAGCAAAGTGTGTTTACTGCGAGGTACGAGCTGCATATATATGGCACAGACGGAGTGTGCTTACTGCGAGGTACGAGCTACATATATATGGCACAGACGGAGTGTGTTTACTGCGAGGTACGAGCTACATATATATGGCACAGACGGAGTGTGTTTACTGCGAGGTACGAGCTACATATATATGGCACAGACGGAGTGTGTTTACTGCGAGGTACGAGCTGCATATATATATGGCACAGACGGAGTGTGTTTACTGCGAGGTACGAGCTGCATATATATATGGCACAGACGGAGTGTGTTTACTGCGAGGTACGAGCTACATATATATGGCACAGACGGAGTGTGTTTACTGCGAGGTACGAGCTACATATATATGGCACAGACGGAGTGTGTTTACTGCGAGGTACGAGCTACATATATATGGCACAGACGGAGTGTGTTTACTGCGAGGTACGAGCTACATATATATGGCACAGACGGAGTGTGTTTACTGCGAGGTACGAGCTGCATATATATATGGCACAGACGGAGTGTGTTTACTGCGAGGTACGAGCTACATATATATGGCACAGACGGAGTGTGTTTACTGCGAGGTACGAGCTACATATATATGGCACAGACGGAGTGTGTTTACTGCGAGGTACGAGCTACATATATATGGCACAGACGGAGTGTGTTTACTGCGAGGTACGAGCTACATATATATGGCACAGACGGAGTGTGTTTACTGCGAGGTACGAGCTGCATATATATATGGCACAGACGGAGTGTGTTTACTGCGAGGTACGAGCTACATATATATGGCACAGACGGAGTGTGTTTACTGCGAGGTACGAGCTGCATATATATATGGCACAGACGGAGTGTGTTTACTGCGAGGTACGAGCTACATATATATGGCACAGACGGAGTGTGTTTACTGCGAGGTACGAGCTACATATATATGGCACAGACGGAGTGTGTTTACTGCGAGGTACGAGCTACATATATATAGCACAGACGGAGTGTGTTTACTGCGAGGTACGAGCTGCATATATATGGCACGACGGAGTGTGTTTACTGGAGGTACGAGCTAATTATATGGCACAGACGGAGTGTGTTTACGCGAGGTACGAGCCATATATATGCACGGACGGAGTGTGTTTACTGCGGGTACGAGTAATATATGGCACAGACGGAGTGTGTTTACTGCAGGTACGAGCTCATATATTGGCACGACGGAGTGGTTTACTGCGGGTACGAGCTACTATATATGGCACAGACGGAGTGTGTTTACTGCGAGGTACAGCTACATATATATGGCACAGACGGAGTGTGTTTATGCGAGTACGAGCTACTATATATGGCACAGACGGAGTGTGTTTACTGCGAGGTACGAGCTACTTAATGGCACAGACGGAGTGTGTTTACTGCGAGGTACGAGCTACATATATATGGCACGACGGATGTGTTTACTGCGAGTACGAGTACATATAATGGCACAGACGGAGTGTGTTTTGCGAGGTCGAGCTACAATAATGCACAGACGGAGTGTGTTATGCGGGTACGAGCTTAATGGCGACGAGTGTGTACTGGGGTAGAGCTCTATATATGGCACGACGGAGTGTGTTTACTGCGGGTACGAGTCATATATATGCACAGACGGAGTGTGTTTACTGCGAGTACGAGCCATATATATGCACAGACGGAGTGTGTTTCTGCGAGGTACGAGCTCATATATATGGCACGACGGAGTGTTTACTGCGAGGTACGACTCATATATATGGCAGACGGAGTGTGTTTACTGCGGGTACGAGCTACATATATAGGCCGACGGAGTGGTTTACTGCGGGTAGAGCTCATATATGCACAGAGAGTGTGTTACGGAGGTACGAGCTAATATAGGCACAGACGGAGTGTGTTTATGCGAGGTACGAGCTATAATATGGCACGACGGAGTGTTACTGCGGTAGAGCTACATTATTGCACAGACGATGTTTTACTGCAGTAAGCTACATAATGCACGAGGTGTGTTACTGCGAGGTACAGCTCATTATATGGCACAGACGGAGTGTGTTTACTGCGAGGTACGAGCTCATATATATGGCACAGACGGAGTGTGTTTACTGCGAGGTACGAGCTACATATATATGGCACAGACGGAGTGTGTTTACTGCGAGGTACGAGCTACATATATATGGCACAGACGGAGTGTGTTTACTGCGAGGTACGAGCTGCATATATATGGCACAGGTGCGCGGGAGGTATTGAGGTTGTTTACTGCGAGGTACGAGCTACATATATATGGCACAGACGGAGTGTGTTTACTGCGAGGTACGAGCTACATATATATGGCACAGACGGAGTGTGTTTACTGCGAGGTACGAGCTCATATATATGGCACAGACGGAGTGTGTTTACTGCGAGGTACGAGCTACATATATATGGCACAGACGGAGTGTGTTTACTGCGAGGTACGAGCTACATATATATGGCACAGACGGAGTGTGTTTACTGCGAGGTACGAGCTACATATATAGGCACAGACGGAGTGTGTTTACTGCGAGGTACGAGCTACATATATATGGCACAGACGGAGTGTGTTTACTGCGAGGTACGAGCTACATATATATGGCACAGACGGAGTGTGTTTACTGCGAGGTACGAGCTACATATATATGGCACAGACGGAGTGTGTTTACTGCGAGGTACGAGCTCATATATATGGCACAGACGGAGTGTGTTTTACTGCGAGGTACGAGCTCATATATATGGCACGACGGAGTGTGTTTACTGCGAGGTACGAGCTGCATATATATGGCACGACGGAGTGTGTTTACTGCGGGTACGAGCTACATATATATGCACAGACGGAGTTGTTTACTGCGAGTCGAGCTGCATATATATGGCACGACGATGTGTTACTGCGAGGACACTACATATATATGGCACAGACGGAGTGTTTTACTGCGAGGTACGAGCTACATATATATGGCACAGACGGAGGTGTTTACTGCGAGTACGAGCTACAATATAATGGCACAGACGGAGTGTGTTTACTGCGAGGTACGAGCTACAAATATGCAAGACGAGGTGTTACGCGGGTACGAGCTACAAATATGCCAGACGGAGTGTGTTTACTGCGAGGTACGAGTACAATATAGCACAGACGGAGTGTGTTTACTGCGAGGTACGAGCTCATATATATGCACAGACGGAGTGTGTATACTGCGAGGTAGAGGGGGAGAGGGGAGCGGGAGAGCTGCATAATATGGCACAGGACGTGAGGTGTTACTGCCGGTACGAGCTACATATATATGCACAGACGAGTTGGTTTACTGCGAGGTACGAGCTACATATTGAGGCACCCACATTGGTTACCTCGTACAGCCTACTATTGGCCCGCAGTAAGCAGAGAGCTCAAAAACCAAAAATATATATCGAACAACTAAATATATATTGCCAACAACAACATAATAATATACAAATACCGCGACGGAGACTAACAAGAATTACTGGCACAACGATGAATATGTCTGCGAGGTCGGCTACCAAAAACCAAGACGGAATGGACGCAGGACGACTACATAACTATGGCACGGGATGATTTATGCCCAGGACGAGCAATTTAGAGTACGAGGTGACGCAGGTCAGAGTCATAAATAGCACAGAGGAGGAGTTAAACTCGAGAGGAGGGAAATGGAGGACGGAGGGTTATGCGGGACGAGTCTTATACGCAAGGCGGTGGAAAACTCGAAACCCCACCTCAAAAGACGGAGTGGTGTGTTACTGCGAGGTACGAGCTACATATATATGGCACAGACGGAGTGTGTTTACTGCGAGGTACGAGCTACATATATATGGCACAGACGGAGTGTGTTTACTGCGAGGTACGAGCTACATATATATAGCACAGACGGAGTGTGTTTACTGCGAGGTACGAGCTGCATATATATGGCACAGACGGAGTGTGTTTACTGCGAGGTACGAGCTACATATATATGGCACAGACGGAGTGTGTTTACTGCGAGGTACGAGCTACATATATATGGCACAGACGGAGTGTGTTTACTGCGAGGTACGAGCTACAATATATATGCACAGACGGATGTGTGTTTACTGCGAGGTACGAGCTCATATATATGGCACAGACGGAGTGTGTTTACTGCGAGGTACGAGCTACATATATATAGCACAGACGGAGTGTGTTTACTGCGAGGTACGAGCTACATATATATGGCACAGACGGAGTGTGTTTACTGCGAGGTACGAGCTACATATATATAGGCACAGACGGAGTGTGTTTACTGCGAGGTACGAGCTACATATATATGGCACAGACGGAGTGTGTTTACTGCGAGGTACGAGCTACATATATATGGCACAGACGGAGTGTGTTTACTGCGAGGTACGAGCTACATATATATGGCACAGACGGAGTTGTGTTTACTGCGAGGTACGAGCTACATATATATGGCACAGACGGAGTGTGTTTACTGCGAGGTACGAGCTGCATATAATGGCACGGACGGAGTGTGTTTACTGCGCGGTACGAGCTACATATATATGGCACAGACGGAGTGTGTTATACTTGCGAGGTACGAGCTACAATATATGCACAGACGGAGTGTGTTTACTGCGAGGTACGAGCTCATATATATGGCACAGACGGAGTGTGTTTACTGCGAGGTACGAGCTAACATATATATGGCACAGACGGAGTGTGTTTACTGCGAGGTACGAGCTACATATATATGGCACAGACGGAGTGTGTTTACTGCGAGGTACGAGCTACATATATATGGCACAGACGGAGTGTGTTTTACTGCGAGGTACGAGCTACATATATATGGCACAGACGGAGTGTGTTTACTGCGAGGTACGAGCTACATATATATAGCACAGACGGAGTGTGTTTACTGCGAGGTACGAGCTACATATATATGGCACAGACGGAGTGTGTTTACTGCGAGGTACGAGCTGCATATATATGGCACAGACGGAGTGTGTTTACTGCGAGGTACGAGCTGCATATATATGGCACGGACGGAGTGTGTTTACTGCGCGGTACGAGCTACATATATATGGCACAGACGGAGTGTGTTTACTGCGAGGTACGAGCTACATATTGCACCGGGGCACCTCACTTTTCTGGGCTACCCCTCTCTGCTATATCTGCTCTACTATGCTGGGCCCCGCAGATAAGCCGAGATGCGCACACAACCAAAAATACAATATATCGAACAAATCATAAATATATATTTTAACCAACAACATACAATAAAATAATAAATACAAAATACCCGACGGAGACTAATCAAGCAATTACTTGTGCACATACATACCAAAATAATGTACCTTGGCGTCGTCGTGGGGCTAAACCCAACAAAACCAAAGACCGGGACCACGACGACCGCCAAGGGACTCCGACCTCACCAACTCACTGCCGGATAGAATTTTGCCCCCATGGCCGAGACGAAATTTAGATGTTACTAGTAGACGGCTAGGTTCAGAGTGCTTTCCACAATCACGCACAGGTAGGAAGTAAACTCAGGAGAGGAGGGGAAATGGAGGGGAACCAAGTAGGAGGGGATTGATGCGCGCGACGAAAGTCCGTGGTTCGAGTACCGCAGGGCGTGCTGGGAAAACTCCCGGCACAACCCCGACCTCCAAAACCAGACGTGTTGGTATTTTTAAAGAAAGTACACTGCGTTACACTGCACACTGTTGGAGAATAATCGGTAGTGTCATTTGGCTATACATAATAGTCCACTGCAATGTCACTACACAATCCATCGGCTGACCCCTGCTTATGCACCACATGTGCCAGTTAAGTCCTGCGGGCCGCCTTCCGTACAAGCTCACTGTGCTGCCACCGCCTCCTCGGTGGTCCATCAGCCTGCTTCGTACTTCTCCTACCGCAGTAGATTCGCTGCTCCTTACTTTTTGCTTACGGGCCAACTGTCCCCCGTCCTCCGAGGTGACGCACTCCGGTTGCCAGCGGGATCCATACCAACCGAGTGATGCCCTTCGCCCCGATGTTCTGATGATTCGGATCACCCGGCGCGCATCATAGGATGGAAGGGTTCTGAAACTTTGGGTTCATAAGTATCTAATCATGACACCCTAGCCAGAGCAAACCTTCCTCTTTTGGACAAGTAATTCCATGCGCTCAACACAGCACAAACATTTGACTTCATACAACAATGAAAATATGTTACAACACTGGACCAAATCACCAGTACATAGCCGTGACAACAATTCACAATACATGACATTTCAAACAATTACATTAACTGTTACACATAATGATAACTGAATAACATAACTGATAACATACATAATACAAAATCATGACTAGTCATGGAAAGCAGGTTTTATCTGCGAGAGATGAGCAAAAGCTAAAGACAAAAGATGAAACTACGAGCTCAACAAGGGGTACCGGAATTCGGCAAATCTCGTACCTCGGCCTGACGATACGAGTTTTATCACCACCCCTCGCCCTAAATCAAACATCCACCCGGAGACCAGAGTACGATTCTGAGCCACGATGAACACGAAAGACGCAGCAGTTTGGGCTTACCACTGCGTCTCTCCCTGCTCAACACCACGCCCAGTCCACTCCGCTCCTCGCAGCCACATTACCTACGTGCCTTACCTCGGGGGCAATCTCGCTGCAAGTGACCTACTTCCTTACAGCGATAACAACGTTTGCTAGCGTACGCAAACCGCCCTTCCGTTGGCCGCTTATAGTCTGGACCCACGTATTGCCGACCCTCACAGCCAACGGCCTCACTACGCCGCCCTACGTCCCTACGTATCTCGGCCTGGCGCTGCTGGTTAGCGAAAGTGAGATTCTGATCCAAGATGGCTAACTGATCTAAATCCCTGTAGTTAGCGGCTTTGCCTGAAAGACAAAGCTGGAACGCTGAGTAGGAGCCAAACCCTCTATAATATTATTTACTACGTCGCGCTCCGACACAGGCAATCTCAGAACTCTCGCCGCGTCCTTAACTGAACAAATATACGTAGCGAATGTTTCTCCTTCTCGCTGCAACCGCTCGTACTTTTCCCGACGTAACTGATCAAATAACCGCCGCGGAATAAAGCACTCTAATAGCTCCCTATGGAGACGCTCAAATTCCCAAGCACCCTGTAACGCTGCCATTACTTTCCTTGCTACCGCGTCCAGGCAATATGGGAAAATTAACTCGAGTAACTGTACATCAGTAAGCATAGAAAGGTCACGAATCCTAATCACCTCCGTCAAAAACACAAGTAGTTGGTCGACCTGTAATCCATTTATTCGAGGCAATCTCTTTAATAAACCCTCTATAGGATGTGGTAATTTACCGAAAATACTGGAGATAGATTGAGTGACCGCGTCTCTTCCACCACAAAAATGACTAGATAAAGCCCGACCTCTAAGCTGCTGATCGGCTTCGCTACTTACGGTATTTGCGGAAATACCTAACCCGTCCCTCGGCATATCCTGTTCGCGTCCTTCGGTGGTGTTTCCATTCGGTAGTTGTTCACCATCTTCCGATGCAAGATCACGTACATCGTTCCCTGGGAGCAGGAACTCTCGTTCAACCGCCGCTAACCGGGCTGCTAGACTGGAAACCTCGTCACGCTGATTGCCTGCAACCTCCGGACACAAATCCTCTAAATGCCTGATACGGTTCCAAAAATGGGCAATTCTAGTC
Organism: Reticulitermes speratus; assembly: GCA_021186555.1. Taxonomy (NCBI): domain Eukaryota; kingdom Metazoa; phylum Arthropoda; class Insecta; order Blattodea; family Rhinotermitidae; genus Reticulitermes; species Reticulitermes speratus. The sequence goes on along the minus strand of JAJKFL010000005.1, from coordinate 1,337,959 downwards.
CTCATACGGGAGACAGGGGGTAAGGCCTCTTTTTCCAATTGATTATACAATGCTTCCAATTCCCCCAACTTACTACACGCGCAGCGATACAGAACTTCAAAACTGTCTTGCGCCAGATAACTCGCAAGGCTAGGAACTCCATCCGCTAGTACAACACGAAAGATTTTACGCAGAAACTGCACGTCCCCTGAACTATTCAGGCCCCTGGATGCCAACTCGTACTGAAGCTCATCCCTCAACAAATAGTTCGGGTTCATCTTCACTACCGAAACACAGGAGCAATTCCCCAGTCATACAACAATCTGTACTCTAGCCCTATATCACTAGTCACCTAGGACTAGTCAAAGCTGCCTTTCCATGACAAAATACTGTGTATAACAAAATGTGTACATAACTAAATTAAATTTAACATTTTCAGTACATCATACTCTGTTGTTTACCGGCACACAGTGATCCGGTCTCCACTCACTGTACGTTGCCCTCAGGCACCTCACGTAGCAACAGCGGTTACGTCTATCCAAAGGTTACGTAACCGGTTCAGTACTTCCGCGTAGCAACAGAATGAGTTACGTAATGTAACAGCCCCCAATGGCGTCCAACCCCTAGCAATTCGACCGGCTGACACAATCTACTGTCATCTGCGATCATCTATATTGCTAGTCACAAATCATTCAATAATTCTACGCTACTATGCCGTACGTTACCATTGGTGCCATATCTATAGCAGTCCTACGCCAGTAGCACGCTCACATATTCCATTTTGAGTTCTTCTTACCCATGGCGACCATGAACAACCCCAGGCACAAAAGGAACGAAACCACGCTCTGCTACCATCTGCACCGGGGCACCTCACTTTTCTGGGCTACCCCTCTCTGCTATATCTGCTCTACTATGCTGGGCCCCGCAGATAAGCCGAGATGCGCACACAACCAAAAATACAATATATCGAACAAATCATAAATATATATTTTAACCAACAACATACAATAAAACAATAAATACAAAATACCCGACGGAGACTAATCAAGCAATTACTTGTGCACATACATACCAAAATAATGTACCTTGGCGTCGTCGTGGGGCTAAACCCAACAAAACCAAAGACCGGGACCACGACGACCGCCAAGGGACTCCGACCTCACCAACTCACTGCCGGATAGAATTTTGCCCCCATGGCCGAGACGAAATTTAGATGTTACTAGTAGACGGCTAGGTTCAGAGTGCTTTCCACAATCACGCACAGGTAGGAAGTAAACTCAGGAGAGGAGGGGAAATGGAGGGGAACCAAGTAGGAGGGGATTGATGCGCGCGACGAAAGTCCGTGGTTCGAGTACCGCAGGGCGTGCTGGGAAAACTCCCGGCACAATATATATGGCACAGACGGAGTGTGTTTACTGCGAGGTACGAGCTACATATATATGGCACAGACGGAGTGTGTTTACTGCGAGGTACGAGCTACATATATATGGCACAGACGGAGTGTGTTTACTGCGAGGTACGAGCTGCATATATATGGCACAGACGGAGTGTGTTTACTGCGAGGTACGAGCTACATATATATGGCACAGACGGAGTGTGTTTACTGCGAGGTACGAGCTGCATATATATGGCACAGACGGAGTGTGTTTACTGCGAGGTACGAGCTACATATATATGGCACAGACTGAGTGTGTTTACTGCGAGGTACGAGCTGCATATATATGGCACAGACGGAGTGTGTTTACTGCGAGGTACGAGCTACATATATATGGCACAGACGGAGTGTGTTTACTGCGAGGTACGAGCTACATATATATGGCACAGACGGAGTGTGTTTACTGCGAGGTACGAGCTGCATATATATGGCAGAGACGGAGTGTGTTTACTGCGAGGTACGAGCTGCATATATATGGCACAGACGGAGTGTGTTTACTGCGAGGTACGAGCTGCATATATATGGCACAGACGGAGTGTGTTTACTGCGAGGTACGAGCTACATATATATGGCACAGACGGAGTGTGTTTACTGCGAGGTACGAGCTACATATATATGGCACAGACGGAGTGTGTTTACTGCGAGGTACGAGCTGCATATATATGGCACAGACGGAGTGTGTTTACTGCGAGGTACGAGCTGCATATATGGCACAGACGGAGTGTGTTTACTGCGAGGTACGAGCTACATATATATGGCACAGACGGAGTGTGTTTACTGCGAGGTACGAGCTACATATATATGGCACAGACGGAGTGTGTTTACTGCGAGGTACGAGCTACATATATATGGCACAGACGGAGTGTGTTTACTGCGAGGTACGAGCTCATATATATGGCACAGACGGAGTGTGTTTACTGCGAGGTACGAGCTACATATATATGGCACAGACGGAGTGTGTTTACTGCGAGGTACGAGCTCATATATATGGCACAGACGGAGTGTGTTTACTGCGAGGTACGAGCTACATATATATGGCACAGACGGAGTGTGTTTACTGCGAGGTACGAGCTCATATATATAGCACAGACGGAGTGTGTGTTACTGCGAGGTACGAGCTACATATATATGGCACAGACGGAGTGTGTTTACTGCGAGGTACGAGCTGCATATATATATGGCACAGACGGAGTGTGTTTACTGCGAGGTACGAGCTGCATATATATGGCACAGACGGAGTGTGTTTACTGCGAGGTACGAGCTGCATATATATGGCACAGACGGAGTGTGTTTACTGCGATGTACGAGCTACATATATATATGGCACAGCGGAGTGTGTTACTGCGAGTACGAGCTACATATATATGGCACGCGGATGTGTTACTGCGATGTACAGCTACATATATATGGCACAGACGGAGTGTGTTTACTGCGAATGTACGAGCTACATATATATATGGCACAGACGGAGTGTGTTTACTGCGAGTACGAGCTACATATATAATGGCACAGACGGAGTGTGTTTACTGCGAGGTACGAGCTACATATATATGGCCGACGGAGTGGTTTACTGCGAGGTACGAGCTACATTATATGGCACAGACGGAGTGTGTTACTGCGAGTACAGCTACATATATATATGGCACAGACGGAGTGTGTTTACTGCGAGGTACGAGCTACATATATATGGCACAGACGGAGTGTGTTTACTGCGAGGTACGAGCTACATATATATGGCACAGACGGAGTGTGCTTACTGCGGTACGAGCTACATATATATGGCACAGACGGAGTGTGTTTACTGCGAGGTACGAGCTACATATATATGGCACAGACGGAGTGTGTTTACTGCGCGGTACGAGCTACATATATATGGCACAGACGGAGTGTGTTTACTGCGCGGTACGAGCTACATATATATGGCACAGACGGAGTGTGTTTACTGCGAGTACGAGCTACATAATATATGGCACAGACGGAGTGGTTTATCTGCGCGGTACGAGCTACATATATATGGCACAGACGGAGTGTGTTTACTGCGCGGTACGAGCTACATATATATGGCACAGACGGAGTGTGTTTACTGCGCGGTACGAGCTACATATATATGGCACAGACGGAGTGTGTTTACTGCGCGGTACGAGCTACATATATATGGCACAGACGGAGTGTGTTTACTGCGCGGTACGAGCTACATATATATGGCACAGACGGAGTGTGTTTACTGCGCGGTACGAGCTACATATATATGGCACAGACGGAGTGTGTTTACTGCGCGGTACGAGCTACATATATATGGCACAGACGGAGTGTGTTTACTGCGCGGTACGAGCTACATATATATGGCACAGACGGAGTGTGTTTACTGCGCGGTACGAGCTACATATATATGGCACAGACGGAGTGTGTTTACTGCGCGGTACGAGCTACATATATATGGCACAGACGGAGTGTGTTTACTGCGAGGTACGAGCTACATATATATGGCACAGACGGAGTGTGTTTACTGCGAGGTACGAGCTACATATATATGGCACAGACGGAGTGTGTTTACTGCGAGGTACGAGCTACATATATATGGCACAGACGGAGTGTGTTTACTGCGAGGTACGAGCTACATATATATGGCACAGACGGAGTGTGCTTACTGCGAGGTACGAGCTACATATATATGGCACAGACGGAGTGTGTTTACTGCGAGGTACGAGCTACATATATATGGCACAGACGGAGTGTGTTTACTGCGAGGTACGAGCTACATATATATGGCACAGACGGAGTGTGTTTACTGCGAGGTACGAGCTACATATATATATGGCACAGACGGAGTGTGTTTACTGCGAGGTACGAGCTACATATATATGGCACAGACGGAGTGTGCTTACTGCGATGTACGAGCTACATATATATATGGCACAGACGGAGTGTGTTTACTGCGAGGTACGAGCTACATATATATGGCACAGACGGAGTGTGCTCACTGCGAGGTACGAGCTACATATATATGGCACAGACGGAGTGTGCTCACTGCGAGGTACGAGCTACATATATATGGCACAGACGGAGTGTGTTTACTGCGAGGTACGAGCTACATATATATGGCACAGACGGAGTGTGTTTACTGCGAGGTACGAGCTACATATATATGGCACAGACGGAGTGTGTTTACTGCGAGGTACGAGCTACATATATATATGGCACAGACGGAGTGTGTTTACTGCGAGGTACGAGCTACATATATATGGCACAGACGGAGTGTGCTTACTGCGATGTACGAGCTACATATATATATGGCACAGACGGAGTGTGTTTACTGCGAGGTACGAGCTACATATATATGGCACAGACGGAGTGTGTTTACTGCGAGGTACGAGCTACATATATATTATGGCACAGACGGAGTGTGTTTACTGCGAGGTACGAGCTACATATATATGGCACAGACGGAGTGTGTTTACTGCGATGTACGAGCTACATATATATGGCACAGACGGAGTGTGCTTACTGCGATGTACGAGCTACATATATATGGCACAGACGGAGGCCCGGGTCTGATATTGAGCCAGGTAAAGGTAAATGTAAAGTTCACCCTAGAACAGGCCACGAAGGCCCAGAGGGGGAGTAGAGGTATAGCTCTACTCTTTCTTTAACCTCGGTGCTAGATGGGGTGGAAGGTCAACTCCACGCCCCGGCCGCTTTACCACCGGAAAGACACCCGGTACCCATTGTACAGGAGGCTAGGTGGGCCACAGGGCTGATCTGGACGGGTGCGGAAAATGCGTACAGGCTTTTGTTGGGAAGAGGCGAGAAGGGAGACGTCGTGGAAAATGTAGACGTGGTGGGGTGATAATATTGAAATAGATTTTAAAGATGCTGAATATGAAGGCGTGGACTGTATTCATGTGTCTGAGGATAAGGATAAATGACGGGCTGTTTTGAACACGGTCATGAACATTTGAGTCCAAAAAAATGAGGGAAATGTATTGACCATTTGGGGAACTAGTCGCTCATCATGAAAAACCGTCTTTCGTGAGTTATGTGTACATATCTTTGTATTTCACTTTTATTACCACGTCGAGATTGTAAACATTACGTCATCATTGCAGTACCGCGCTGTGTACACCTGCAGTAATCACTTTACACTTCACGTTGCAATGTCTGCCTAACGTGCAGCCAGTTTAGTCTTACCACGCATCCAGTGATCTATCTTTACCTCCGATAGATATAGATGACCCTGGAGAAGTTTTAAAGCTAATTGGTTTCCAATTCCGCTTGAAGATGGAGACAGTAAATGCTGTCGAAACAACAGCAGTGCTGTGTAAATGTACCCTGTGTCATTTCCCAGAAGCAGGCTCAGTAATACGACGTTAGAGTTGTCCCGGCGGTGTTGTGAGCGTTGGAGTATTCTGATTAGACGCTGTGTATTGGCGGTGCGGTTTTGGACCTCTTGGCCGTTGAAGATGAAGGCGTTGCCGTCCTTTGAAACGTCAGGAAGCGCTTACCACACTGCACGATGTCACTTTCTCTGTCTCTGTACTGTTAACGCGCTCTAGCACTCTGCAGTCAGAAGTACGTTTTCCATTATTTTTTACAGGTTTCACTGGATCCGTGTCTCCCTATTCTGGGCTCCAGCGAAGTACTTATTACATGGAACGTGGGCCCTGACGTTCTGCCTGGAGAATACCGAATTCGTCATTTCGGCAGCTACAAGTATATCTTCGGCGGTGTTTATCCGTACGCAGGGACCACAAACACATTCAAGGTAAGTCGTGATCTCCGTAACGTTCGTACGTGTATGTGAATGTATTTATTTGTGATCAGTTAACACTTTACGTAGTAGTGGTTACTATAGGTACCGCGTGGTTTCGTGAGCCGGGATAGCTCAGTTGGTTGTAGCGACTCGCTACGAGCTGGACGGTCCGGGGATCGAATTCCGGTGAGGGCGAGATTTTCAACACCCGTCCAGACCTGCCCCTGGGGCCTACCCAGCCTCCTATACAAGGGTACCGGGTTATTCCCGGGGGTAAAGCGGCCGGGGCGTGGTGTTGACCACCCACCCCTTCTAGCGCCGAGGTTAAAGAAAGAGTAGAGCTATACCTCTACTCCCCCTCTGGGCCTTCATGGCCTGTTCTAGGGTGAACTTTACCGCCATGTTTAACATTCACAAATTCTACGTTCTGCCCACACAGTGTATTTATGTGTTTTGTGTGGATCTCAGAACAAACAGCGATTATTTCACTGTACAGCATTAACTGACTGGTTTGTATAACTGAGACGGAGTGTGTTTACTGCGCGGTACGGACTGTATTTATGTGTTTTGTGTGGATCTCAGAACAAACAGCGACTATTTCACTGTACAGCATTAACTGACTGCTTTGTATAACTGAGACGGAGTGTGTTTACTGCGCGGTACGGACTGTATTTATGTGTTTTGTGTGGATCTCAGAACAAACAGCCATTATTTCACTGTACAACATTAACTGACTGCTTTGTATAACTGAGACGGAGTGTGTTTACTGCGCGGTACGGACTGTATTTATGTGTTTTGTGTGGATCTCAGAACAAACAGCGATTATTTCACTGTACAACATTAACTGACTGGTTTGTATAACTGAGACGGAGTGTGTTTACTGCGCGGTACGGACTGTATTTATGTGTTTTGTGTGGATCTCAGAACAAACAGCGATTATTTCACTGTACAACATTAACTGACTGGTTTGTATAACTGAGACGGAGTGTGTTTACTGCGCGGTACGGACTGTATTTATGTGTTTTGTGTGAATCTCAGAACAAACAGCGACTATTTCACTGTACAGCATTAACTGACTGGTTTGTATAACTGAGACGGAGTGTGTTTACTGCGCGGTACGGACTGTATTTATGTGTTTTGTGTGGATCTCAGAACAAACAGCGATTATTTCACTGTACAACATTAACTGACTGGTTTGTATAACTGAGACGGAGTGTGTTTACTGCGCGGTACGGACTGTATTTATGTGTTTTGTGTGGATCTCAGAACATACAGCGATTATTTCACTGTACAACATTAACTGACTGGTTTGTATAACTGAGACGGAGTGTGTTTACTGCGCGGTACGGACTGTATTTATGTGTTTTGTGTGGATCTCAGAACAAACAGCGATTATTTCACTGTACAACATTAACTGACTGGTTTGTATAACTGAGACGGAGTGTGTTTACTGCGCGGTACGGACTGTATTTATGTGTTTTGTGTGGATCTCAGAACATACAGCGATTATTTCACTGTACAACATTAACTGACTGGTTTGTATAACTGAGACGGAGTGTGTTTACTGCGCGGTACGTACTGTATTTATGTGTTTTGTATGTATCTCAGAACAAACAGCGATTATTTCACTGTACAACATTAACTGACTGCTTTGTATAACTGAGACGGAGTGTGTTTACTGCGCGGTACGGACTGTATTTATGTGTTTTGTGTGGATCTCAGAACAAACAGCGATTATTTCACTGTACAACATTAACTGACTGGTTTGTATAACTGAGACGGAGAGTGTTTACTGCGCGGTACGGACTGTATTTATGTGTTTTGTGTGGATCTCAGAACAAACAGCGATTATTTCACTGTACAGCATTAACTGATTGGTTTTTATAACAGAGATGGAGTGTATTTACTGCGCGGTACGAGCTGAATATTAAGCGTAAGTCAGGCTAACGTTAGTATGTAACAAGCGAAGTGTCGCTGCCTGTGACTAATCTGTACTGTCCTGTGAACGGATGATAATATATCGGAGTGGAAGTTTGAGGAAACCGTCGTTACCTGAAGCGACATTTGTATGGAGGGTCTGAGGACGACAAGTGAATCCTCTGGACTGTCGGTACCCTCTTGAGATTTCAACAGGGCACTTTCCTAGAACAAGTCAGAAGCAATACCCTTTGAGTCAGCTTGCTTCCTTAGGTAAAGAGACGGAGGAGATATGTGTAACAGTGTCCCTTATGTCGTGTCCCTGGACACGGAACCTATCGCGGGATATCCCAGCGGATGCACGCTATCTCTGCGATAAAGATTCCCTGCTCAGTGACACGATAAATGGGACAGTCTGTAGCAACTGGCTCAATTTACTTTCCATCTTGACCGGGCTGTCAGCTATTACAAATAAGGGTTTTTATACCTCCTTAGTAGTTCCAGGCGAATATGAAGACAGCGACTTTAAGTAAATGAACACTGTCACCTTCCGGATACTCACCTAGTCACCTTTCATGTCCATACACCCGAAGGTCGCAGCTCAGTTTGTAGCAAATTGCTTAGCGAACATTGAAGCTTCTGGGATGTGACATGTCATTGTGTCGGTAGTTCCCGACGTTTCGAAAGATCGTACTACTAGTCTTCTTGGACGGCTGTGCCATGAAGTTAAGAGGCATTATGCTGCTCCGAAACGTCATGAGCTGCTCGCCCAACGACACACACCAACATCTCACCAGACGTTAATCGTAGCAGCAGTGCTGTGAGAAACTAAAGCCGCGAAAATCCTTTCTTATCGGAAAACGTCGTGTATTGTGGACCGAAACGCCGGCAAATATAACTATCATCGAATTGTTTCTCAGTCACTCCAGAAAAGTTGGGGGTTTGCTTCAGGTATTGAACAGCAGCTTCATTCAAGGTCATTTGAAATCTTTTATTCAAAATCATTTTTTAACAGCTGTTTCTCCTGGGGCGTGACCACGTGTGAATTGGTAAGCCAGTGATGGCACCTGCTGCCTCCATTTACAATGCAGTACGTTTATTAGAAAAGCGTGTTTTTATTAACCAAGCTGTACGGCGTCACGCAACATAAAGCAGTAACCAGCACAGTCACACAACTTTCCATTTGACACTAAATATAAAACAGATCCAAAAATATCGCTAGTCACATTTTTACCTGCGCACGTCACGTATATGGGGGGAGTGGAGTTTTGGCTCTACTCATGCTTAACCCCAAAACGAGATGGAGTTGAGTGGTTAACTTAACGCCCCCAGTAAAGAACGTCCGCTGTCCATTGAATAGGAGGATAGGTGGGCTCCAGAGCACGCTCTTGAGAGAAGAGCCTGTTGCCTCTACCGGGTTTCGAACCAAAATTCCGCGATATTCGAGCCAATGGCATAGCCACTGTTAGACAAAAGCCTATTGTCATATTCCTCTATTATGTTCCAACTTGTAAACTTCTCAGTTGGAAGTGTCGTTTAATAATAAAAGGGTCGTTAAGCATAAACACTGCAGTACACAAGTTCTGCTCATATCAATTGTTTCTCACACTGTAGTTAAGAAATTATTTAGACATTATATTTTTTGGCTTATGCTTTACGTTGTCAGACATTTTGACCCCAAAATTTACGGCAGTAAACCCAGTACTATATTTTCGCTTTCTCTTGTTTCCACCCCAGTAATCCCCTGAAGACAAGACCTGCTGCAGTTGCTGCGACTTGGTTGCTGTTAATTGCAAAGTAATAACTGAAAGCATAAAGTGGAGGAATAAACGAATTACAGTAGAACTTAATGTGCACGACTTTGTGTGTTTGTGTTCTGTGTTTGTGTTTCGGAGTGTTTGTATTTCGAAGTGTTTGTGTTTCGGAGTGTTTGTTTTTCGAAGTGTTTGTGTTTCGGAATGTTTGTGTTTCGAAGTGTTTGTGTTTCGGAGTGTTTGTGTTTCGGAGTGTTTGTGTTTCGAAGTGTTTGTGTTTCGGAGTGTTTGTGTTTCGAAGTGTTTGTGTTTCGGAGTGTTTGTGTTTCGAAGTGTTTGTGTTTCGGACTGTTTGTGTTTCGGAGTGTTTGTGTTTCGAAGTGTTTGTGTTTCGAAGTGTTTGTGTTTCGGAGTGTTTGTTTTTTGAAGTGTTTGTGTTTCGGAATGTTTGTTTTTCGAAGTGTTTGTGTTTCGGAGTGCTTGTGTTTCGAAGTGTTTGTGTTTCGGAGTGTTTGTGTTTCGAAGTGTTTGTGTTTCGGAGTTTTTGTTTTTCGAAGTGTTTGTGTTTCGGAGTGTTTGTGTTTCGAAGTGTTTGTGTTTCGGAGTGTTTGTTTTTCGAAGTGTTTGTGTTTCGAAGTGTTTGTTTTTCGAAGTGTTTGTTTTTCGAAGTGTTTGTTTTTCGAAGTGTTTGTTTTTCGAAGTGTTTGTGTTTCGGAGTGCTTGTGTTTCGAAGTGTTTGTTTCGAAGTGTTTGTGTTTCGGAGCGTTTGTTTTTCGAAGTGTTTGTGTTTCTGAGTGTTTGTGTTTCGAAGTGTTTGTGTTTCGGAGTGTTTGTGTTTCGAAGTGTTTGTGTTTCGGAGTGTTTGTGTTTCGGAGTGTTGGTGTCGTCCATTTAACGCCATTTTCTTTTTCAAACTTCAGACAGCAGAGACCTTCTTAAGAAGCCAAGTGTTTCTCAGGTTTTCAGGAAATTAATATATCTTCAGTAAAATCAGGACACATAGAAAATATCAGGCGAATATATACGTTCTTGTGCGATATAAAATAAAATATATTTGCTATAAGTCCGATACATTAAGACTGTATCATTGTTAGATTTGTCTCACCTTTACTAACAAGTTGCTTTGCCTTTTCCAGGTTGTAGACACCCATTCGAACTCCAAGCGCCTCAGACATAAGTAGCAGTAGTATTAACACCGAAAACACTTCTCGCTGAGGTCAGTGTCTTGTGACCCACCGTGACCTGCAAAATCCCTTGTACAGCCTTTCAAAAAAAACGCACCGCTATGTCAAACGTGAATTACAGAGATTCTTCAAAAACACACGAGGGTTGTTGATTATATTTTTTGCTGATGGTACCCTGACGAATTGGGCTGTGTTTCTGACGTTTCGGAGGTACATGCTGTGTCAATCTTTCAGACTAAATGACTACCCCAGGTCCCTTACCGCTGCTTACAGAAATGTGCTCATACTATTACACTGAAAGCAACAGAGGGGAATGTAAGGAGCTCAGAGCCATTACAGGTTACTGTAAGTACCAATAAGGACGGTTGTATTGTGAGTTGAAGTTTGATAAGGAGACAATAAAGATCTCTCCGAAACGTCGGCAATACAGCCCACGTTGGAAAAGTACCATCTTCCAGAAATATAATCAGCGTAATTGTTAATTTGCGACAAGCCTGAGATTGTCTGCATGTGCAGACAAACTGCATGACTCAATATGTAAATATGACATGTAATGTATATCTTGACACGTGTGACACGTGTATGTGCAGTGTATTGTAAATACTTTGTGTTTACCTCAAATATGGGGGGCAGTGTGACAGTCTTGAAATTATATGAGTCTATGAACTTTACTAAGAAACTGTTTTTATTCGGAGAAATAAATTAAGGACAAATTTAATGGCGTGGAATATTTCGGAATTCTAAACTGAGGTGAATAAGAGCGAGGTTGAAGTCTCTGTTTGGCAGATACCGTGTTTGTAGACGTAATGTAATTAAGGCGTAATTAGTAGGAAGTCTTTATTGGGTCAGTGGCTTTTGTATAAACTGTTAAAAGAGTCAGACGGAATTTATTCCATTCCTTGTCATTCCTTAACCTCCACGTACTGAAAATGTCTCGTTAGTGACTATCGAAGCACAATTCTAGATTTATTTACTTTTACAACCGTTAGAAGATTTAAATCTTAAGAAAGTATGTTTAAGATTAGACGATTATTTTGCTTCAATTTCTCAGAGAGAGTGAGCAGAACACGCTGTATAAATGACTGGAGGTCAGTTATCACACGCCGCTCATTCCGACTATCCTACTCCGAGGAACAGGGTATTGTTGAGAAGCTAGCAGTCGCTAAGCTTTTCAAGAAATACTCCATCTTTTGTGGAACTCGAATCATTACCGTGTTCAGAACGCCCCGCCACTGATCCCCATCTACAGCCCGCCACTGATCCCCATCTACAGCCCGCACTGATCCCCATCTACAGCCCGCCACTGATCCCCATCTACAGCCCGCCACTGATCCCCATCTACAGCCCGCCACTGATCCCCATCTACAGCCCGCCACTGATCCCCATCTACAGCCCGCCACTGATCCCCATCTACAGCCCGCCACTGATCCCCATCCTTAGCTTCATATCTTATTCCTTCTATCCATTTTGTGTCTTTCGATCAGTGCCTACGTAGCGTAGTTTCAAGTCCCTCTAATTAATCACAGTCGTAAAATCTAATCTGGAATGTAAATTGTAGCCGGTTTTCATTCCGATATTTTTACTGAAAATTTGTGGAGTGAATTATTGGCCCACTGACGCTACGTGGAATTTGAATTCCATCCATATTTTGCAGGTGATAAAGAGATTTTAATGACTAAGGGAAGAGAAAGGTGGAACAGGCAGGGGGAAATGCGTAGCTGATGGTTCTGTAATTTGCAGTCCTCACGACTCTCTGTCATATTGCATCCACCAAATAAAGGAGAAAATGCTGCGTGAGAAATGAACTCTCAGATGTTACAGGGTTACATTTAGTGACACGTAGGTGGAGTGGAGAGGGTAATACTGAGGGTATCTTATACCTTTGAGGCAGAACAAAACAAAACAAAACGTAACTGAGAGTGTAGACATGTGCAGACACTCGAGGTTACGTCGCTTACTCAGTTAAACCATTCCTGATTAGGAGATTCGTAGCAGGGATATGAAAATTCTGCCTCGTATATACAGGGTATACACAAAAGAATGGTGCGGTTTCAATAGTGAATACTATTGAAACCGCACCATTCTTTTGTGTATACCCTGTATTAATTGTGGGCGACCTGAAGCTGTCGGGCTGTGCGACGTCTTGGCCGCTTAATGTCTGGACAGTTGCTGTTGGCGGGAGAGACTCCTACCTGGCAGTTGACCTTTGGGAGGCAAAACTTGATTTTGGCTCCTGAAGACTTGTGGCACGGAGGTACACGGGTCGTGTCACCCGCATAGAGCGCGCGCTAGACATGGCGGGATGGTGTGATGTGTCTGACATAGAGGATGAGGACAGGTTCACAAAGAGCGTCACGACTGGTCAGGGTCGCTGATTGAGAGGACATTCGAAACGTCGTTGAGTGGCGATACGAGAAGTCTTTTACCAGGTAAGGTGGGAAATTTGGGATTGTTAAGTTGTAAAGCAGTCAGTCGACCTGCGCGGTGTCGAAGGCTTCAGGCGCATCCAGGAACATGACGCCTGTTGTTCGGTTGTCGTCACAGTTGCTGATGAGTTTCTGCAACAGAAGGGCCAGTTGCAGCGCCGTGCTGTCTGTGCGTCGGGACGCGAACTCGCGACACGCAGTAGCTCACGCTCACGTGTTAGTGACTAGAACCTTCTCAGACAGCTAGCCAGTCGGCGTCTAGCAAACTGTTGGGGCGATAGAAAGAACCCAGCGTGTAGTGTGTTAAACATTCATTTGCCACCCCAGGCAGAACAGTTTATTGCCATTAGACATGTCAGGCAGTGTTTTGCAGGTAAACAGTCGAGCGAGGTAGGTATTTGCTGCTAGAGGGCTGAGGTTAAAGGCGAGAGGAGAAAATTACACAGTGAGGTGCTTCATGATCTGTAATCCTCACCGAATATTATTCGGATGATTAAATCATGGAGGATGGGATGGGCAGTGCATGTGGACCGCATTGGGGAGAAAATAGAATACATAGTGTTTTGTTAGGGAAATTTGAAAGAAAGAGAACACTTGGAAAATCTAGGCGTAGATGGAGGATAATATTAAAAATAATCTTGGAGAAATAGGTTAGGAGGACATGGGCTGGAATAATCTGTGTCAGGATGGGGAAAATTTGCGGGATGTTTTGATCGCGGCAGTTAATCGGGGAAATGAAGCACCAGGGTAGACTGCACTGCTTGTATTTACTGTGGATCAAACGTGCTTCGGCTGGTTGGCCACTGTCAGGGATCACAACGAGACTACTAGCAGACGTCAAGACCATTACGTGTTAAAGCCTTAAGTGCAGACGGAACGTGTAACACGTACAGTGTATAAAACCTATGAAGATAATAACAGTATTACTCAGTTTTGTAACTGATCAAATAAAATGGGTCTTGCTTTCCATAAAATGCAGAAAGATTCTAACCAATTTAGGAACTACAGTATTAGTTTCTCAAGAAGGACTCTGCTGCATGTAGTAAGTAAGTTAGTTAGTTAGTTAGTTAATTTGTTTAAAAATCGCTGTTGACTGTAAGTATCGTTCAGAACACAAAAACTCACTGTATGAACAAAATAAAAATTCCCGTAATGTTGTACCTGGTGGTATATTTAGCGACCACCGAACTTCGAGGGCTGAAACCGGCAGATCATGGAGGTGTGGATTGGACTTATCTAGCTAAGGTCTTACACTTACGGGTTTCCTAAAAGAACGGGAACTTTGTGACCAGCTAAGACATCGTCAGCTCCTGAAGGAGGACACTCTTCATGTACATGGTATCTTTGCACAAGGACTGGACACTGCTTACGTGTGTGTGTGTGTGACATTACGAATGTGTGTCTTGGTGTACAGGCCTGTGCGTGTACAGTCTCTTGGTGTACAGGCCTGTGCGTGTACAGTCTCTTGGTGTACAGGCCTGTGCGTGTACAGTCTCTTGGTGTACAGGCCTGTGCGTGTACAGTCTCTTGGTGTACAGGCCTGTGCGTGTACAGTCTCTTGGTGTACAGGCCTGTGCGTGTACAGTCTCTTGGTGTACAGGCCTGTGCGTGTACAGTCTCTTGGTGTACAGGCCTGTGCGTGTACAGTCTCTTGGTGTACATGCCTGTGCGTGTACAGTCTCTTGGTGTACAGGCCTGTGCGTGTACAGTCTCTTGGTGTACAGGCCTGTGCGTGTACAGTCCTATGCGTGTACAGGCCTATGCGTGTACATTCCTATGCGTGTACAGGCCTATGCGTGTACAGGCCTGTGCGTGCACAGTCTCTTGGTGTACAGGCCTGTGCGTGTACAGTCCTATGCGTGTACAGGCCTATGCGTGTACAGTCCTATGCGTGTACAGGCCTATGCGTGTACAGGCCTGTGCGTGTACAGTCCTATGCGTGTACAGGCCTATGCGTGTACAGGCCTATGCGTGTACAGTCCTATGCGTGTACAGGCCTGTGCGTGTACAGTCCTATGCGTGTACAGGCCTATGCGTGTACAGTCCTATGCGTGTACAGGCCTATGCGTGTACAGTCCTATGCGTGTACAGGCCTATGCGTGTACAGTCTTTCCTCTTTTGGTTACTTAGGAAATCTCATTAAACAATGCGCACTTTCAAAGAGCTGTTGCAGTCTTTGCAATTGAAACTTCTGGGCTGGGTCACTGGCAGGTCGTCGAGTTCACAATAGTGGGGAAGTGGAAATGGTTGGTCGTCGATTTCACAATAGTGGGGAAGTGGAAATGGTTGGTCGTCGATGGTGGTGAATGAGAGCCCTGTTTTTACTGCAACGAAATGTTTAAACTCGTGCCAGCGTGATAAAAAATTCTTGAGTGTGGCTTGGGATTACGCCGAAAAATAATGATACATCAGCGTAATAAATGAGCGACTTTTAACGTTGTAAGAACTTCCCATTTGTATGTGACGCAGAGAACCTTCCTTGTCGAAAATTCTTCGTGTATATATATGCATATACATATAGCATAAAATATACAGACTCATTGAAGGCCATAACTTGCAGTTGGGTGATTTGGTTTCCTGGTTAATTGAAATGGGGTGAAACCCCCACCACACGCGCTAGGAAATTAATCAAATTTTGCCTACGGGCTCTCAGAACCCAGATTAACTATTGGAGTGTGTGCGTGAAGCTCAGTAATACAGGAATTGTTACGTCACGTGGAACGGTCTCAGTCCAAAGCCAACGTCGTATTTTCTTGAGAAAATGAACGGCATGTACAAAATACAAATGTGGAAAGCTGGACACACTGAAGGGCCTGTGCTCTGCGTATTATGGCTATAGATGTGTCTACAGAGTCACTTTATCTACACAGAGTAAACAAACCGGCGTAAAGATCTTAGCGGAAGCTACAAAGTTGCAAAAATCAAACTTTACCGATAAACCTGTATAAGATTGTAGTGACTGTATGTCACATTAAGAATTATTTACTTTTGTGACTTTGTCCATATTCTCGTGGTAGAAGTGATGATAAATAAGTTAGGAAATGATTTCAGGCTTCCGCAGCGGTATTGATAAGATCTGCGCTCTTCTGGGTTATTACGCAACGTCGAGTGGTAATCATTTACAGGCGTTTCGGGTCAACATATCAGTCCCATACTGAAGGATCAAGAGGTCCAAGGAATTGGACTTCTTGACCCTTAAAGATGGGACCGATAGGTTGTCCCGAAACGTCGGTTCAGTATTACCATTCGACGCTGCGTAATATTCCAGATTATCGCAGATCTCAGGTTAGGATATGTCCGGACCTGTAACAATTTTGCCGCAGTTTGCGG
The DNA here is from genome assembly GCA_021186555.1 of Reticulitermes speratus. Lineage (NCBI taxonomy): Eukaryota > Metazoa > Arthropoda > Insecta > Blattodea > Rhinotermitidae > Reticulitermes > Reticulitermes speratus. The sequence goes on along the minus strand of JAJKFL010000005.1, from coordinate 1,321,184 downwards.
TGTTCTTCCTAAACTTAAAGTTTATCAGTAGTTCCCATAAAAGCAATAAGAATTCTCACACACCATAAGATTTCCCCGCATCTTAGCAACATATCTGTAGCCTGTCATCTTCGATATATCGCAAGTACTGGCCGACACATCAAGAACAACGTAAGACATACTGTACTAATCAGTCCAACTAAATCAGCGGTATTCAACCTTTTTTGTTGCGTACCCCCAGATATAATTTCTCTTCAACTTTGTACCCCCAAAGCTGTTGGTGCATAATTCAAGTTATACACAGTCTATAATCTACATCTAAAATAAGTTAAATAAATTACATCCAAAATAATGTATTAAATAATAAGTTTTAAATGAGAAAAAGGAGAGTCAAGCTATTAAATAACAAATATATTATTGTCTATCGTATAAAAATTAATAAAGGAACAAATGTATTTTAGCAAAGCAAAATTATATGCACTGTGTGGAATAAAATGAAACTAGCCGCCCGGATAAGAATCGCATAAAGGAGAGAGAGAGAGAGAGAGAGAGAGAGAGAGAGAGAAAATGACGCTCCCAAATCGCATGTCCTTACGTCCGGTCTCTTGTGGCTAACCCTAAATCTGGCCCTGATTATTCAGTGTTTATCATGAAATAATATATTTATTTTTTTTAATTTTACGTACCCCCTAAGATGTCTTCGCGTACCCCAGGTTGAATACCACTGAACTAAAACATTTATGAAACTCAAAACCAGCAGCAACAACACCTGATAATCCGAGGATCTGTCTGCCGGGATGTGACGTCATTTTGACTGGTAAATTGGCTACTGACATTTATAGGACGACCTGCCGACATGTTTAGTGCCTGGCAGTGCAGTGCTGGTCTGATAGACATAGAAGAAGGAAGCGGTAAGTCGTGTGAAAGCTCATTAACTACACGGCGTGACATTGCACATAGCCTGAGATATGCGAGGCTCTGACTGACTGATTAACCGCGTCAAAGGGCTTAAAATGTAAACTGGCCGGCGTGCTATAACACAGGGAGGTGAGGTCAGGATGAGAGGGAGGCCACAGTAACTTCAGGAGAGTTTGTGAGCTTTGATTAGAAGGTGTGGCTTGGTCTGATTCACAGGTAATTCTCAGAAAATCCATTCCTTGCACTTGAAACTTTATCCACAGTAAGGCCGCGTTCTCACGGGGCGTGAACCACGCGCGTGAGTCACACTTTCGTGCTCACTCGTGTTGCCTCCACGCTTGGTGGAAAGCGTGAGCAGTTCACACGGACAAAAGGTTTCAGTACAATCGTGACCATGGACGGGACAGTTGCTGAGGGCTGTGTCGTAGTGTGCTCTGTGTTTTGTGGAATTTTAGCGTATAAAATTGTTCGCGCACTCGACAAAAGACAAGAAAAACGTCGGAGAAAGCGTTGGTGGGTTAAGGAGTGGATAGCACGGCGCCCACTTGTGGGAGCATCCAGATTTATTGATACCGAACTTAAACATCGCTATCCAGATGACTTCAAAAATTTACTGCGAATGACAGAAATACAGTTTGAATACTTGTTAAGCAGAGTTAAGAAACGTAAAGTTTCGCTGTCACTGAGTCTTAGCATTTGTGACGACATCTTACCTCACGAACGCCAGCACCACGACTGAAAATCTAACATGGTTTGATCCTGCCACGACAGGATCGTGGACTGCTGACGTCACACGCAAGGTCCACGACTCCGCGTTCACACGGGTAGTGGCCCACGAAAGTGTGATTCACGAGCGTGGTTCACGCCCCGTGAGAACGCGGCCCAAGGTTGGGTTCACGATCAGTGAAGCTAAGCTCACAGTAGAGATACACGCTGAAATAGCTTGCGGCCCGCCAGCATTGTTGTCTGTACACAGATGCAGAAACGAACCAACAACATCCGGGCTACCGTCGCGTTACTTTCGAGTCAGATGTTCTTAAGGGCATCGCGCTCAGTCGAGATTCTCGTGACGTCAGCGTGGCCGTTCGTAGGAAAAACTAATGCATTCAAATGGAGGGAAATAATATGTTTCGTAAAGGAATAATACACAACTAGACGCTCAAAAATATATTTTATATATTCAAATATAAACTCATGCTATATATTTCGGCCGCCGATCCCAGTGGCAGCGCGGTCTAAGGTGTGGGTCTGCGGCCGCTTGCTTACTGGGATTGTGGGTTCGAATCCCGCCGGGGGCTTGGATGTCTGTCTGTTATGAGTGTTGTGTGTTGTCAGGTAGAGGTCTGTACGACGGGCTGATCACTCGTCCAGAGGAGTCCTACCGAGTGTGGTGTGTCTAAAGTGTGTGATCGTGAAGCGTCGATAATGAGGAGGCCCTGGCCCACTAGGGGCTATCGAGCCAGGGGAAAAAAATGTATTCGGCCACAATTACGGCTTTCGTCAGGTACTGCAGTTAAGAATATCTGGACGAAATGTTGTACTATAAACAGTAATTAAAATGGGGTCTCATTTTTCACAATTATCATCCTCATTAAAAATCGTAGGACTTTACCTACATGGTTCAAAGCAGCACCGAAACACAAGCATTTTTTCGTAAGAAACCTCTCAATACTAAGGGGTCAATAGGCCAAATTTTCATTAGATATGTATGTATAGTGTCCTTACTTTATCTGACAACTGTAGGTTGCCACTTCCTGTCGGCTCGTTTATCGTATTAACGTAACCGAGTCAACCGACAAACCACACGCACGGTCCAGTACCTGCAGCAAGTAACAATGATAGTTGCCAGATAAAATAAGGAATCATTATAATAGGAGATGATTGTTCATAACTGAGTGACTCATAGATGTCGCACTGACTGTCAGGGTCACAAATGGCAGTAGCCGCCAGATGACCTCAACACGTGCATACTGTCATGTCAGCGACGCACGTAACTTTGCGTTAAAATGTCAGTGGAACTTTCTGAAGGGTGGTCAAGTAAATGCTGGGCAGGGGACAGAGTTTTGGTGGTAACACCTACTGCAGGGGACAGAGTTTGGTGGTAACACCTACTGCAGGGGACAGAGTTTTGGTGGTAACACCTACTGCAGGGGACAGAGTTGTGGTGGTAACACCTACTGCAGGGACAGAGTTTTGGTGGTAACACCTACTGCAGGGACAGAGTTTTGGTGGTAACACCTACTGCAGGGACAGAGTTTTGGTGGTAACACGTACTGCAGGGGACAGAGTTTTGGTGGTAACACCTACTGCAGGGGACAGAGTTTTGGTGGTAACACCTACTGCAGGGGACAGAGTTCTGGTGGTAACACCTACTGCAGGGACAGAGTTTTGGTGGTAACACCTACTGCAGGGGACAGAGTTTTGGTGGTAACACCTACTGCAGGGACAGAGTTTTGGTGGTAAAACCTACTGCAGGGACAGAGTTTTGGTGGTAACACCTACTGCAGGGACAGAGTTTTGGTGGTAACACCTACTGCAGGGGACAGAGTTCTGGTGGTAACACCTACTGCAGGGACAGAGTTCTGGTGGTAACACCTACTGCAGGGGACAGAGTTCTGGTGGTAACACCTACTGCAGGGACAGAGTTTTGGTGGTAACACCTACTGCAGGGACAGAGTTCTGGTGGTAACACCTACTGCAGGGGACAGAGTTCTGGTGGTAACACCTACTGCAGGGACAGAGTTTTGGTGGTAACACCTACTGCAGGGGACAGAGTTTTGGTGGTAACACCTACTGCAGGGGACAGAGTTTTGTTGGTAACACCTACTGCAGGGACAGAGTTTTGGTGGTAACACCTACTGCAGGGGACAGAGTTTTGGTGGTAACACCTACTGCAGGGGACAGAGTTCTGGTGGTAACACCTACTGCAGGGGACAGAGTTCTGGTGGTAACACCTACTGCAGGGGACAGAGTTTTGGTGGTAACACCTACTGCAGGGGACAGAGATTTGATGGTAACACCTACTGCAGGGGACGGACAGAGTTCTGGTGGTAACACCTACTGCAGGGACAGTTCTGGTGGTAACACCTACTGCAGGGGACAGAGTTCTGGTGGTAACACCTACTGCAGGGGACAGAGTTTTGGTGGTAACACCTACTGCAGGGGACAGAGTTTTGGTGGTAACACCTACTGCAGGGGACAGAGTTCTGGTGGTAACACCTACTACAGGGACAGAGTTCTGGTGGGAACACCTACTGCAGGGACAGAGTTCTGGTGGTAAAACCTACTGCAGGGGACAGAGTTCTGGTGGTAACACCCACTGCAGGGGACAGAGTTCTGGTGGTAACACCTACTGCAGGGGACAGAGTTCTGGTGGTAACACCTACTGCAGGGACAGAGTTCTGGTGGTAAAACCTACTGCAGGGGACAGAGTTCTGGTGGTAACACCTACTGCAGGGGACAGAGTTCTGGTGGTAACACCTACTGCAGGGGACAGAGTTCTGGTGGTAACACCTACTGCAGGGACAGAGTTCTGGTGGTAACACCTACTGCAGGGGACAGAGTTCTGGTGGTAACACGTACTGCAGGGGACAGAGTTCTGGTTGTAACAACTACTGCAGGGGACAGTTCTGGTGGTAACACCTACTGCAGGGGACAGAGTTCTGGTGGTAACACCTACTGCAGGGACAGAGTTCTGGTGGTAAAACCTACTGCAGGGGACAGAGTTCTGGTGGTAACACCTACTGCAGGGACAGAGTTCTGGTGGTAAAACCTACTGCAGGGACAGAGTTCTGGTGGTAACACCTACTGCAGGGGACAGAGTTCTGGTGGTAACACCTACTGCAGGGACAGAGTTCTGGTGTTAACACCTACTGCAGGGACAGAGTTCTGGTGGTAACACCTACTGCAGGGACAGAGTTCTGGTGGTAAAACCTACTGCAGGGGACAGAGTTCTGGTGGTAACACCTACTGCAGGGGACAGATTTCTGGTGGTAACACCTACTGCAGGGAGAGAGTTCTGGTGGTAACACCTACTGCAGGAGACAGAGTTCTGGTGGTAACACCTACTGCAGGGCCAGAGTTCTGGTGGTAACACCTACTGCAGGGGACAGAGTTCTGGTGGTAACACCTACTGCAGGGGACAGAGTTCTGGTGGTAACACCTACTGCAGGGGACAGAGTTCTGGCGGTAACACCTACTGCAGGGGACAGAGTTCTGGTGGTAACACCTACTGCAGGGACATACTTCTGGTGGTAAAACCTACTGCAGAGGACAGAGTTCTGGTGGTAACACCTACTGCAGGGGACAGAGTTCTGGTGGTAAACCTACTGCAGGAGACAGAGTTCTGGTGGTAACACCTACTGCAGGGACAGAGTTCTGGTGGTTACACCTACTGCAGGGACAGAGTTCTGGTGGTAACACCTACTGCAGGGGACAGAGTTCTGGTGGTAGCACCTACTGCAGGGGACAGAGTTCTGGTGGTAACACCTACTGCAGGGTGACTATTCGCAGATTAATGTGAGGAACGGATTAGAGCACTGGTTTGCAAAGTGTGCTCCGTGGATCCCAAGGGATTCGCGATGAGTTCCCAGGTTATTCGTGGGTAATTTGAACTTTACTTATTTTGTAAATTAAAGGAATATTATTTTGTTAAAAGTAATCACGGAACTTATTTAATTGGCGATGTGTTTATTTCGTGAAAGTTTGAATATCTAATTAAGGAACGTCCTGTACCCACGAAGCGAGCGACAGACAGTTTAATTAAGGTCAAATCATGCAATGCATTGTTACGTATGCTTCTGGTGTGTAATCGAAGTTACCTAAAATCAGTTCTGAGATATAAACTTTTAATTTTGTATACCTTTTGTATACCTCTTGTATACCTTTTGTATACCTTTTGTATACCTTTCGTATACCTTTTGTATACCTTTTGTATACCTTTCGTATACCTTTTGTATACCTATCATCTGGACACTATATTTACGTGAGCAAGGATGTGAGGTTCCGTTGTTATTTTTCGAAGCGAAAAGGGGCCCTCGAGCAGGAAAGTTTGGGAAATACTTGATTAGATTATAAAATAAATAAGAAACAACTTATGTATTGGAGTATGAAAGATACTGACCTGGATCAGCTTAGGGTCAAACTGTGGTCTCCGATGTTGGGAGTGTGTAAACTGCTGGTTGTGTTTTCCGGACATTAAGATCGATACTTCAGTAATGGCTAAGTAATACTTTATGACAGAATGATGACAGGTAACATATATGATGACAGGTAACATATATGATGACAGGTAACATACTACAACGCATTTATAATTTCATGAGAAGAAAGACGATATGAGGCCTTCTGCTTCACTGCAGTGTATGTAATTCCGTCGTGTGATACAAACTGACGATGATGTATGGCAGACATCTTAGGGCGGTGCTTGGGCGAATGGCGGAGAGGAAACAGTCGCAGAATGGAACGTCTCTGTATGAGTTACAATCTCAAAAACCTGGAAGTAAGGAATTGTAAACTCTGAGAGTGGAATCATTTACATTGTCAGTGTAAGAGTGTTTACAGAACGCTCTGGCGTCTCGAGCGGCAGACAGCAAACAGAGACTAACACAACAGTACTCGTATTGACTTAGTATAAGGGATGCAGTAACTTTGTTTGGCGTTTGTTTCATACGGAAGGTACAAAGTGCAACCCTGAAAATTACGGTGGTTGGTTCGAGAATACGTTTACGTTGCCTACAGTCTCGTAACTAAAGAACCTACGTTATGTCGTCACATTAGGGAAATTCGCTGCCGAGCGGTCGTCACCTCTTTGCAGCGCTGAAGCTAAATTTGGCGGTGACAGATTTAAAGACGCTTGCGAGGTACGCGCTGACCGACAGCACAGGACACAGACTGACATCAACAGGGAGTAGACAGCACAGGACACAGACTGACATCAACAGGGAGTAGAACAGCACAGGACACAGACTGACATCAACAGGGAGTAGAACAGCACAGGGCACAGACTGACATCAACAGGGAGTAGAACAGCACAGGACACAGACTGACATCAACAGGGAGTAGAACAGCACAGGACACAGACTGACATCAACAGGAAGTAGAACAGCACAGGACACAGACTGACATCAACAGGGAGTAGAACAGCACAGGACACAGACTGACATCAACAGGGAGTAGAACAGCACAGGGTACAGACTGACATCAACAGGGAGTAGAACAACACAGGGCACAGACTGACATCAACAGGGAGTAGAACAGCACAGGGCACAGACTGACATAAACAGGGAGTAGAACAGCACAGGACACAGACTGACATCAACAGGGAGTAGAACAGCACAGGACACAGACTGACATAAACAGGGAGTAGAACAGCACAGGGCACAGACTGACATCAACAGGGAGTAGAACAACACAGGGCACAGACTGACATCAACAGAGAGTAGAACAGCACAGGGCACAGACTGACATCAACAGGGAGTAGAACAGCACAGGACACAGACTGACATCAACAGGGAATAGAACAGCACAGGGCACAGACTGACATCAACAGGGAGTAGAACAGCACATGACACAGACTGACATCAACAGGGAGTAGAACAGCACAGGATACAGACTGACATCAACAGGGAGTAGAACAGCACAGGGCACAGACTGACATCAACAGGGAGTAGAACAGCACAGGATACAGACTGACATCAACAGGGAGTAGAACAGCACAAGGCACAGACTGACATCAACAGGGAGTAGAACAGCACAGGGCACAGACTGACATCAACAGGGAGTAGAACAGCACAGGACACAGACTGACATCAACAGGGAGTAGAACAGCACAGGACACAGACCGACATCAACAGGGAGTAAAGCAGCACAGGACACAGACCGACATCAACAGGGAGTAGAACAGCACAGGACACAGGCTGACATCAACAGGGAGTAGAACAGCACAGGGCACAGACTGACATCAACAGGGAGTAGAACAGCACATGACACAGACTGACATCAACAGGGAGTAGAACAGCACAGGACACAGACTGACATCAACAGGGAGTAGAACAGCACAGGATACAGACTGACATCAACAGGGAGTAGAACAGCACAGGGCACAGACTGACATCAACAGGGAGTAGAACAGCACAGGATACAGACTGACATCAACAGGGAGTAGAACAGCACAAGGAACAGACTGACATCAACAGGGAGTAGAACAGCACAGGGCACAGACTGACATCAACAGGGAGTAGAACAGCACAGGACACAGACTGACATCAACAGGGAGTAGAACAGCACAGGACACAGACCGACATCAACAGGGAGTAAAACAGCACAGGACACAGACCGACATCAACAGGGAGTAGAACAGCACAGGACACAGACTGACATCAACAGGGAGTAAAACAGCACAGGACACAGACTGACATCAACAGGGAGTAGAACAGCACAGGACACAGACTGACATCAACAGGGAGTAGAACAGCTCGTTCCATGATGATACATGCCTCAGCGAGGGCGGGTACTAGGTGGAAGATTGGTGGGTTAGCAGTACAATTACAGTGAACTGTTCTTATTTCCCCCCCCCCCCCAAGGTAGCAACAGCCCCTAGTGGGCCAGGACCTCCTCAGTATCGAGGTTTCACGATCACACTCAGACACACCACACTCGGTAGGACTCCTCTGGACGAGTGATCAGCCCGACGCAGAGACCTGTACCTGACAACACACAACACTCACAACAGACAGACATCCATGCTCCCGGCGGGATTCGAACCCGCAATCCCAGCAAGCGAGCGGCCGCAGACCCACGCCTTAGACAGCGCGGCCACTGGGGTCAGTACACTGTTCTTATTAGAGACAGAAATAAATAAACTAAAATACATGCAATGTAAACTTATTTCCCGACTAACTCTCGTAATATAATTGAAATTTTATTCAGTGTGAGAAACGTAAATAATTTATTGTTAAGGTAGGTCGGTAGGTGTAGTTAACGATTTTGTGTTTGATAAAGGCGTGTGTGTCTGTTTGGACTGGGACAAAGGGAGAAGTGTTTTATTTAACGACGGGGTCAGTTTCAAAGGTCATATGACGTCGATGATAGAGGAATGAAGTAATGGATATGGAGCGTTGGTGGAATGAATGACGCCAGTCGGAAGACAAGGAATGTCAAGTGGTCTTGCGTCCTTCAGTACCTTTCCGCGTGAATGAACCGAAGTAAACTGTGGAAGTCCGAGTCAAATGTCCAGACAAATTTGCCTGCGCTAATCTGCATGTTTCTTCATGTTTGTCGCCGCTTATTCAGAAGCGATTCTACAAAACATTTCGGATTTGGTGGAATAATTTGAAACTTTGTTAATATGTGGATGTGATAATTAGTGTAATTAGATACTTGAGGGTTATCACAGCGGTGTTGCTGTGGATTCAATTCTTCTGAAATATTCAGCTGTGCCGCTGGATGTGTAGTTCACGGCGTTCCGACGTTTCGTAATGCCTTCATATTCAAGGTCAAGCTGTAGTTTGCGACATGTTGGCCTTAATTATGTGTCCTCGTGAATTATAAACCAAATGTCTGACAGCCATAACCACCGTACAGACACTTTGCCACAAGAAGTCTGCCATATACCGACGTTTAACTCTTTACCGTCTTATGTCGTTTTCAGCATGGCGGTTGTGTTTTGGCGCAGAACACATATCAGAAAAATGCATATTAGAAAATTTTGAAATATTAGGCTACTAATTTACAGGGCTAGTTAAAGAATTCCGCTTGTTTTAAGGCCATCTTTGCCTTCCCCTTGTCCGTCCGTTCGCCCATCCATCCACCACCACCACCATCATCTCACTATGAGTGTTTAACACGAAGACACCCATCTAAGTGATCTTCTCACAGTGCCCTATATACAATAGTGTTTAACACGAAGACACCCATCTAAGTGATCTTCTCACAGTGCCCTATATACAATAGTGTTTAACACGAAGACACCCATCTAAGTGATCTTCTCACAGTGCCCTATATACAATAGTGTTTAACACGAAGCCACCCATCTAAGTGATCTTCTCACAGTGCCCTATATACAGTAGTGTTTAACACGAAGACACCCATCTAAGTGATCTTCTCACAGTGCCCTATATACAATAGTGTTTAACACGAAGACACCCATCTAAGTGATCTTCTCACAGTGCCCTATATACAATAGTGTTTAACACGAAGCCACCCATCTAAGTGATCTTCTCACAGTGCCCTATATACAGTAGTGTTTAACACGAAGACACCCATCTAAGTGATCTTCTCACAGTGCCCTATATACAATAGTGTTTAACACGAAGCCACCCATCTAAGTGATCTTCTCACAGTGCCCTATATACAGTAGTGTTTAACACGAAGACACCCATCTAAGTGATCTCACAGTGCCCTATATACAATAGTGTTTAACACGAAGACACCCATCTAAGTGATCTTCTCACAGTGCCCTATATACAATAGTGTTTAACACGAAGACACCCATCTAAGTGATCTTCTCACAGTGCCCTATATACAATAGTGTTTAACACGAAGACACCCATCTAAGTGATCTTCTCACAGTGCCCTATATACAATGGTGTTTAACACGAAGCCACCCATCTAAGTGATCTTGATGACACCAGAGAAGATCAGTTGGACCGTTCGTGTGAGAAATGAAGAAGTATTACACAGAGTCAAGGAGGAGAGGAATATCGTACATACAGTAAAAAGAAGAAAGGCTAACTGGATTGGTCACATCTTGCGTAGAAACTGCCTTCTGAAACATGTGATTGAAGGAAAGTTAGAGGGAAGGATAGAAATGACGGGAAGACGAGGGAGAAGGCATAAGCAGCTATAGGATGACCTTAAGGAAAAGAGAAGTTACTGGAAATTGAAAGAGGAAGCACTAGATCGCACTCTGTGGAGAACTCGCTTTGGAAGAGGCTACGGACCTGTCGTAAGACAGACTGCAGAATGAATGAATTTTAGTGTTGAATGGTTAAATCAAACAAGCCACTATGTTGCACGACAACAATACGTGACGACTGAAGGGGAACGATGAAGAGGGTCCAGACAGTCCAACAAGCCACACCGTCACGTGATTTTAAACGGAAGTTGCGCGTGCAGTCCGAGAACTTTTCGAACATATATCGTAAATGCATATTCTTTCTTATAGAAGTCGCCTCAACTCAAAGTACGACTGGTCGTCTAACCGAAAGAACACGTCTTCACCGAGGCCAGAAAATTGCATTAGTGTTCCAACCAGAATTCTCAGTAACTACCTTTGAAGGAGGAGACCAAACGTAATTTAGAATACAAAAGGAATGAGCCGGTAGTAATTTACTTACAAACAGGAATACTATTTCCAGGAAACCTGCACATCGCAGCTTTGCTTTCCTCGTGCTATTGCAGAGTCCTGTAATTACCGGCCGAACAATGTCTCTCCAAACACAGTTTCACATTGGCCTTCACACAGAACAAATTAGCTGAGACGAAATTTCCAGGTCATCTTCCGGCGGTGGATCGTGAACCAAGTACTACTGCCTCGCGAGACAGCAGATAGTTGAGATTGCCCAAAAGGTCCAAGCGGAGAGGGTAGCAGGCAAAATTAAATTGGGTTGGAGGAGGGTGGAAGAAATCAGTCTGCCCTTAAACCTGAGTAACATTCCTTTGCACGTGCTTTACACGTGTGCAACATCAGGAAGTGACACAGATCGGTTTTGTGTGGGCATCAAAATGGATCGCTGACTGCTACCTGAGGGCAAAGTTAACAGGGATGTGTGTCGAACCAAGGACAGAGAAACGAGTGAAGGATATTTAGGCTAAACGTCAACCTTATCGATTTGTGTAGGTCACGTGGCATTGCGAACAGCAGACACGCCCCTGCTTAGAAAATTTCAAGTTACACGATTTCAGACTAAGCAATTTAAAAATAGAAAATAAAAAAACATTGAAATAGAATTTTTGGAATTCGCACCAGATATTTCCTTGTGGGAATCAAAACGCAGTGAAGCGAATGTGACAGGGAAATACTGCTGAGCGAGAGGTAAATTGATATCTTTGTGTTTGGTATAATTTGGGTGATTGCATTTGTACACGCTGAATGTTTTGTAGGTTTGCAGTGATTTGTAAAAGCACTGTATATATACAGTAGGAAATATACCGTACCTACAGTATGTGTATACACCTATATACTGTATAAACTGTATATGTACATATATACTTGACCATATACTGAATTCCATCTTGCGTGAAATTCGACTTGCCCTGGATTTTCGGAATTTGTCTGTTTAATGTAATCTAGGGAGCTGTCAAGGAATGAGCATGTAGGTACTGTGGATGACACGTGGAATGAGCATGTAGGTACTGTGGATGACACGTGGAATGAGCATGTAGGTGCTGTGGATGACACGTAGAATGAGCATGTAGGTACTGTGGATGACACGTGGAATGAGCATGTAGGTACTGTGGATGACACGTGGAATGAGCATGTAGGTACTGTGGATGACACGTGGAATGAGCATGTAGGTACTGTGGATGACACGTGGAATGAGCATGTAGGTACTGTGGATGACACGTTGAATGAGCATGTAGGTACTGTGGATGACACGTGGAATGAGCATGTAGGTACTGTGGATGACACGTGGAATGAGCATGTAGGTACTGTGGATGACACGTGGAATGAGCATGTAGGTACTGTGGATGACACGTGGAATGAGCATGTAGGTACTGTGGATGACACGTGGAATGAGCATGTAGGTACTGTGGATGACACGTGGAATGAGCATGTAGTTACTGTGGATGACACGTGGAATGAGCATGTAGGTACTGTGGATGACACGTGGAATGAGCATGTAGGTACTGTGGATGACACGTGGAATGAGCATGTAGGTACTGTGGATGACACGTGGAATGAGCATGTAAGTACTGTGGATGACACGTGGAATGAGCATGTAAGTACTGTGGATGACACGTGGAATGAGCATGTAGGTACTGTGGATGACACGTGGAATGAGCATGTAGGTACTGTGGATGACACGTGGAATGAGCACGTAGGTACTGTGGATGACACGTGGAATGAGCACGTAGGTACTGTGGATGACACGTGGAATGAGCATGTAGGTACTGTGGATGACAGATGGAATGGATACACAGTTTTGTTGGAGAAATCGAGAGGAAGACACCTACAGGGCAAACCTAAGAGAAGGAAGAAAATATTGGGATGGATTTTTTAGGAAATTTGTGACACGAGACTGTGTGTGTGGCAGTCGAAATTTGCGATCGAAATGTTCTAACGGTTTTTATTAAAACTTTCGTAGGTTATCTGTGGGTACTGTTCGGATACCGTTGCTTCCATACTTGAAAGTCATTCTTGCAAAATTGTGTCTTCTCTGCAGTGATTATTCCTTCCTAACTTTAACTATGTGCTTGTTACTGAAATCTGTTACAGAAAGAAGTTATAAACAAAGGCAGAACTTGATGTTTGTAACGTTTTAATACAACTGGAACTGATTTAGGTGAAGCACTAGTACTGCGACTGGCCGTGCGATCTAAGGCATAAGTTTGCAGCCGCTTGATTGTTGGGGTCGCGGGTTCGAATCCCGCTGAGGGCATGATGTTCGTCTCTAGTGTTTGCTGTGCGTTGTGTAGTTAGCGGCCTCTGCGACGGGCTGATCATTCGTTCAGAGGAGTCCTACAGGGTGTTGTTTGTGTGTGCCTAAATGTGTGTGATATAGAAACGTCGACAATGAGGCGGCCTGGGCCACAGTAGGGCTGTTGCGTCACTGCAGATATTTGTTAAGAAAGTGGACCAGAAAGTTATAAAATGTGTATTGGAAATATTAATAGCTACCAAAATTTTACCTAACTCAAATTCATAAATAATTTTTATAAATTTATTTTAATCTTAAATGAGACAACTTCTTTCTACAGGGTGTCTCTCATTTTCCTGAGCACGGCAAATATATCGCATGAAAGTCTGCATTCTCCGGCACTTTCTATGTCAGCTGCTGTGCTCAGAGAAACGTCAAAAGAGACACACTGTATGTGATGTAATTATCTATTTAGCTACGACAGAAAACACACCAGCAGAGTCAACTTGCAGGATATAATGCTGCGGCTGGTTATTCTTACCAAACAAATGACATTCGAATGGCGTCGAAGCGTACGTCGAAGGCCTTCGTAGCGATTTCCTTTTGAATAAACAGAAAGAAGGTCAAGGTCGCAGTTCAGCTGCTGTAGCCTGCAACTCGTCGTGCCGCGTTCTTTAGCTCTGCTACAGAGAAGAATTGCTGCAGCGAACGGAATTCGACGAAGTGTAACTGCTAATTTCAAGTGCCATTGGTTCATGACATGTGCACACAGCTGTACGTATCTTTTTTGTTATTTTGTTACACGTCTATCCCTTGGAAATTTTGAAAAATATTGCTCGCAAGGTGCGTAATGTCATGCGTGTAATATTAACTGAGTCAGAAATTGTTCTGTTTTAAAACGTCACACCAACTAATGTGTTGGAATGCAAATTTTAGAGATTCTTTGAAATTTACGGTCTTCTGGGGTATTACACGGCGTCGTGTGGTAATTGTTTACCGACGTTTCGGGACAACGTATCGGTCCCATCCTCAGGGGTCAAGAGTCCGAGTGGGAAAGAAAGCCTCTCTTGACCCGTGAGGATGGGACCGATACGTTGTCCCGAAACGTCGGTAAACAATTACCACACGACGCCGCGTAATGCCCCAGAAGACCGCAGATTACGTCAACATCGCGACGGAAGACTGAAATCAAGGTTGGATCTTCTTTGTTTACGCAGCGCATTGTGAAGACTTGTGCAGTAGTAGAGGAAGGTCGCAGTGAGTTGTCAGTGTCACGCTCAGTCTTCTTTATCCTCAGGTACCCAGAGACATGGTTTGGACGCCATGGGGAAGCGTAAAATTTTGCTTTGCTGGGAGTCGAAAGCGGGTCGTCCAATAGATATGCAGTCCGACAACAATGCAACGCGCTGTGCTGCAGAGGCACAACCACCACACTATTTTGTTTACCCCTAGCCGTTCTTCTTTACGTAATGCCATTAAATTTTTAACGTACATTTTTACAAGAGCTTTTGAAGAACAATCTGTAGAGATGGAGGGACGGAGCAGGATACTCAGAGCACGAAGAGCACCCTAGAAATAATACGTACGGTTGAGTTGAAATCCTGGGCTTGCTTTTAAAGAGGAAGCAGTCGGCGTGTGTCTGTCTGTCTTCCTTCTTCACAGATGTACTGCGAGGACTTTGTGCGTTGACAGATGAATGCGATTTGATTACGTTGTTTTTCACGCAGCAACAGTTCACATTGAGTGTAAATTACTTTCTGATTTATTTTGTTTGGTGTACAGTGTCACTGGCGTAAGTTACTGACGGCAGGTCGGTACTGCGTCGGGCTGATCACTCGTCCAGAGGAGTCGTACCGAGTTTGGTGTGTCTGAGTATGATCGTGAAGCCTCGATAATGAGGAGGCCCTGGCCCACTAGAGGCTGTTGCGCCATTGGAAAAATAAAACAGGTGTAGAGAATTTTTTTTAATGGCTCGACAGCCCCTTGGGGGCCTAGGCCGCCTCATTATCGAGGCTTCACGATCACACTTAGACATACCACACTCTGTAGGACTCCTCTGGATGAGGGACCAGCTCGTCGCAGAGACCTCTACCTGACAACACACAACACTCACAACAGACAGACATCCATGCCCCCGGCGGGATTCGAACCCACAATCCCAGCAAGCGAGCGGCCGCAGACCCACGCCTTAGACCGCGCGGCCACTGGGATCGGCCAAGTGCAGAGAATATCTTTACTAAATAGTTTGTATGCCGATTCCAGTGGCCGCGCGGTCTAAGGCTTAGGTCCGCGGCCGCTTGATTGCTGGTATCGTGGGTTCGAATCCCTTGGAGGGCATTGATGTTTTGAAACTGAACGCATCGCAACACATGACCCAATTACCGCAACTTACTGCCTTGCCTTCACACAAGGTTCCCTTATTTCGGCAAGTGTGTGTGTGTGTGCGTGCGTGCTCTATTTAAAGCATATCTCCTCCTCCGGTGCAGACGTCTGTATTGACATACCATCGCCGTGTACGATCTCATCCCACACTCAAAGTCTTGCCTCCATAAATCCGCTGCTACAATGAGAATCTGCCACTGGATGTGATCCGACTGTATTAAGGAAAAAAACAGGGCCCAAGAAGACGTAAAGAATTCCGTACTGGGTACGAATATTTGAAGGATAGAAGACGTGATGAAATCAAAGAAATAAATTGAATTTTCAGCTACTAGCTCAAAGAAATGTTTACTGGCATTGAAGTAAGTGCCTCAGTCAGAATGTTAATAAAAATTGAATAGAATTGACAATTGAAGTGAACACGAGAGTTTAAAATTACGTTGCATTTAAATCTACTTGGATGTGACAGTGTGTCGACAACAGCGGTGGACAGGAAGACAGACCAACTCTGTTAGCTGACTGAAAGACATGTGCGGTACTTTACTTGCTTCTCAACAGCCGTGGTAGCAAGTTCGAATCCCGCCTGGGACTTAATGTACAAAGGCTAAATTAGGGACATGACTGCCTTACAATCGTAGTAATTTTCATTAACGGTAATTGTTCTCCTTTAAGATGGTCTTGCTTTGCCGAAACATGTAGGAGAGTACAATAAATCAGCTTATCTCAAATTTATTTTCAGTACCGTGTTGATTTTGATAAGAGTTATAGACAGTTTCTTATTTGCAAGTACAGCGCGGTGAATATCAGTTTGTGTCAGACAGTCAATCGATGTCAATTGGTAACCAGCATATGGCCCTATGAGGATGTGAGTTAAGTAGTTAGCGTTATTTAGAATAGCATCATTCAACAGATTTTAAACCTTTACCACCCTTGCAACAAGCAGACATTTACGCTACTTGTACCGTACATTTCTAATTACATATATGTTATGCAGACAAATGTACACTGTTTTATGTTATTTAACACAATTTTTATTAAATGCTGCCCAACATGTTTCTAGCCTATATAAGGCTCATCTTCAGGGGCTCTTTTGTTGAAATTACAACAGCTATATTATTGGTATATAAAATTCTTAAAATGCCGTTAGATGTACTTGGTACCAAGTACGATTGCACTTTTTTATTTTTATTTCGTATTTCTGTTAAATTCACCCCACACACTCAGTCACAACCCTCAATTCACCCCACACACACTCAGTCACAACCCTCAATTCACCCCACACACACTCAGTCACAACCCTCAATTCACCCCACACACACTCAGTCACAACACTCAATTCACCCCACACACACTCAGTCACAACCCTCAATTCACCCCACACACACTCAGTCACAACCCTCAATTCACCCCACACACACTCAGTCACAACCCTCAATTCACCCCACACACACTCATCACAACACTCAATTCACCCCACACACACTCAGTCACAACCCTCAATTCACCCCACACACACTCAGTCACAACACTCAATTCACCCCACACACACTTAGTCACAACCCTCAATTCACCCCACACACACTCAGTCACAACCCTCAATTCACCCCACACACACTCAGTCACAACCCTCAATTCACCCCACACACACTCAGTCACAACCCTCAATTCACCCCACACACACTCAGTCACAACCCTCAATTCACCCCACACACACTCAGTCACAACACTCAATTCACCCCACACACACTCAGTCACAACACTCAATTCACCCCACACACACTCAGTCACAACCCTCAATTCACCCCACACACACTCAGTCACAACACTCAATTCACCCCACACACACTCAGTCACAACCCTCAATTCACCCCACACACACTCAGTCACAACCCTCAATTCACCCCACACACACTCAGTCACAACACTCAATTCACCCCACACACATCAGTCAACACTCAATTCACCCCACACACACTCAGTCACAACCCTCAATTCACCCCACACACACTCAGTCACAACCTCAATTCACCCCACCACATCAGTCACAAACACCCCAAATTCACACCCCAACAACACAACTCAGTAACAACACTCAATTCACACCCACACACCAATCAGCACAACAACACTCAATTCACCCCACACACACTCAGTCACAACACTCAATTCACCCCACACACACACTCATCCACAACCCTCATATCATTCACCCCACACACACTCAGTCACAACCCTCAATTCACCCCACACACACTCAGTCACAACCCTCAATTCACCCCACACACACTCAGTCACAACCCTCAATTCACCCCACACACACTCAGTCACAACACTCAATTCACCCAACACACACTCAGTCACAGGCACACAACAGCAGCATACAGACGTCAACAGCTATACAATACAAACTGCCAGCAATTTTAACAAATTTTACTAATAATAATTTTAATAATTTTAACCATTTCACCAACTACCAACGACACAGCGCTCCATATTCACAATTTATAATGCTATACTATATACTTCAAACGTAAGATACACACTGTATACGACGAGACATTTCAAGAAACTATTTGAAGAAATTTTGTATACCGGTGATTGTCAATGTAAATAATAGCCTTAAACAGTGTAACGGTTGTGATAATACCAAATGGACCGGTGAACAGTGAAGTGAACTTATCAATGTACCGTGATGATGGCAGAGTTACGGCCGAAACATGTGTAGGGTGAATTGAACAGAAATACGAAAATAAAAAGTGCATTCGTTGGTTAAAAGACTGAAAATTAGAATATTAGTTTAGTAGCCTCGCTATAAGTGCATAACATGAACAATTTTTAACAAAAGTCTTTATAGTTATGAAGTATGGATGATTGGACTTAATATACTGACCGTCTGCTGATCTTGGTACAAGATGGCGGTGTGGCTGATAGGAAGAAAACAAAAATGCTTACAGTATTTTGGTGGGGACACAAACTCGGCGATGTTCGCTTGGAAGACTGGGGAGACGTTTTTGAGGGAGAATCTGAGGGAAATATGTTTGTAAGGTTGGTAGTGTCAGGAAATGTGTCGGAGTCTGGACCAATGGCAGCCGTTCTGTTTTCGTCTAGAGTTCGGTAGATTTAAAACGCTGACCCGTGACCCGTCGGTTTAAAATGGCACAGAAAGGCATCGCTTGCATTAAAGTGTGTGGATTGTTGGAAGGCTGGAAGCAGCTTGTTTCGCGAGGCGACAGCATAAGCTAGTCGCTGTGCCTCCACATAGGAAACACGAAATGCTGACCTACATAACAAGAAGAGGAAAACTCTTATCTTATCCAATTTCGTCGACTTTCCTTTGAACCAGGGACCTTTCTTAACATTAAGATAACTGACGTCAGCTAGTGCAGTCTCTCGTAGGTGGTGGTAGGAGATACAACATTAAGATAACTGACGTCAGCTAGTGCAGTCTCTCGTAGGTGGTGGTAGGAGATACAACATTAAGATAACTGACGTCAGCTAGTGGAGTCTCTCGTAGGTGGTGGTAGGAGATACAACATTAAGATAACTGACGTCAGCTAGTGGAGTCTCTCGTAGGTGACGGTAGGAGATACAACATTAAGATAACTGACGTCAGCTAGTGGAGTCTCTCGTAGGTGGTGGTAGGAGATACAACATTAAGATAACTGACGTCAGCTAGTGGAGTCTCTCGTAGGTGGTGGTAGGAGATACAACATTAAGATAACTGACGTCAGCTAGTGGAGTCTCTCGTAGGTGGTGGTAGGAGATACAACATTAAGATAACTGACGTCAGCTAGTGGAGTCTCTCGTAGGTGACGGTAGGAGATACAACATTAAGATAACTGACGTCAGCTAGTGGAGTCTCTCGTAGGTGGTGGTAGGAGATACAAACATTAAGATAACTGACGTCAGCTAGTGCAGTCTCTCGTAGGTGGTGGTAGGAGATACAACATTAAGATAACTGACGTCAGCTAGTGTAGTCTCTCGTAGGTGGTGGTAGGAGATACAACATTAAGATAACTGACGTCAGCTAGTGCAGTCTCTCGTAGGTGGTGGTAGGAGATACAACATTAAGATAATGACGTCAGCTAGTGCAGTCTCTCGTAGGTGGTGGTAGGAGATACAACATTAAGATAACTGACGTCAGCTAGTGCAGTCTCTCGTAGGTGTGGTAGGAGATACAACATTAAGATAACTGACGTCAGCTAGTGTAGTCTCTCGTAGGTGGTGGTAGGAGATACAACATTAAGATAACTGACGTCAGCTAGTGCAGTCTCTCGTAGGTGGTGGTAGGAGATACAACATTAAGATAATGACGTCAGCTAGTGCAGTCTCTCGTAGGTGGTGGTAGGAGATACAACATTAAGATAATGACGTCAGCTAGTGCAGTCTCTCGTAGGTGACGGTAGGAGATACAACATTAAGATAACTGACGTCAGCTAGTGCAGTCTCTCGTAGGTGGTGGTAGGAGATACAACATTAAGATAATGACGTCAGCTAGTGCAGTCTCTCGTAGGTGACGGTAGGAGATACAACATTAAGATAAACTGACGTCAGCTAGTGCAGTCTCTCGTAGGTGGTGGTAGGAGATACAACATTAAGATAATGACGTCAGCTAGTGCAGTCTCTCGTAGGTGACGGTAGGAGATACAACATTAAGATAACTGACGTCAGCTAGTGCAGTCTCTCGTAGGTGGTGGTAGGAGATACAACATTAAGATAACTGACGTCAGCTAGTGTAGTCTCTCGTAGGTGGTGGTAGGCGATACAACATTAATATAACTGACGTCAGCTAGTGCAGTCTCTCGTAGGTGGTGGTAGGAGATACAACATTAAGATAACTGACGTCAGCTAGTGCAGTCTCTCGTAGTGGTGGTAGGAGATACAACATTAAGATAACTGACGTCAGCTAGTGCAGTCTCTCGTAGGTGGTGGTAGGTGATACAACATTAAGATAACTGACGTCAGCTAGTGCAGTCTCTCGTAGGTGGTGGTAGGAGATACAACATTAAGATAACTGACGTCAGCTAGTGCAGTCTCTCGTAGGTGACGGTAGGAGATACAACATTAAGATAACTGACGTCAGCTAGTGCAGTCTCTCGTAGGTGGTGGTAGGAGATACAACATTAAGATAACTGACGTCAGCTAGTGCAGTCTCTCGTAGGTGGTGGTAGGAGATACAACATTAAGATAACTGACGTCAGCTAGTGCAGTCTCTCGTAGGTGACGGTAGGAGATACAACATTAAGATAACTGACGTCAGCTAGTGCAGTCTCTCGTAAGGTGGTGGTAGGAGATACAACATTAAGATAACTGACGTCAGCTAGTGCAGTCTCTCGTAGGTGGTGGTAGGAGATACAACATTAAGATAACTGACGTCAGCTTAGTGTAGTCTCTCGTAGGTGGTGGTAGGAGATACAACATTAAGATAACTGACGTCAGCTAGTGCAGTCTCTCGTAGGTGGTGGTAGGAGATACAACATTAAGATAACTGACGTCAGCTAGTGCAGTCTCTCGTAGGTGGTGGTAGGAGATACAACATTAAGATAACTGACTTCAGCTAGTGCAGTCTCTCGTAGGTGGTGGTAGGAGATACAACATTAAGATAACTGACGTCAGCTAGTGCAGTCTCTCGTAGGTGGTGGTAGGAGATACAACATTAAGATAACTGACGTCAGCTAGTGTAGTCTCTCGTAGGTGGTGGTAGGAAGATACAACATTAAGATAACTGACGTCAGCTAGTGCAGTCTCTCGTAGGTGACGGTAGGAGATACAACATTAAGATAACTGACGTCAGCTAGTGCAGTCTCGTAGGTGACGGTAGGAGATACAACATTAAGATAACTGACTTCAGCTAGTGCAGTCTCTCGTAGGTGACGGTAGGAGATACAACATTAAGATAACTGACTTCAGCTAGTGCAGTCTCTCGTAGGTGGTGGTAGGAGATACAACATTAAGATAACTGACGTCAGCTAGTGCAGTCTCTCGTAGGTGGTGGTAGGAGATACAACATTAAGATAACTGACTTCAGCTAGTGCAGTCTCTCGTAGTGGTGGTAGGAGATACAACATTAAGATAAACTGACTTCAGCTAGTGCAGTCTCTCGTAGGTGGTGGTAGGAGATACAACATTAAGATAACTGACGTCAGCTAGTGCAGTCTCTCGTAGGTGGTGGTAGGAGATACAACATTAAGATAACTGACGTCAGCTAGTGTAATCTCTCGTAGGTGGTGGTAGGAGATACAACATTAAGATAACTGACGTCAGCTAGTGCAGTCTCTCGTAGGTGACGGTAGGAGATACAACATTAAGATAACTGACGTCAGCTAGTGCAGTCTCTCGTAGGTGACGGTAGGAGATACAACAATTAAGATAACTGACTTCAGCTAGTGCAGTCTCTCGTAGGTGGTGGTAGGAGATACAACATTAAGATAATGACGTCAGCTAGTGCAGTCTCTCGTAGGTGACGGTAGGAGATACAACATTAAGATAACTGACGTCAGCTAGTGCAGTCTCTCGTAGGTGACGGTAGGAGATACAACATTAAGATAACTGACTTCAGCTAGTGCAGTCTCTCGTAGGTGGTGGTAGGAGATACAACATTAAGATAACTGACGTCAGCTAGTGCAGTCTCTCGTATGGTGTGGTAGGAGATACAACATTAAGATAACTGACGTCAGCTAGTGTAGTCTCTCGTAGTGTGGTAGGAGATACAACATTAAGATAACTGACGTCAGCTAGTGCAGTCTCTCGTAGGTGGTGGTAGGAGATACAACATTAAGATAATGACGTCAGCTAGTGCAGTCTCTCGTAGGTGGTGGTAGGAGATACAACATTAAGATAATGACGTCAGCTAGTGCAGTCTCTCGTAGGTGACGGTAGGAGATACAACATTAAGATAACTGACGTCAGCTAGTGCAGTCTCTCGTAGGTGACGGTAGGAGATACAACATTAAGATAACTGACGTCAGCTAGTGCAGTCTCTCGTAGTGACGGTAGGAGATACAACATTAAGATAACTGACGTCAGCTAGTGCAGTCTCTCGTAGGTGGTGGTAGGAGATACAACATAAGATAACTGACGTCAGCTAGTGTAGTCTCTCGTAGGTGGTGGTAGGAGATACAACATTAAGATAACTGACGTCAGCTAGTGCAGTCTCTCGTAGGTGACGGTAGGAGATACAACATTAAGATAACTGACGTTGGTGCAGTCTCTCGTAGGTGACGGTAGGAGATACAACATTAAGATAACTGACGTCAGCTAGTGCAGTCTCTCGTAGGTGGTGGTAGGAGATACAACATTAAGATAACTGACGTCAGCTAGTGCAGTCTCTCGTAGGTGGTGGTAGGAGATACAACATTAAGATAACTGACGTCAGCTAGTGCAGTCTCTCGTAGGTGGTGGTAGGAGATACAACATTAAGATAACTGACGTCAGCTAGTGAGTCTCTCGTAGGTGGTGGTAGGAGATACAACATTAAGATAACTGACGTCAGCTAGTGCAGTCTCTCGTAGGTGGTGGTAGGAGATACAACATTAAGATAACTGACGTCAGCTAGTGCAGTCTCTCGTAGGTGGTGGTAGGAGATACAACATTAAGATAACTGACGTCAGCTAGTGAGTCTCTCGTAGGTGGGTAGGAGATACAACATTAAGATAACTGACGTCAGCTAGTGCAGTCTCTCGTAGGTGGTGGTAGGAGATACAACATTAAGATAACTGACGTCAGCTAGTGCAGTCTCTCGTAGGTGGTGGTAGGAGATACAACATTAAGATAACTGACGTCAGCTAGTGCAGTCTCTCGTAGGTGGTGGTAGGAGATACAACATTAAGATAACTGACGTCAGCTAGTGCAGTCTCTCGTAGGTGGTGGTAGGAGATACAACATTAAGATAACTGACGTCAGCTAGTGCAGTCTCTCGTAGGTGGTGGTAGGAGATACAACATTAAGATAACTGACGTCAGCTAGTGCAGTCTCTCGTAGGTGGTGGTAGGAGATACAACATTAAGATAACTGACGTCAGCTAGTGTAGTCTCTCGTAGGTGGTGGTAGGAGATACAACATTAAGATAACTGACGTCAGCTAGTGTAGTCTCTCGTAGGTGGTGGTAGGCGATACAATATTAAGATAACTGACGTCAGCTAGTGCAGTCTCGCGTAGGTGGTGGTAGGAGATACAACATTAAGATACCTGACGTCAGCTAGTGTAGTCTCTCGTAGGTGGTGGTAGGAGATACAACATTAAGATAACTGACGTCAGCTAGTGTAGTCTCTCGTAGGTGGTGGTAGGAGATACAACATTAAGATAACTGACGTCAGCTAGTGTAGTCTCTCGTAGGTGGTGGTAGGAGATACAACATTAAGATAACTGACGTCAGCTAGTGTAGTCTCTCGTAGGTGGTGGTAGGAGATACAACATTAAGATAACTGACGTCAGCTAGTGTAGTCTCTCGTAGGTGGTGGTAGGAGATACAACATTAAGATAACTGACGTCAGCTAGTGTAGTCTCTCGTAGGTGGTGGTAGGAGATACAACATTAAGATAACTGACGTCAGCTAGTGCAGTCTCTCGTAGGTGGTGGTAGGAGATACAACATTAAGATAACTGACGTCAGCTAGTGCAGTCTCTCGTAGGTGAGGGTAGGAGATACAACATTAAGATAACTGACGTCAGCTAGTGTAGTCTCTCGTAGGTGGTGGTAGGAGATACAACATTAAGATAACTGACGTCAGCTAGTGCAGTCTCTCGTAGGTGGTGGTAGGAGATACAACATTAAGATAACTGACGTCAGCTAGTGCAGTCTCTCGTAGGTGGTGGTAGGAGATACAACATTAAGATAACTGACGTCAGCTAGTGCAGTCTCTCGTAGGTGACGGTAGGAGATACAACATTAAGATAACTGACGTCAGCTAGTGTAGTCTCTCGTAGGTGGTGGTAGGAGATACAACATTAAGATAACTGACGTCAGCTAGTGCAGTCTCTCGTAGGTGGTGGTAGGAGATACAACATTAAGATAACTGACGTCAGCTAGTGCAGTCTCTCGTAGGTGGTGGTAGGAGATACAACATTAAGATAACTGACGTCAGCTAGTGCAGTCTCTCGTAGGTGACGGTAGGAGATACAACATTAAGATAACTGACGTCAGCTAGTGTAGTCTCTCGTAGGTGGTGGTAGGAGATACAACATTAAGATAACTGACGTCAGCTAGTGCAGTCTCTCGTAGGTGGTGGTAGGAGATACAACATTAAGATAACTGACGTCAGCTAGTGCAGTCTCTCGTAGGTGACGGTAGGAGATACAACATTAAGATAACTGACGTCAGCTAGTGCAGTCTCTCGTAGGTGGTGGTAGGAGATACAACATTAAGATAACTGACGTCAGCTAGTGCAGTCTCTCGTAGGTGGTGGTAGGAGATACAACATTAAGATAACTGACGTCAGCTAGTGCAGTCTCTCGTAGGTGGTGGTAGGAGATACAACATTAAGATAACTGACGTCAGCTAGTGCAGTCTCTCGTAGGTGGTGGTAGGAGATACAACATTAAGATAACTGACGTCAGCTAGTGTAGTCTCTCGTAGGTGGTGGTAGGAGATACAACATTAAGATAACTGACGTCAGCTAGTGCAGTCTCTCGTAGGTGACGGTAGGAGATACAACATTAAGATAACTGACGTCAGCTAGTGTAGTCTCTCGTAGGTGGTGGTAGGAGATACAACATTAAGATAACTGACGTCAGCTAGTGCAGTCTCTCGTAGGTGGTGGTAGGAGATACATTAAGATAACTGACGTCAGCTAGTGAGTCTCTCGTAGGTGGTGGTAGGAGATACAACATTAAGATAACTGACGTCAGCTAGTGCAGTCTCTCGTAGGTGACGGTAGGAGATACAACATTAAGATAAGTGACGTCAGCTAGTGCAGTCTCTCGTAGGTGGTGGTAGGAGATACAACATTAAGATAACTGACGTCAGCTAGTGTAGTCTCTCGTAGGTGGTGGTAGGAGATACAACATTAAGATAACTGACGTCAGCTAGTGTAGTCTCTCGTAGGTGGTGGTAGGAGATACAACATTAAGATAACTGACGTCAGCTAGTGCAGTCTCTCGTAGGTGGTGGTAGGAGATACATTAAGATAACTGACGTCAGCTAGTGGAGTCTCTCGTAGGTGGTGGTAGGAGATACAACATTAAGATAACTGACGTCAGCTAGTGCAGTCTCTCGTAGGTGACGGTAGGAGATACAACATTAAGATAAGTGACGTCAGCTAGTGCAGTCTCTCGTAGGTGGTGGTAGGAGATACAACATTAAGATAACTGACGTCAGCTAGTGCAGTCTCTCGTAGGTGACGGTAGGAGATACAACATTAAGATAAGTGACGTCAGCTAGTGCAGTCTCTCGTAGGTGGTGGTAGGAGATACAACATTAAGATAACTGACGTCAGCTAGTGCAGTCTCTCGTAGGTGGTGGTAGGAGATACAACATTAAGATAACTGACGTCAGCTAGTGCAGTCTCTCGTAGGTGACGGTAGGAGATACAACATTAAGATAACTGACGTCAGCTAGTGCAGTCTCTCGTAGGTGACGGTAGGAGATACAACATTAAGATAACTGACGTCAGCTAGTGCAGTCTCTCGTAGGTGACGGTAGGAGATACAACATTAAGATAACTGACGTCAGCTAGTGCAGTCTCTCGTAGGTGGTGGTAGGAGATACAACATTAAGATAACTGACGTCAGCTAGTGTAGTCTCTCGTAGGTGGTGGTAGGAGATACAACATTAAGATAACTGACGTCAGCTAGTGCAGTCTCTCGTAGGTGACGGTAGGAGATACAACATTAAGATAACTGACGTCAGCTAGTGTAGTCTCTCGTAGGTGGTGGTAGGAGATACAACATTAAGATAAGTGACGTCAGCTAGTGCAGTCTCTCGTAGGTGGTGGTAGGAGATACAACATTAAGATAACTGACGTCAGCTAGTGCAGTCTCTCGTAGGTGGTGGTAGGAGATACAACATTAAGATAACTGACGTCAGCTAGTGCAGTCTCTCGTAGGTGACGGTAGGAGATACAACATTAAGATAACTGACGTCAGCTAGTGTAGTCTCTCGTAGGTGGTGGTAGGAGATACAATCAGAGAAAAAGAAAAGCCCCTTTTGATTTTTGTACTTTTAAAGGAATTCATGTGAGTTATTCGAATATTGCTGGTCTTGTGTGTGAAGACACTCGAGGCGCATTCCGAACTTTCGTCATAGACTCATCTCAGATGGTCGTACCATTTAATGTACTGTCAAAACACATTGCGTTGTTTTTCACGGTTATCTGTGTTATCTGTAGGGGCCACGACCGTATTGTTCGAGCTTGTAGAAATTTTTTGTAATTGCTGCGTTACAAACAATATAACCAGAAGTGTAATGTATTCATTATAAACACAACATTTATTTATGAAACGTAACCAGCTACATGTTTCGACTAATATGTTGCCATTATCAGGCTGATCTCAAGAATAGAAGAACAATATTTACAGCCGCATGAGAGGTTTGAGGTATCGAACCTGATACTTATGTTTATGTTCAATAAACACCAACTAAAGCACATAAACTTTATTCACAATAGTTTATTCTTAAAATTCCCCTATACGTATTTCGGTGGTTTAAACCACCATCTTCAGGGGGTCGTAGAGATTATTATGCATAGACCTTACAGTTATTACGTATGTGGTTATATTTGTATATGTAGAATATGAGTGGGCTGATATTGTCCACTGCCAATAATTTTCTTATTGACTACAAGCTATGTAATCATTTTAGCAACATTTTACTCCTTTTATAATAACTTATTTTACAACACTGCACAAAGTGGACAATATCAGCCCACTCATATTCTACATATACAAATATAACCACATACGTAATAGCTGTATGGTCTATGCTAAATAATCTCTACGACCCCCTGAAGATGGTGGTTTAAACCACCGAAATACGTATAGGGAAATTTTAAGAATAAACTATTTTGTGAATAAAGTTTATGTGCTTTAGTTGGTGTTTATTGAACATATCTTAATTGAAAATGCACGGTAAATACAATATAAACTTATGTTTATATTGTAAACTCAACGTGGATGAAGCACCTCAAGCTAACAAACGATATGGGAGGCATGGACTGGATCGATGTGCCTTAGGATAGGGACAGGTGGCTGGCTGTTGTGAATGCGGTAATGATCTTTCGGGTTCCATAAATGCGGGGAATTTGTTGACTAGCTGAGGAACTGTTAGCTTTTCACGAAGGACTCTGCTCCGTGGAATTAGTTAGTTAGAACGTTAACCAGAGTTCGACTCTGCTACACAGACAAAGCGAGATATATGCAGTCCACATTTCAATGTTAATTTTTATTATAATGAGTTTCAGCGTCATTCATGTGTCCACCGCTCACTGGGGCCGGGATAGCGTGTTAGGTGTAATGTCAAGGCTACAGGCCCTACAACCAAGGAATTGTGCTACGATTCCGGGCAGGGTCAAGAGATTTTTCGCTTCTTCGAAATGTCCAGACCAACTCTGGGGCCCTCCTAGCTTCCTAGAGTCTCAGAATGAATAGCAGAGATAATGGGTCCAGCCCTTGCGGTCTCGATGTACCTAGGCCTTTCACAGGTCCTCTGTGCCCCTTAAGCTGGAATCCAAGTCATGGGAGCCCTGTCCCTTTAATAAAGTTCCAGATTGCTTCCAGACTTAGATTTCTGATATCCTCAGGGTCCAAGAAAGAGGAACCCAGATGGGTACGTCTGAGTGTCGCCAGAGCTCCACGCTCACACAAAACATTAGCTGAGGGCTCCTTCTCTGCCCCGCAAGATTCAAAATGAGTGGATCTATACCTCTACTCCACCAGTTGCCTTCAAGGCGTGTACAGGGGAAAATTTTAAGCGCCTCTACTTACTCCTGGTTAGTACACATGATCCTCTATTGCCAGTTTCATATATGTATTTTATTTTCTCCATCCACATTACGTGAAAATTTCATTCCGTCCCTGGCCAGGGAAATGGGTGGGCAGTGGAGGTAAAGCTCCACACATAATTTACATCCGAAGTTGATGGAAGTGAGTAATCCGCTTGAGGCCCCTCTGCCGCTCTAAGCTGCACAGAGAGTCCCTGCTAGCCCGTGTAGGAGGTTGGGTGGGGTGTGTGTTTAACGGCGCTGTCCGTACGATGTTGTAATGATGCTGATGAGTGAATGAGCACGGTGCAATGGTGGAATGACACTGACAGGGGAATACCGAAACTCTCCGAGACAAACCTGTCCTTGTGCTCAAATGGAGTGGACTGGGATTGAACCCGAGCCTCTCCTGTGAGTCGGGTGTACCCCAGGACAACTCTGAAAACGGTGCCCTGTCGGGGATCCGAGCCCAGGCGAATAGACCCGTTTATTAATAAATTAAACCTGATTGGTTTACATACAAAATGCTATAGGTGCAGAAAGTCACAGATGTCATTTAATTTGACACGTATTTTGACACCAATAGTACATTTGTTTTAACAGTTCGCTGGCTGGAACAGAAATGTTAGCGGAACTTGGCCGGTTCGCGACCCACAGAATAAGAAACACTTATAAAGAACATTTAAGATAGCACGTAAATGACAGATACTCGTAAATGCAAGGTACAGCGCGTGTTTCAAATTAATTTGTAGCCAGTTAAGAGCAGCTGACATGCCTCAGCATTCGAATTTGTCAGACTTTAGACCGATACTGCTGTAGCCTACAGACGTAAGCAGTACGCTGTGACGTCACATTTATTTGTAAGTGAGGGAGCTGTTTGTTCCTTTCTTCAATTATGTTCTATTGTTATGGAACTGATTATTTGTATTATGGCTTGTAAATTCATAAGTAGATTAGATTTAAGTTGTTCCCTGAAGTGGTTTGACTTCCATTGTGTAGAATCACTAAGGTACTAGTGAGCATTCATGACAGTAGAATACATTATACATGCTAGGCAACAACTCTGCGTTGGCCCGCAAGAGCTTGTTAAAATTGTATCAGAAATATTCTATGGATTTCTGCGAAAAGTAAAGCCTGAAGTCAGAGCTGGTGTAATGTACTACAGCGCCCTTAATTGTACGCTAAATCCTGCTGCTAATTAACTGCCTTGTGCAGTTGGCGCAGGACACGCTTCATTTCTTGACATATTCATGGATGAAGTGGACAATCAGCAGACCGGGCGTGACGATGGTGTGGGCAGGAGGAACACCGTGACAGACGGACACGACGAAACGACGGAAATGTAGTTTAAAATGTTGTATAAATTCTGAAATCTAAGTATCAAATTCCATTTCACAATCAACACGTGACTTTAGTTAATAATAGAGTAATGCTTTGTTATTACCGCTCCATTTTACGTGTTACACGTCGTCATAATTCAAAACTGGCACACGGCTATATAGAGCACGTATTTACACGCTCATAATTAATGGGACTGTTCGCATTACCATTAGAACCATAACTGTTCGCTAAACGTACATTAAAGCACTCCTTAAGCGAGTTTTAAAATTAATTATTGATAGAATCTGACATTACTTTACACCACAAAAATACAACACTCGGATTGTAAGGTCAGAGTTGAACAGTTGTATTGTACAGCAGAACAGTTGAACAGTTGTATTGTACAGCAGAACAGTTGAACAGTTGTATTGTACAGCAGAACAGTTGAACAGTTGTATTGTACAGCAGAACAGTTGAACAGTTGTATTGTACAGCAGAACAGTTGAACAGTTGTATTGTACAGTAGAACAGTTGAACAGTTGTATTGCACAGCAGAACAGTTGAACAGTTGTATTGTACAGCAGAACAGTTGAACAGTTGTATTGCACAGCAGAACAGTTGAACAGTTGTATTGTACAGCAGAACAGTTGAACAGTTGTATTGTACAGCAGAACAGTTGAACAGTTGTATTGTACAGTAGAACAGTTGAACAGTTGTATTGCACAGCAGAACAGTTGAACAGTTGTATTGTACAGCAGAACAGTTGAACAGTTGTATTGTACAGCAGAACAGTTGAACAGTTGTATTGTACAGCAGAACAGTTGAACAGTTGTATTGTACAGCAGAACAGTTGAACAGTTGTATTGTACAGCAGAACAGTTGAACAGTTGTATTGTACAGCAGAACAGTTGAACAGTTGTATTGTACAGTAGAACAGTTGAACAGTTGTATTGTACAGCAGAACAGTTGAACAGTTGTATTGTACAGCAGAACAGTTGTATTGTACAGCAGAACAGTTGAACAGTTGTATTGTACAGTAGAACAGTTGAACAGTTGTATTGTACAGCAGAACAGTTGAACAGTTGTATTGTACAGCAGAACAGTTGAACAGTTGTATTGTACAGCAGAACAGTTGAACAGTTGTATTGTACAGCAGAACAGTTGAACAGTTGTATTGCACAGCAGAACAGTTGAACAGTTGTATTGTACAGCAGAACAGTTGAACAGTTGTATTGTACAGCAGAACAGTTGAACAGTTGTATTGTACAGTAGAACAGTTGAACAGTTGTATTGCACAGCAGAACAGTTGAACAGTTGTATTGTACAGCAGAACAGTTGAACAGTTGTATTGTACAGCAGAACAGTTGAACAGTTGTATTGTACAGCAGAACAGTTGAACAGTTGTATTGTACAGCAGAACAGTTGAACAGTTGTATTGTACAGCAGAACAGTTGAACAGTTGTATTGTACAGCAGAACAGTTGAACAGTTGTATTGTACAGTAGAACAGTTGAACAGTTGTATTGTACAGCAGAACAGTTGTATTGTACAGCAGAACAGTTGAACAGTTGTATTGTACAGTAGAACAGTTGAACAGTTGTATTGTACAGCAGAACAGTTGAACAGTTGTATTGTACAGCAGAACAGTTGAACAGTTGTATTGTACAGCAGAACAGTTGAACAGTTGTATTGTACAGCAGAACAGTTGAACAGTTGTATTGTACAGCAGAACAGTTGAACATTTGTATTGTACAGCAAAATGCCTTCAATACCTAACTGTTTGCATCTTATAGTCTGTAAAAGAGTGTCACGTTTTTATGTCAAAGAGTATGAGATTGTCTGGATGTGTAGCATGCGTGGGAGTGATAAGAATTGCACACAAACCTTTAGTTGGGGAACATAGACTCAGCATCGCAGGATAATATTAAAACTGACCTTGATGACGTAGTATTACGTTGGTCAGATTTGTGTGGCTGAGGACAGGGATTATTGGCGGGCTTTTTTGAATAAGGCAATGAACCCCCAGGTGCATAAGAGGTGCAAAATATTTTATTTCCTCGCAAACTGTCAGTTCCTGTAGAAGAAACCTGCTTCTTAGTGTTACTCATTTATTTACTCGGTACTTGCCAGTCACACGACACGCGCTACTCCACGGCAAAATGGATATCCACAGAAAACTAACCATTCTGTGACATCACTCACAAACCAATTCCCATGGTAAAATAATGTGTGTTGGCACTTTGTGTTATGAAGGGAATAGGCCAACATATAAACTGTTGTGTATTAAGGCCAAGCAAATCTCTGTCGTAACCATGGCAACGGAAATGTGACTCACTCACTCACACACAAGGTTATTGCATATAAGTACGTTATCCAATGTCTTTATGAAACAGGAAATGATGTATAAATATTGGGTATTAAGTGGCGCTGACGGGAGCTTTTTGAAAAAGTAATTCTTGGATAAAAAATGAGTAATTACTGGGAAAATGCTGTGTGCTGCAGGTGGCCTGCAATAAGGCGGAACTACTAGAAAGGTTGAAAGGTTGTGGAGTGGGATACAGGCAACAGGCATGTCGTGTGTGCGGCGAAGTGGAGGAACATATCCGCATTAGTTTAACGTGCACGCTGTCCGTAAGACTGATACCACGCCACACTGCTGCTGTATACATATAAGCAGTATTTAATTAGAAAAAGAACACAGACATAAGTTTCTGGTGAACTTATTCTGTATTTGTTTACTAATCCGATTTAAAAAATAATCAGTTTCATTTATCGTCTGTGGAGGGTTCAAATTTACGTCGTGCCCAGTGCAGGTACATGTCTGTCGTTCCGAGAAGAGCTCACGAGTTTGAAAATTGGGTTAGAACAGATTCTAGGGAAAGGCTTATTTCTTCTGTCATAAATCCCCCCGCCCCGTCCTGCCCCTCGCACAGAACACAATAACGTATTGAAATTTATTATAAGATTTTTCAGACAATTTATAAATTCCGTACTAAACACATTTTTATTTCTATAAGCCTCCCAAATGGGTCTGTCTCTCCGTATTCTATTTAATATACGCAGCTCTTTACTAACAATCCAATATAATGCAACATCGAAAGCAGGACTGAATTAAGGAAGCTGTAGACGGGTACTGCTGGTCTGTATAGCGTGAGTGGTTACTGCTGGTCTGTATAGCGTGAGTGGTTACTGCTGGTCTGTATAGCGTGAGTGGTTACTGCTGGTCTGTATAGCGTGAGTGGTTACTGCTGGTCTGTATAGCGTGAGTGGTTACTGCTGGTCTGTATAGCGTGAGTGGTTACTGCTGGTCTGTATAGCGTGAGTGGTTACTGCTGGTCTGTATAGCGTGAGTGGTTACTGCTGGTCTGTGTAGCGTGAGTGGTTACTGCTGGTCTGTATAGCTTGAATGGTTACTGCTGGTCTGTATAGCTTGAGTGGTTACTGCTGGTCTGTATAGCATGAGTGGTTACTGCTGGTCTGTATAGCGTGAGTGGTTACTGCTGGTCTGTATAGCGTGAGTGGTTACTGTTGGTCTGTATAGCGTGAGTGGTTACTGCTGGTCTGTATAGCGTGAGTGGTTACTGCTGGTCTGTATAGCGTGAGTGGTTACTGCTGGTCTGTATAGCGTGAGTGGTTACTGCTGGTCTGTATAGCGTGAGTGGTTACTGCTGGTCTGTATAGCGTGAGTGGTTACTGCTGGTCTGTATAGCGTGAGTGGTTACTGCTGGTCTGTATAGCGTGAGTGGTTACTGCTGGTCTGTATAGCGTGAGTGGTTACTGCTGGTCTGTATAGCGTGAGTGGTTACTGCTGGTCTGTATAGCGTGAGTGGTTACTGCTGGTCTGTATAGCGTGAGTGGTTACTGCTGGTCTGTATAGCGTGAGTGGTTACTGCTGGTCTGTATAGCATGAGTGGTTACTGATGGTCTGTATAGCGTGAGTGGTTACTGATGGTCTGTATAGCGTGAGTGGTTACTGCTGGTCTGTATAGCGTGAGTGGTTACTGCTGGTCTGTATAGCGTGAGTGGTTACTGCTGTATCCACTGTCATTAAGCAATCAACTTACTGTATCAGTATTAAGATATTTTCAGTTTCTATTTTTCCAGTAACCCCTGAAAGTGCTGTAATTGTTGTCTGTAATTACAGTCTTGTGCCTGTATTTATCCTTAGGTTATATAGGGAAATTGCTTTATCTGACAACTGTCACTAGTCACTTCCCGTCGGCTCGCATAACTTAAAAAATTTCGAGTTGCAGTAAACAACGCATCTGTTAGATGTGACACGCGTTTCTGCGAGCCGAAGGAACGAAATACCAGCAACTTCTGTAAATATGGCGATTAGAAACATAACATGTACCGAAACATGTGGACCTACACTCGTAGTGAAGTGGAGTGACAGGGAGTACTGGGCTGACTGCCGTTAGGCTAAACGGTCTGAGGGAATTGGTGCTACGAGTTGTCAGATAAAATAATGCACCGCCGTATTCCGTCTACGTGCATTACGTGTGAAGGATAGAGCTGAAGTTTCAAGTCTTCTGGGGCAGAGTAACATCCCAGAAGACTTGGCTGTTCATTAGCACTGTCGCTAGAACTTCAAAGAAAAACTTCCTGAGTGTTACTCGCAGTTAAAACCTCAGTAATAATGTCGAACATACCGAACACGTTGGCTCAACCGGTAACGATACTAACGTCAATTCGTTAAGCGGGCCGTTTACAATATAGGCCGAGATATCGACTGGATTTATTGAGGCGTATTTTGTGGTTTTTTCTCAGTACTTCCAGGCGAATGTTGGGAGGGTAATTCAACTTAAGACATGACAGTTTCCTTCCTCAACCTGTCCAGTTCATTATTGACAGATTTTTCTACCATTCTATGGTATATAACGAGAAGTTGTGAAATACAGTTTAAAAGTTTTCTCATGCAGTACATGAGGACGTATTGGGGAGTGGATATCTAACTCCATTCGTTTTTAATCTCTGTACTAGATGGAGGTGAGTTGACAGATTTTCGCCCTGGTTTGGACGCTTTTTGAAAAATGGTCATTACTTCTGACGGGAATTGAACCACGATTCCTCGGTCATTCAGCGTGGTCACTATACTGACTGAGCTATCCTGTCTCCAAGCCAATCCTAAATATGTAACTAAATGACCTAGGCCTAAGTGCAATGTCTTGAGGTTGCATGTTGAGTGTTGCTGCTCAATACTGCTACCATGTTTATTGCTACTGCTACTGACACTACTGATGCTACCATTACTGCTATATGTCATTGACAGTGGGTACCTTTTATAGTTACAGAATGGTTGCGTTGGTACTACTGCTTCAAATGTGTTTTTATTCTAAACTTTGTTGATAAATACGTGTCTAGCGTTGAACAGTAACTGGATGGCATATGGAACTAGTTTTTTTTTTTGCACAGCATAACGCAGCGGTATAACTCACCAGAGCTTAGAGAGTTTCCCTCCAGTTCGTTTTGATTGGCAAAATATCGGAATCATAATTCATCAGCCATTTGCTTTGCTCACACACATTCAGATATCAAAGCCGCAGTTTAAAGCGACTCCCCGTCTAACCCTCAATACGAGATCCAATTTCCTCTTGTGAGTAATGGATCGTGATATGTGACGCGCAGAACGTGAGCTCACATTTCAAAGAGAATGTATCGATCATCGAAATTCTGTTCTCATATGCTCTGGAGAGAGAAAAATTACGTTTTTCTTGGTTAGAAAGGTTTTTATAAAGAAAGCTGTCTATATGAACTGAAGATGTATCGTTATTTCCATAACATTTCCTGCTTTAAGATTGAACTGAATTGGTTGATTGGAAAATGGAATGTGTTTGGTGAATGATAGAGACTGCTCTGTCGTTTTGCAAATAAACCTTTCAGTCCTTTGAGCATTAAAATTTTCGCTAGTATTTTCAGTGCGAAGTACTCTCAGTATTTTCATAATACCTGAATTTACGAAATTCATCAACTCGTTGTCAAAAGTTTGTAAAACATTACCGTCTCGCGCAGTCAAGCTTGAAACATAGGCTAGCAGCAACACAATGCATTCACAGGCACTACACGACAAACACTAAGCTAGAATGCGTTTCTTA